>BMAW01067471.1:19022-81271 GCA_019974015.1 Nephila pilipes | reverse complement strand
ATAATTAAAACTTTACGACTTTCTGTGATAATAATTAAAACTTTATGTCATTCTGTGATAATAATTAAAACTTTACGACATTCTGTGATAATAATTAAAACTTTATGATTCTTCGCGTTACTTCAATCGACGGCTTTCTCAAACCAAACTTGTGCACTCAAAACAACATTGTGCACATAAAGATCGATTAATACGCAGAATAAATTTCATCCCTATATCTCGGGTTTCTTAGTAATAATGAAACTTGATTGATACTCCTTCGTATAAAAGAAGAAAAATTTTCGCGTGTATTTTTTTTTTTTAAATTACGCATAAATATAATAATAATAAGTTGTTGATTTCGATAAAGGAAGAAAATGCTATCAGATAATCTTCAAATTAGGACTGTTTCCAAAAGCCTGATGAAATTTTTGAAGTTACTTTTACCGATTATCTCCTTTACAAAATACATCATACGATAAAGCCAGCAACTATTCTTTAATTAAAAGCGAATTAAAATGTTTAAGAACCGCTAAAATAATTTTAGTTAAAAAAATTTAAAATTAAATTTCTGTCCGTAATATTAAATGTATGGAATTGTTATTGTATGAAAATTGGAATGGGCACAATGAAAATGTTGCTTTAATACTGCTTTTTTTTCTTTTGAAATCGTTATTACGGTCTTTGATACTTCTTTTATAGGAAGTCAATAGAAAACAGCACTTTTCTTCCAAATCAATATAAAATAAAATGTAAATTTTCCGTATTGTTTCTTCATAACGATTTCTTAAGATAACTGGATACTTCAAAACGATTTTCTTCAATATTTGGCAAGTAAACATTTAATTACAATTTTAAACTTTCTAATTTCAACTATTTTCGAAAACTTAACGGTAACTGAACACAAAATATAAAATTACAATCGCAATGAAAGAAATCTGGCAAAATACAAATAACATTAATAAACTTAAAAAAAATTATTGTCTTCAACATCAACAAAAATTAAACCTGTTATAATGTACTTAGGCCGTAAAAACAAAACATAAAAACAGAAATATTTACGAATAGATAAAACTAAAACGAAAAGTTCGAAATTCTATTGCACTTTAACATAGATGAATTATTCGAATACGGGATGTTCCCCAGCTCTTGGTACATACGGCTGGGGGTGATAAAATGCAACAAGACAAGCGCAAATAATCCTTATTTAATTCATTGTCGGAGCTTAAGCGGTAAAGGTCTAAAAGGAGTTTCCCTGCGAAAGTAATAAAAGCGCAATTCACAGCAACACCTTCATTTATATTTTGGATAAACGAGAGGGATACTTACATGGAACAGGAGAAGGTGGAGATGCAGTATAGTTACAGGACTGTGGAGGGCAATGCAATGATTGCACCAACAGTTCTGCCTGCATGTTACGCTCCTTTGCAAGTAACATGCAGGACACCGGACGTGGAAAAAGTGTATCAACGTCATCTGTGACGGACAACATTGAGCGCAATATCAGCGAATGCCTTGAGTGTAGCACGCAGACAGTGTCCCAAGCTGTTCATGCGTCCCATCAGACGATATGACGAGAGGAATGCACCTCTACCACGCGTACAGGGTTCAAGACTCGTCAACTGCCGATTCCCGGCAACGTGTCGAATAAGCCAAGTGATTTTCACAGCAGACCGCCTTGAATCTGTGTTTTTCTGCACATGTGTTACTATATGATGAATGCACATTCGCACGAGGGAGGAGAGTCGGTAACGATTAAAAGTACGAGGTACCTATTAAAAACTACTAATTTACCCTCTCATCATAAATAAAATAAAGTTAAAATCATTATTTAAGAAGTTTTCATAATTAAGAATTAGCAATCTAAAATTAGGATGAAGGCAACAAAAGCCTGGGTATTCGACAGAGTGAGGAACTGCCGAAACAAACTTGGAGTATAAGCTGTGAAAGCTCGCATTGAAATTGGATGTTGTAGTCGTAAGCTAAGAAGCATATATAGCAATGGGCGGAGAGATGATCAGGGGGTGGGACTTCAGTTAGAAGGTGAAACGACTTCGAGAACACTGGAGTCCACGGGATTTAGAGAGGTTTAAAAAGGAAGTTTAAACTCTATGAAAATTAAATGAAATAATTAAGAAATGCCGTTTCGATGCCAATTTTAGGAAAGATACAGCGGTTTTATAGAGAAATCTCTAAAACGCGAGGAGAATGAGGTTGAAAAGACAGAATTGTAAACGTTAGGAACTGCAGCGCAACTAGTGACGCCTGGTGGTCAAAATTGATTTTATGCGAAAAAATGGTAGAACTATTTTAAAACTTCAAAATTTTCAAGTCAAGAAGATTTTGGAAAGTGGTCGACAGTGATGCGCGAGGCCCAATTTAACCGTGGGACATTGCCACTTAATGATGTGAAGTCCTGAAAATTTAAAAACGAGGGAGGATAGTCGAATTTCTATAACTGCCATGTGGGGGAAAAGGGTCATATCAATGGCATTACCGGATAAATGTTTGGGTTGAATCGGATCCCTTCTGGAAGCCCTCTTGCGATTCACCGCTTGAGTTCCCACCATGAGTTGTATGATGATAAGGTGGCCGCGGTAGCCTATTGGTCATGGTTCCGGATTTGCTTTCATCGAGTCACGGGTTCGAGCTCTGATGCCACTTTGGACCCACCGTGTTGTGGGTCTGGTGAACGTTACAACTGGTCGTGGTCCCACTTCCACGCGTTAGCATAGTGAGGAAGTTTTGAGAGGGAGGTGCCAGCTCAGGTGTCGTCCTTATCACTTGACCTAGGCTGAAATTTACAAAATCCGTCGCCAAAAGTCATGGTGTTGCTTTTCAGTGCGTCGTTAATAAACAAACACAATCACTTGTTCGAAGACTTGTGCTTGTGTAGTCGTATTCTACCATCTCCCTACCATTTGTACCATAAGTTTAGGAACACTCTGTGTAATAGTGAAACGTGGTGAGTAAGTTCATTAAAAAGAAATACCTTCTAATGTGAGTGTAATTAATATGCGTCATAGTCACAATGGCACTTGACATGCCATGTTGCTGACCCCTGCTTTATGACATCAAATTTCTCCTGAATATTTAATTTATATTGTTTTACAGATTAACTAGTTATTTCGCTGATTTTAGCATTGAACTCAATTTTTTATTTGAACGCATTAATTGTTTTCTTTCCATTTGATGGCATCTATCTTTTGATCTTGTGTTAACCGAAATTTATCCCAATTGAATCAATGCCATATGAAGAGTAACCGATCAACTATTTGTAAGTGTATTTTAAGAATGCAAAGTTTCTGCTCACAACATAATTTATCGTACGGTTAATAGAGCTTATATGAAGACACAGAAACTAAGTTTAATTCATATACAATAATTTTGAAGAAATTTACTATAGTAAAAGTATTTACTGAATTATAAAAACAAAACCGCATGCTTTTAAAAAAAATTGGATCTTAAACCTATTTCTCGTTTTAGCCCTTTGTAAATCTTAGTAAAACAACGTAACGATTTTTCAGAACTTAACTGCCTTATTATATGGGAGTTATTTATGATTTATTTTTAATTAGTTCAACATTAGATATTTTCGGTTAACTTAGGCAACACTGGGAACCACAACTAGGAAAAAAATTGTAATATTAATTAAAATGTTATATATATTTAATTAGAACACTAATCCTTACTTAAGCGAAGATTTCTGTTATCAGAATCTGAATCAATATTTGAACGTTAATCAAGCATATCGAAATCCGTGATCGCAAAGTCTGTTGAATTGACACTCTACCTGATTAGTATCTTTGTTTTTTAATAGTTTTGTAGTTGCGAATGGCAACAGTTGAGTTTTGTTCTTGTTCGTGTACACAGAAAGTGGCTTTGAGTAATATTTTTATGTTTTTTCGAGAAATTAATGAATAATTTTACGCCATTTTTGCTTTAAAGAGTATTTTGTGGTTTAAAACGTAATAGTATACTTATTAGAGTTGTGAATAAACGTTTGTGTTTATGCGAAAGAAGAGATCGTTCATTTAGTGAATGACAACATAAACAGCGAGTGATTCCGTTTGTAATATCGAAACAGCTTCTGATTTCGATATTCCAAACGGAGCAAAGTCACCAACATAATTTCAATAGCAATTTGTCCAGCTATTATTTGATAATGATAGTTTGGCGATATTTGTATTTCACAATAAAAAAGAAAAAACACTCGAGAAAATGTTAATCGAGTGTTCATTATGAAAATTGTATAAATAAGATTGATAATAAGTATACAATAATAGTAATCATATCACCTTATAAAACAATGTGGTAATTTTAGCGATTGGTTTCCCATTTTTTTTTTTTTTTTTTATAGAAGAATTAACGTTTTTTTTTTTTTTTGGTTAAACATTTTGGAGCTGAAGCAGTACAAACTCGAATTGGCACTATTTTTTTTGTTTCTTTCTGACGACGGGATTTTTCACGCCAAACTTCGTGCATGCCTGTCGCCATGTTACGCCTAAATGTCGCACATATTTAACTGGCGAAAAAAAGGAACTTGGAGTCCTAGTGCCCGCTGTATCTAAACCAAAGTTTTAATTTTCATATAGCTATAGTTAACAATTCAAAATTAACTAACCGAAAAATATCTACAAAGTAATGTATTTTTAAAACTGTTAGAGTTAACCATGATATCAAACAAGAGTGTTAAGTTTATTGCAATGTCGAGTTAATCACTTTTAAATTGGAAATTCGATAAATTGTTAGACAAACTAACTTACAATTGGAAAGTTACGTACTTTTTAGTTACGTACTTTCAATTGGAACGAAAATATTTAGAGACACTATAGAAAGCAACTTACCCGGAAGTGGGGGTCACACAAAATGTCTCGAAGCTCCTGAGCATCCGGGTCCATATCATCTGGCCAGCTCTCGATTTCGGCCAGGACCTGAAACAAAAATAAGCATTCTTTTCAAATCGTCTGCACAGTATTATTGTTCGTTCAGCTGGACGGATTATAAACCGTCAGATTAACACACCTGCTCGTCGGATGTGTTTGGGGAAATTCTTTCCTGTTCTAAGAATAAATCCATCCTTTGGCGCTCAGTTTCAATACACTTTCATAATAGAAATAAATTGATACAAAATGATGCATAAAAATGAGAAAAAGAACTCTTATCTTATTTTTTTACAGCAAAAAAGTTGTAGTATAGATATTAAAAAAGTAAGAAAGTAATTTTTTTCGATATATTTTAAACGTGGAATAAGTTTTATAAATGGAGTTAAGAATAGATTAATTCATATATATTTGAATCTTTTTTTAACAGCAGAATTAACTACGTTTAGCTTAAAATATATTAAGTTTAATAATTTATCGTTTGCTTTTAATTTTAATATCTGAAAAGAATATTTTTTTTACTTAAATATTTTATTATTTGCAATAATTCTAATATTTAATTTAATAATTTGATTTTATTCGATTTCTTATAAAGAGTTAGTTGCATTTTTTTTGTTCTAGAAAAGCTTTATGCAAAAAAAAAAAAAAAAAAAAAAAAATATTTAATAGAATTTAAGTTGTATTTTTTGTAGGGGTATAAAAATAGGAAATATTGTGAATAATAGAATATTATACCGTAGAAGCGAATTTATGAGTATGTGTAAATTTCCGAATGAGTTTAATTAAATTGCTTCATTAGTTGAAGAGAGGTGAATTATTTCCTGGCATCTGCTTATTAGTAAAATACGCAGAAAGCTAAGCCTAACGATGATTTATTTTTGATAAGCTGTAACAAATGAGCCAAAATCTGTTGAAAATGATATACTGAAGTTTTGCATTCAAATCTTTAACAATGAAGTCACGTGACTGTTTTTAACCTTGCCTCTTGTGTAACCATGGTTTTAGAAATAAATCAAAATATTAAATAAATTGAATTATTTGAAACTTCTTTCGAGGAATTTGAAATTGAAATGCTCGCAAAAAAAAGCCATTTTCTTCTTACTCTATGAAAAAAAAAATTTTTTTCCCTAGGACTTTTTCAGTTAAGAAAAACCCACTTTCTAAAAAAGAGCATAAACATATTCCTGGCTTGATTATTTTTTATGAATTGCATAAATAATTTCACTGCTTTTTATTCATTCTTAAATCAGAAGTAATCTTCGCACCAAACTCCATAAAATTTTAATTGGTATTACTTCCTTATAAACAATTATTGTTTCTGGCATGACCAATGATCAGGAATTTCTGATATGATCAGAAATAAATTGTGAAATTGCTTTAATGAAAACCTATAATGCCTAAAATAACCTGTTTCAGGTTTTTTTTTTATTTATAAAATTTAAATTCTAGAATAGAATTAATTGAACTAAAGTTTTAAAAAAAATAATAAATACGTAAATCTCCATTTTTTTTTTTTGCATGAGAAAATGTGTTACTTTTAAAAAAAATAATAAAAATTAAATAAATTTTGTTGAATATTTATTTAAATAGAAATTATTTTTAAAATATCTGTTATTTGATAATATTTCTGGACTCAAAAACAAATGTGAATTTAAAATTAATGTTTCGATATTGTACAATGAGCACAATATCAAAAAAAAAATTTCGAAAAATATTTTGTGCTTTGAAATTAAGATAGCTTCTATTGATTATAAAATTAGAAAACTGAAATATTCAATTTAAATATCTTAGAAAAGTGAGAAAAGAAACGGATCAAGAAACGAAATTTAAGAAATGGAGGAACGAGACTCGATATAATAGCTTAATTTTATACCCACAGATGGCAGCACGAGTTGATATGGATTTAAAATATATTGATATTTTCGCCAAGATTAATGAAAAAATCTTTGCAGCTCTATATCCAAAACAAAAGAACCAATCAATTAAAAAGATTCAAGCATTCAAAAATCCATAATGTTATATAATCATAATAAAATATTCCTCATTAAAATCTGATTTATGAGACTTGAAATTATTTTTGTACAATTTGTGTGAGTGTCATGTGTAAAATGTTTTAATAAATGTAACTGTTTATATAATCAAAAATTTTTGAATAATATTATAATAACCATAAATAAACATTTAAACTTGTTTGAGTAGTCTCATGTGATAAAAGTGCATCCTAATTCATTTAACTACAAATAATTGTGAAAAAGCGATAAAGAACTGGCGTTATTTTAAACTTTAAGAGAATGTAACAAGTACACTCATTAATCAGATATGAAATGATTCAGTAAAACTTAAGCGTTTAATTACGACGTAAACTGAAAATCAGGAGCTATTTTTGAAGAACAATAATTATTCACTACAGACGTTTTAATTTCTTTAATTTTGTCTTCGCATAAATTCTGTTTCATTTCGATACGTAATATAAATATATCAATTTTTGAAATTTAAAATTAAAAATGTTAAATAATTTATAAGAGTGAAAGAAAGCTTTGAGGAATATATATGAATTTACCAATAATTACGAAGCTAATTTTTTTTTTTTTTTTCAAAACAAAGTAATAAAAGCGCATTTTATTGAAATCACAGTATATATATACAGATTCAACAGAAAACATGAAAATAATTTTACTTGTGTCTTATCTCAAAAAATTATTCTCGCTAAAAAATGCATCATAACTCCAAAATTTTTCAAGAATCAGTTATTTTAGAAAAAGTTAAAAAAATTTAAAATCGAAATTTTAATAAAAAAAAAAAAAGAAGTATCAAATTTTTAAGAAGAAACGGATATTTATAATTTTTGCCTAACGTGAAAAACAAATACCAGAATAAAAAAAATAATTTTAATGTTTAAGAGCATTGTAATAAAATTAGAACTGTGGAAACATTTATGTGGGACCATTCAAATTTTAATCACACGAAAATATCTTTATTTTAAACCAATGTAAAACTCAAAAAATGCTTGTACTTACGTTAAATTTGCTTAATGTTTGAATTTCACTGATACATAGGTTGTAATAAATTATTGTTTGAGCTGGAGACAAAAGAAATAAAGCAATAATCTGATATCCATATATGACTTATTATTTAAATATTTTTTTAAACTATGAAAAAACTTTAGTCCAATTTCCACCATTTTAAATTTCCGAATCCCTTAATGCTTTATTTATTTGCCTCAAATAACACAAGACTGAGATGAAATTTTAATAATAATAATATTTTAAGTGAAATTATCAAATTATTATAAAAATAAATCCAATTCGAAAAACTTTGGAGCTGCCATCTGTATCTCAGAAAAGAAAACATTACAAAAACTATTCTCGTGCTGCCATCTGTTAGCGAAAAATAAAGCTAGAAGGAGAATAAAGGAAATAGCTCACCTCCTTGGCTCTTTCTAAGGCATCGGACGGTGGGCACTTGATGGGACTGTAGGAACGAGTGTTGATCCGGTCATACAACTGAAGAGGAATAGAAAGAAAAAATTAAGTTTTAAACTTATTTGATTCTTGAAAATATAAAATTACAGTGAATTTATTAAGAATTCAAGTTTTTGAAAAATTTTCTAGAAAACTACTTCATATACCTATATGAAATCCTTGTCACCAAACATGGATTTACACTCAAATCTGATTTTTTTAACAAAAGTATTAAAATTACATAAAAAAATATTTTTCAGAATTGAATTTCTCCTCATTATGTATGTTCTTCTTTTAGCGGAATAGATTTTCAAAATTATTCTGCTCTTTCCTGCGTGAATAAAAAAAATTTGCGAATGAAATAATAAGTATTATGTTTCTAAGTGTTTTGTATTGTTTGAAATTGTTATGTATTGATAATATTTTCAGAAAATTCCACATATATACGTTAAAAATCCAATCTTATGCGAAAGTTCGTACTCTTGAAAGGCATATTCAAGAGTACGAAAAATATTTTAACATGAAAAATAGAGATAACGTTAAAATATTATTTATTTTTTTCCAACAGGACATCAAACTAAAATGTATCATAAGTTATTCTTATTTACTCAGACAAAAATTAAATATGACTTTTTTTATAGCAGTTTTGTAGCCCTTTTAATAATTTAAAAAACAGTAATAACAGCGTTATTATTATTTCTACCACTACCATTATTTTTGTAAAATTAATTACTCAAAAATTACAGTAAATAGTTTATTTACAAAATAAGCAAACCTTTCTTAAAAGCAAAATCATTTGTGTTATATACATGGTTTCATTTAAAATAGTTTATGTAACACGTAAATATATTCAAAATACCTAAAGGATTTTAATTAAATACAAATTAAAAATTACATAAAACAGGAGAAAAAGTTACTTCAAATAATTTTGTTTTTTAGTTTTGTTTATTGCACACACACACACACGCACACGCGCACACACACGCACACACACATATATATATTGCTTCCATAATAATGGATAATCTTGGTTTTCATTTTTTTTTTAAACTTTTGCTCTCAAACATTTGTTTGCGAGGAACGAACAGTTACGATATATCACATCATAAGCTTAAAAGCAGGGGTGGCCGACCCTTTTTGAAATCAAGGGTGCATTGAAAAAAGCATCTGTCTCTTCTCCATCCCACTTCAAAGTATTGCTTTCATGAAAGAATAAAATAGAGATACTGATCGTGATGCGGGTTCACGCTCTCATGTCACTTTTGGCCATCGTGTAACAGGGGTGATGCATATAAAATCAGTCGAGGTCCAAAGTCCACTCACTGGTGGGGTGTGGAGGATTGAATAGTGGGATACCGCTTAAGGAATCGTCATTGTCACTTGGCCGAAATTCCAAATTACAAGGTAAGTCGCCAATCGCCCCCGTGTTGCTTCTAAATACGACGTTAACACATAATCAATTCGAAATTAATTGTTTTCGCGAAATCCTTGAAAGGGCTTCAAGGAGTATCAGTATTTCGTGAAACACGGATTGAGAACCACGAACGTGTATTATAAAATGTAGTTCATTTTCTTAGTAAAAAATGATTTATGAGTCAGGTTAAAATTTATTTGTACTGTATATTTCCGTGTGAAAGTCAAATATTTTGGAACTTCATCTAAGTTGCTCGCAAATTGCGGGTGTAGCCCTTTATATGGATCGGCTAATTCGCAAAAAAACGCACGTAGTTTTTCGTTAACCGCGCGCATGTGATAAATCGCCAAATATGGCATGGTTAATATATCTTACGGGGAAAATAATTCTAAAAGAAATGATTATTATTTTCATGCAAGCGAGTTGTTTATTTTCAAATGCGATTATATTAATGGTTTGATGAGTTGTCGCCAACACGAAAAAAATCATATATTGTCTCCCGACTAACGAAAAAGTGTACCAAAACGTACTCTAGGAATATCAATAGAGTACCGCAGATAATGCGAACATAAAAATAACAACAGAAGGGGCATTATATTTAAATCTTTCAACTTACATTTTAACATTAATGACTATCCAAGGTATTCCGAATCAAAACAGACTGTGAACGAGATTACAACTCTTTTCAGACTTGCATAATAACGCAGAATTTGAGACCTAACTAAACGTAATGAACAGAAAAGTCAGTGCCTTTTTCTTCGACTACGAGCTAAGCAACTTAAGACCGTTCTCACACTTGCGACTAAAAAATAATTCAATAATTTCTGATAGTATTTTTGATTTCATAATGTACGTTAGAGTACATATTTACGCATTTTCCCCATTATGCACAAAAATTACTCATACGAGGGGGACATCGATAAGTTTTAATTATTACCCAGAAATAGGCAAGATATCTTGATAAAATTTATTCTGCATATTAATTGACCCTTATGTACACGATGTTGTAAATTACAGCTATTGATGTTGATGTGTTCGTTTTCATGATGCTGTAGATTGAGAAAACTCGCTGCGTGGAGAAGACAAGCCGAATTAGTCCGCGTAGGTTATCCTGCGTTATTCGTGTAAAAACTATATTAGTGTAAATTACAACTAAGCTTAATGTAAAAACTATATTTACTGGCAAAATTTAGTTAATTTGATTGCGTTAAGATGGCTGTACGTGTACCGTAAAATTTTTTCATAATAAGGGAAAATGTTGGCGATTCAGTTGTTTATCTAGTTATTTTTCTTGTGTAATTTGGCATGTTACTAAAAAATGGCGCATTTATTGCAAAGACTGTAATGATCCATTACGTTCAATTCCATGTTTTAATGTGTATCAGACACAAAAATAATTATAGATAACTATAAAAAAAATTTAAAAAAATCTTTATAAAGCTTAAAAGTGCTTGCATTTACTTAGATATTTTAATTTAATATTTTGCGAACTAATATTTATAATATTTAACATTTACTGAATTGTTTAAAAGTGAGAGTTACATTTGTTATAAATATTACATTAATATATTGCAAATAATTGCTTAAAAATTCCATATTTTAGAAACTAAATTTTCTAATAGTTATCATTTACTGAGTTGTTTAAAAGTACAAGTTACGATTGGTGTAAATATTACATTAATATACCGCAAATAATTGCTTAAAAACTATCTTTTAAAAGCGAGCGAACTGTCCGTATCACCGTCAGAAGAGAGTGACATTTTCGAAGGTCATTAGGGAGGAAAAGGCCACTGACAGCGACCGTTTGATCGTAGCGCTGTGCGTCATAGGAGAGCGAAAACTGTTGATTCGTCTATCCGTCAAAGAGTTAAAATTGAAGCAAACGATAAATTATTAAATTGAATATAAAATCAACTACATGAAACGAAAGTAAAAGCCAACGATAAATTATTAACTTGAGCGTATTTAAGCTAAAAATAATTAAAATTGAAATAAACGGTAAAAAAAAAAATTGAAAAGTGATCTGGTACACCAAAACTCTCCACATAAAACAATAGCCCCTTTGGAGGCTGAAAAGAGAAAAAAAATGAGGGAAAGAAAATAGAAGCAAGGGACCCCCAAAATCTTTATAAAAGAAAAGAACATAAAAGGTTACTTCAAAATACGTTATGTATGTCAAAAAAGTTATGTTAAAAATTGAAAAAATCTATGTATTTCTTTGTTTCTAATATGTGAGACATTCATTTCACGATTTCGGCTCATTTACGGTTAAATAACAATGCTCACTTAGAAGTTTGAAAACCGACTAATAGTTAGCAAGTTATCAATTCCATTAGGGAGTTTAAAAACCGACTCGTAATTAGTTACAAAGTTCATTGAGTCACTTGGGCTTTTAAATGTATAACCTAACACTATGTGTACCCTTAAATCGAGTTACCATCCATAGATAAATCTACCGCAACACAAACGAAAAACCAACCATTTTCGACTACGTACGATCCATACTAATCACACCCCGTCGAGACTTCACGAAAGCAAACTTATAACCACAGAGACCATTACAATTCCTATCAGCCCACAGAATTGAGTGATTGAGCTCCGTTAACACTATTTGCGCATGCGTGTTTGTTTATTCAATCGGATGCTTCTCATTACCCGAGAACACTCATGCAATACTAATCAAGGTCGCCCATTGGCTGATCAGTTTATTTAAACAGATCGCGTCACCATGGTAACGTGAATAATTGACATTTGACTTATCGGGAGCCGCGTATAGTTGGAAATTATCGATGTCAAAAGTCGATCGCGCATATAAGACCTTGGATCTAACTCCGATAATGACTCGAAGGTGAAGGTTTAATAATTAGTTTAACCTGGGTGGGATTTGAATTTAGAATAGGGATGGAGAACACACGAGGGTTATAAGGAAAGTGGAGCACGTTTTAGGTCTTGAATTGATGGTGATCCAGAATCAGGAATTAACGACGTACCTTAATTGTAACTGAAAAATGAAATTTTTCGAACGTACTAATTCCTAATTATTTGTAACACACTTACTGTCATTCGATTGTGCTGAACGTATAATTCCGATGACTAGGGGGTTGCAAAGAGACATATGCCCTTCCCCCCAAGATGTTTTCTTGAAATTGAAATACCTCAGGATAATTCTTTCATTACACACTAATGTATATGGATATTCTAAATTTTAAACATAAGAATTTTTTTTTCATCACGAAGAAAATAAAGAATTTAAACTAAGCCGATTTCTAAGAAACGAAAAACGAATAGAAAATTCTTTGCGGAGTCTGAAATAGTGCCTCTGGTACAGTGTTTGTAGATGGGAGGTGTGGGGGTGCATATCTATCAAATACAACCCTCCACCCCACCAAATGCAGATTTTATTCTTAT
The DNA here is from genome assembly GCA_019974015.1 of Nephila pilipes. Lineage (NCBI taxonomy): Eukaryota > Metazoa > Arthropoda > Arachnida > Araneae > Nephilidae > Nephila > Nephila pilipes. The sequence continues at coordinate 68,126 of BMAW01067471.1, read as the reverse complement.
GTGGTATCCTAATTATTTTTCTTACATGATCTTAACTTCTTAAATTTTTATATCAAAATAAAATTATATAATTACCTGAACAGTTTTAAATAGGAGAAATAAGATTCATACACCTTATTCCTTGTCAAATGTTAATTATGAACTAAAGATATTGCTTCTGTCAAGTCAATGGCGATATGTGGCCCCCCGCGCGGGCGGGGAAAGTATTTTCTAGGTACGCCACTCCCGATGACAATATAATACAAGGGTATGCTCTAACAGTGATTGTTGGAAATAAATTATCGGATCCCGCCAGGAGGCGCCTTGTCTCGTGTAAGTGAGAGCGCACGGGTTCATGGGTAATATTTTCAGAGTGCTCTTGGATTTTGACCGCGTAAGGCATATTTTTTCTTGTATTAGATGTAATTTCTCCTGACCGCAAAAGCAGGTTAAATTAAAATATGGGCTATTTGGAAGCCTTGTATAGTTTGTAAATAGTATAAATATTTGTTTATGTGTGATTAGTGCGTAGAGACTGTAAATAAACGTGTGATTAAACTAACTGCTATCCCTATTTTTGGCTTGGTGGATACCATCTCCAACAGTGATTGACTTAGAGAAGCCCGGGCCAACAATGCCCAACTGAGTTGAAGTTTTGCGCACAAGTATTGCTTACGTAATTGCTTTTAAATCTTAAATTTAGAGACTAAAACGAATTAAATAAATATAAGTAAAATAACATTTTTAAATCGAGCTCTTATTAAAAATGGATTAAAAAGAATAACAAAAACTTTTTTCAATGTAAAAGTAATACATAATATTCCCCATGGCCACTCGAAACAATGGCTCTTAGATACTAGTTTAGCAATTTACAAGGTTATAGGAGAATCAATGGCAAACTGAACTGAAATCATACATATTATTTTAGTATTTAAATCTACGAATAAAAACATTTTGAATAAAATTACAGAATTGCATAGAAAAGCGTATTTTAAAAAATATCCTTTTTTTTTTTCTTCTGAAGCGGTAATAGAGAGTTTTACAATAAGGAACAATATTTTTTTTTTATTCTTCATGAAAATAAAAATAAATAATAATAAATAAACTACCCGTACTTTTGTTCAAATGTAGACAGTTTTAACATTTACTTAAGAATTTATGACTTTCAGAGAGCCTTTTTCTGTACTCCCAAAAATCGGAAATATATCATTATAAATGACTCAGAAAAATGTTACATTATAAAAAGAATCAAATACAAATTCTTTTGTCCGCTTTAAATTATACAAATAAACAAGTTTTTCCCGCTCTTTAAAAATAGAGAACAATTCATCATTCCATACTGTTTGATAAACAAATTTGTTTTCAAAATTTCTCGTATTCATTCGTCATTCATATTCTAAACATTTGTAAAATAAATTCTCAAACCAGTTTGAGTTGTGTTCCATTAATATTTCACTAAGTAAAACGTCTCGAACTAAAGATATGAAAACACTTTACAGAGTACTTCAATTATTCAAATACATTTTGATCTTATGAACTTTTAAATAAATTCTACACTTGTTATTTAGTCACAAAACGTAGTTTCTTTAAAGTGTAATAAACGAATCACAACGTCGATTAATCTTGTTCCACAAAAGGGCACAAATAATACTCTTTGTGCTTTGCGGACCATTCATTCCACGGCAAACGATTATACGACATCAACAATAACAATTGCCATTCACGGAAAACTAATTTATCACTCCGGGAAACAAAACTTTTGCTGGAGCCATTGAAATCGTCTGCGATGTGCAGAGGCAAGAGTTTAGTAGTTGCACGGCTGCTTGAATGTTTAATGCGTGTGAAATTAATTAATCCCCTTCCTTTCTGAAGAGAGTTTGCGGCCGCCATTGCGAATTTTGGTTCGAACGCGGGAATAAATCTGGTAAAAGTCGACTCGGAATAAAATAATTGAACTTCTGAGTATCTAAGAGAGACAGCTTGGAAGAGTTTCGAAGTATTTTTCTCAGAAGAAAAGAAAGGGGAAAGTTCTGATGCTTCCAGATAACATTCGAAAAGACATATTTTTCAAAGTTTCTGTTATTTTAACAAACATCTGTGCGCCGTGGATTAGTTAGTTCTTTGGAAAATATTTTGGCAAGCCTTTTTGATAGGAATTGAAGGGAAGTATTTCTTAGATATTTGTTTTCGAGTACGAATTGTATTTTTTTTATTGGCTTGATCATATCTGTAAGCTTTTATAAAACTTTTTGTTTGGAGGATAGTTTTGAAGTTAAATTTTTTTAATTCTTATTCTCGTACAACTGTATTTTTTTCTCACTAATTATTTGACTTATTTTAAATTTATAAATTAATATTAACTCTCTGTCTACAATATAAAGCATTAATTATTTTTATTTTTAAAATAAAACTGACCAACCAGTATCGTTTCATATTTTGAGTTTTGACATACTTATTAAAAGGAACATAATTTACACATATTCAATTTCCAGAATACCATAATATTTTAATTTAAAAATGGAATACAATTGAATAATTTATAAAATTGAAGGGTTAATTATTGATTCATTTACATGTGAGATGTAGTTTAATTTACTTATTACTCTTGGATCTTACTTTTATAAAAAAAAATTAATTTGAATTTCTTCTGACTCAAGAAATCATTCAAGCTTCAAATTAATCAGATTTTAGCATTTTCATTTGGCGTGCAACTTAAGAGAAAAATAGTTTGTCAATTTATTGTTATTTTTGAAGGATTAGAGCACCCAAACTAATAAAAGATGCGTTTTTCAAAATATAATTAAAAATTTCATGAACTAATAAAATTTTATAAAATTATAGCAATAAATAACTTCTAAGAAATATAATTCATTCAAAACTTTTCTTGATTTTTCCTTTTGGATACAGTCAATTTTAATTACAATAATTGCAAAATCTTAGATACAGAAAATCGAAAGTAAATAAATTTTTTTGTTAAGAATTAATTCCGCGAAAATTTCTAGACTGCTTCCATTTCATTTTTAAAATGCTATTAAATTTGAAAAGCATAAAAAGTCGAATTCTAAAAAAAATGTGAGGATAACATATGAACTTTTTGCTTTTAAAATTATATTTTTAAATTGAATAATTATTATATTATGTATTACAAAGAATAATTTTTATTACTAAATATTAATTTCTTTAATTCATGCTCTTAGTTCTGTACAGTGAATTGAAAATCATTTGGCATCTTTTATACGAAGGTATTAATTAAAATAATGCTTGAGTAAGTCGTTTTATAATCAACTGTACGTCACATTTGTGAAATCAGCGATCTTCGAAATTATTTTATCTTCAAAACATAATGGTGCTTTTGTTACTAAATATAAGAGCTATTTACATCTTTCTGAGAGCATTAAACTCAAACGTTTGAAGGCTACGGCGGATTAGTAAAAAAGACTCGATCTCTAAGGACCCGCCGTGTGATGGGAAGTTTGGACAGGGAGGTGCCAGTTCAGGTGTCGTCTTCGTCACTTGACAGAAGCTCAACATTACGAGGTCTGTTACCAATAGCTAATGTGATGCTTTTCAATGCGACGTTAATAAACAAGCAATTAATCATGGTATTTTTTGATATGGTCAATGGCTCATATAACAAATTAATGGTCAATAAAATGAATAAAAACACAGCGACTAATAAAAAAAATACAAAATGAAATTAGTACAGCAAAATACCTCGTTACATCGAATGGTCGTTGATCGAGAAAGTGTAAAACGAGAACTTATACAGTCCAGCCTCATTCCATAAATATGAGGTATTCTCCATTTGAAAAGTATTTCGCTTAAAAACTCCCATATAAGCGATTCGTGCATTTATTATACAAAAAAGCGAACTTTAACAATTATTTTCATGCTGATGATGAAAATCACTTCCAACAAAGCGTTAAAAAATGTTTTGAAGCTACATTTGCGACAAATGTTCAAAATGTTCACCCCTTTCCAAGGAGGCAAAGCTGAACTTGTTTGCTCATATTTTGAGAAACTCATTTCTAGAATCTGGGAGTGACTTCTTGTATCCTTATAATAATAAGTCAATTATCAGATCATTCATTTTCAAGCGATTATTTTCATAAACATTGTCATTCAACTGTTCACATTCATTATTCGCAGAAAAAAGTCAGGAAATATTCAGATCAAGAAAATGACATCCTTGGTTCAAAGAAGACAGTATGCCATACGATTAATGAAACCATGGACATGCCTCAATATTTATTTGGACGATAAATTCATCTCTAGAGATTTTCAGACCCTTGCGACGATGGGATATTCACGATTTTCGCTTCCCTAACCCCAGGGACTTTATAGTAATTTGAATTGCATAAAATTACAATTTCTTCCCAACCAAAATGAAACGTGATTAGGAAAATTAGATGAAGATAATGGATTTAGATATAATGATACATAAATGATAAGCAATTAATGGAAAAAGATGGCAGACAGAAGATAAGGACTTGCGGCTAGAGAATTATTATTGAGTTTGAAATTCTTCGATTACGTTTGCGGATTGAAGAGTTTCACTAACAGCGTTAATCTACGTAGAACTGTAGAAGAATGTTATCAAATTCAGAACGACCGAAGTGATAATATAGATTTTATATTTAAATCGTAAATTGACCGAGAATTTGACTAAAATCCCTGCGAAAGCCTCCTTAGATATTCTGCAGTGATAATAAATAAAGAAGTTATTTTGTTCTTGCGTATCTTCCATTGGAATTTAGTAGTTTTTGATTAATATATTAGAATGATATATTGCTCAAGAGTCGAGGAACGATGGACAAATACAACAACCTTGCTCCTCTAATCTGAGCTTTTTGCCTGACTTTCTTCTGAGGGGATATTTAAAAAACAAAGGGTATAAAAATAATTCCCAAACAACAGACGATCTAAACATTGTCGCCTTACCCAAAGGATACAAGAAGTCATTCTCAGTGTCTGGAAACGCGTTTCTCAAAATTTTCACAAATGAGTGCGTGACTTTAGGCTATTCGCGGTTTTCTCCTCACTAACCTTGGGGACTTGAATTGAGATTGATTGCATGAACTAATAATTTCTTCCTAACCAAAACGAAACGTGATTATGTTAATTAGATGCAGGTGGAAATAAAATGAAGTGATTCAGGTATGATGGTATATAAGTAAAGGGAAATTTAGAGGGAAAAGTAAGAGTGTGGTTAACCCAGAGTATATTTCTTGCAAAAGACCGATAATATCGAGAGATGTTACTGGCGGTAACTGCCGCAGAAGATTTGACAGATAAAAGCAGCCTCAATTGGAAGAGGTTTGGTAAGAGCGTATTATTTCAATAATATTTGAATTGGTGGATTAATCTCAAGGCCCAGAGAGAGCTAAAACTCAATGAATATTATATTACAGTAATTGATAAGTAAATAATTTAGTTGGAACTGACGTGCGTGTCTTTGCATATGTTATTGATTTTTAGAGTTAGTTATATTTGATTAAATTATGGCATAAGAGTAAGGTAGAAGTAATGCAACGCCACAAGTTCAGCTTTGCTTCGAATGAAGAGGAGAGCGTTTTAAACATTTGTTGCAAATCTTGGCTGGGAACTTTTTCTACGTTATGTTAGAAGTACTTTTTACCATTAGCATAAAAAAATAATTTTAAAATTCGTTGCTATTGTTGATAAATTCAATAATAATCAATACAGAAACTTTTGGGACACTTGATATTTCTACATTTGAATGTACTGACAAATGCTACAAAGTGCATAACTGTTCTTATAATATTATACCTGCGCAAAAATGTTTTGCGTTTTTGTTTAAAATTGTTATATTATTGATGGAATGATTTATATAAAAAGGAACAATTTTTTAGCTTATAGATTCAGACATAACTTTAATTTTTATTTATACAAGAGCTCAGAAAAAGATTGAAAAAAAAAAAAAATGAAATTATATAGATTTATAATCGAAACACAGTGAGTCCGCCCTTTTTACATCATACTCCATGAGCCATTGTTTTGTAATTTTACTATCTTACTGCCATGATTTGGCATCTAATATTTTTCACATTGCCATGAATTGTTATTTCCTAGAGTTCTTTCATTTGTTTATTCATTTATTTTATTTTTTGCGAACGGAAGAAATTCTTTATGTACGGATTAAATTTTATATTTAGCCTTTCTACCTTAGTTCAGAAAAATTTTATTGCCAATTTTGTAACGAATTTCCCCTTCGAATAACATATGGGGGGGGGGTTATTTCTGATTTTTTATTTTAATTCCTAACTTCTTCGCATTCAAACTAAACATGATGATGCAAATGAAGCAAAACTTTAGAAATAAAAAAGATAGATATAATCAAGTAGTATAAAAGGGATAGAGAATTAAATTGGAATGTAATAAGGTTATGGTAATAAAAATAATGTTAGTGAGATGTATGCGGATGTTTTTGCGTGGATTTGGTGAGATAAGGTTGGTTGGTTGGTTTTATTAACGTCGCACAAGAAGCAACACAAGGGCTGTTGGCGACGGACTTCGTAATGTTAAACCTCGGTCAAGTGACGAGAATTACACCTGACCACATATCTTCTCAAACTGCTTCTCTACCACATCAACGTGAAGACTTTGAGTCACGACAGATTTAATGTGCATCAGTCCAAGCTACACCGCGGGACTTTAGAGGCATCCAGACTCGAACTTACGATTCGACGAAAACCGCCGAGTAACCACTAGATAGATGCACTTTATTGTATTCAAATAGATCAAATAGTAAAGATGTGAGAACGAAAGTCGAAATTCCATAGGATTAACATTACGTCCACAAAATCAAAATGGCGGGTAGATGGAAGCCTTAACTATGTTTCTTATGTTCTTATTTTTTAAACTTGTTGACAAACATAACACATACTTAATTATGTATTTTACAGCTATTTTCAATGTGAAAAGCTATTCATGTATCAGTTATAAAATTGTTGAATTTTGTTCATATTATTTATGCTCAAAATACGATTTATTTTTATATACTTTGTCACAATATATAATGTTTTATTGTAATGAATTTCTATTTTATATTCATGGTTTAAAGTATCCCCAGTAATTTAACGTTTGCCGAAAACGTATAACGAAAATTTTACCGGTCATGGAAAAAGTCAGTTAATTTTCAATCATTATTTATAATCACAGTAAGGAGTGAAATATACAGCATGCGAGTGACTTATAATAGTTTTCCGGTTTTTAAATATCCTTTTATCTACACAAACAATTGTTATTTTAAATATCATGCAAACACATCTGAAAAATTCACATTTTAAAAAAAAAAACCTTGCTATTTCATTACAATAAATAACAGAGTCCTTCTAGCGGTTAAAAAGGAATGCAGTTTCGCTGGGAGTTAACAGCAGTTCTCTATAAATCACAGGAAGTCTCTTTTCGTGATAAGGAATGACTATAGAAGGTGTTGAAGACACACACTGTCGAGGCAGGAAAAAAAAACCTTCTTTTAAAATGGCATAAAATTTCACTTTAAATAATGGCGGGCGCGTGAGACGAAAATAAAATATAGCTGCGCGTTGAGAATTTAAACTACAAGACACATGAATTTTAGCTTTTTCTTTTTTAAAAAAGTGAAAAATATCACCTTTCTCCGACACAACTAGTAATATCACGCGTTGGAGGGATATTTAATTCTTGTAAAAGTTTATGAAATGACCTAAAAAAACGGAGTTTCGTGTTTACGTGAAGTTTATCCACTGTTTAACTCAATGACTTCACTTTAATGATGTTTCTAATGTTATGTGTAATGTTTTAAGGGACCGTTTCACAGGTTAGTTAAATAATAAAAGTCTGTTTTAATGTCAGTTTAACTATTCCCTCGCTTAAGTGAGACGAGGAGATATATTACCGATTAAGTATATCAGATAAAAGAAATTCCCATTAATCTTTAATAATATACAATGTAAATCAATTACTTGCAACAACAGCGATAATAATAAAATAAAGATAACTTTTACATAAAATAGTATGTATTTTAAATATTTTTTTCTTATGTAACTGCATGAGAGACAGGTTTGATACATCATTTAGCGTTTGGATGTATCAAAGCATGAATTGCAAACCGACATATGTCAATAATTTTTACCAAAATTCCATTTTACTTTTATATCTCGTTTATAAATAAAGAAAATACAAAGTAATGGCTACTCACTGCATTATCAAAATCGTTTGGTCGAAAAACATTTTCAGAAAGAAGCAAAATGAAGAAGAAATAGCAAAAAGGCCCCGAGACAAAAATAACAACTGTCTTAAAATTTTGAAATTAATTTGACATTATTTTCAATTATCCCTTGAATTTTTATGTGATTTTTACTTTAAGCCAATAGAAATTTTAAGGAAATTTTTTCATTGTTATCGTGAAGAAGCTGTCAAAGAAAAAAAAATGGCGGAACCGAAAAAAAAAACTATCCTGTATCTATCAATATTCTTTCACAATCATTGCTCTTTAATTTTAATATCCGAAAAGAATATTATTAATAGTTTTAATAATTTACTATCTACTTTAATACATTATTTTTTGCCTTATTTTAAATATATAAAAATAATTTTATCAATGAGATTAGTATATTTTTTCTTTAATATTTCATCGTTTGCCTTTATTTTGAAAACTGAAAGCAATTTAATTTTTCGTCACAGAATCATTTGGTTTGATTTATTTTGTCCTTAAATTTGGCTGCGTTTTTGAACTTAAGAATGTTTGTATTTTTTGAAGAATTATTATTACTGTTCTATGGAACTTTGTACTAAGATGTGAGGTAATACAATAAATTGTTATTTGAAAATGGAATTGAATATTAAATGATTCGTGCCTTTCTTTATTCGTTTAAGTAATTCATCAAATTAAAGAAGAATCTGTTAGATTAAAATTCCGTCTTATAAATTCATTTATCGATTCGATCAATTCTGAAACGAACTATTTGTAGAATTAAATTTTCAAAAAATATAGTATATTTTTCAAAATTAATATTGATTCTACGGAACAAAACAATGCTTTTTTTGACACCAAAAAGAATAAAACAAACTACTATGCTACAAAAATCATACTATTCAATTAAATATCAGAATTAATTCAAACGATGAAATATTGAAGTGGACAATAATATTCTAATTAAATATTAATATTAAAGGAAACGACAAATTGTACATTAAAATGAATATATTTTAAGCTAAATATAATTATTGCCGTAGTATAATGGAAATAAAATTTATCTTTATGTAGTAATCTATTGTTCACACCAACCCTTTTGTGAGGTGAATATAATTCAAACTGAAACTATTGTGAATCGGTTGGATGAAATCAAACTAGATTAAGCAAATTCACGAGCGTTTCATATTCAATTTTGAAAAGTGGTGACGAATGACATTTTGTATTTGTATGAAAGCAGAGAGCCCTTCAGGTTAATAATAATATTTTTTTTAAGCAATTATTATATATTTCCAAAAATTAAGCACACAATTGATGAAAGCTGATATGAAAGTGATGCATACAAAATAGCACGAACTCTCTGTCTACTTTACAGGATCATAAAAGGAATTATAATTATGCAGGGATGAACTATAAATATAGGTTAAATTTATTTACATTTAATTCAAAATAGTCATCGAATCCAGGAAAAAATTTGACAAATCTTTACAGCTCAAGAGATATCCTGATCTTATAATTTAGATTGATATACTTTAAGAAATATTATATGATAATCGTTTTTTTAAATTTATTGCTATTTCTTAAGGAAGCAAAAAGATGAAATATTTGTTTCGGTGCGTTGTATTCGTTAATATGACAATTTTTGTCACGTCATTAAAAAAATTGGTCCAGAGTGATTATTTCTTAACTTTTTATATTACAACTTCTATGTTATTATTTTGTGTGTGTGTGTGTGTGTGTGTGTGTGTGTGTTTAACCCAAAATCACAAATCTTCAAGAATAATGTATAGGGTGTCCATAATTAAACTTGAAATTTTCGAGTAACTTGAAACAATAGCTAATCAACAAAATTTCATGAAATTTGAAAAATGGCATAATGCGACGATAGGAATTTTTTCGAAAAAAAAAAAAAAAAAATGTTAGCTCCAGACATCACCACTAGATTGCGTATATTAGATTTATAAAGAATACAACAAACAGTTACAAAATTTATTACTCTCATGTTGACATAAACTGGCTAAATATTGACTTATTAGTCATATGCTGCCCTCCACTGAGTGTAATGATCTGAAAGCGTAAAGGGATGTTCAGTGGTTGAAAGCAATGTGTGACTTGGCATAACATAGCACGATATACACCATTGAACACGCTTCCAGATGATAACAGTCAGTGGTGTGCAACACACTGAGCATTTTATTGTCAATGTGAGACTAATAAATTTTGTTGCTGCTTGTCTCGTTCGATATAAAGAAATAATACGCCATCTAACGATGATATATCTGGAAATAACTTTCTTTAAGAAAATTCTCGATAAAGTTCCTATTTTCTTGCAGCGACTCTCTTCAACAACAACGCTAGAAGTTTAAATCCTTATTAACTAGCCCGAAAGAGACGTCTTTTTCAGTCTGGTTGGTATAGGCGCAGCAAAAAGCGACCGGTCAACTTTTCTTCGGACCCACTAATCCAGGGTTTGAAACATCTCTGGCAGCCCAAGGCCACTAACTCTCTTCCCTTTCACGGGGTAGAAAATCACTAGCGGCCGAAGTTCGTTGTGATGGTTTTCGTCTAATGGAGGGGGACAGAGTTGGTGACCTTGAGTGACAGAAGCTGTTTCCAACCCCAGACTAGAGGGTCTAAAGAAGGAAGCTGACCCGTCACTTTTTGTTGCGCCTTTAACAACCAAGCTACGAGAGACATCTCATTCAGGCCAGTTAATAAGGCACAACCAAATTTTGTGAAGTTTAGTTTTTGTTAACGTCGCACAAGAAGCAACACGAGGGCTATTGGCGACGGACCTAGTAATTTTGAACCTCGGTCAAGTGACGAGGACAACACCTGAGATGGTACTTCCCTCTCCCTAAAGGCACAACAGAAAGTGATTGGTCAACTTTTCTTCGGACCTACTGGTCCGGGATTCGAAACAGCCGCAGACACTCCTTAAAGTCACCAACAGCTATCCCCCTCCAAGGGGTCAAAAATCACTCAATGCCGAAATCTCATTATTACATTTTCCAAATTTCACGAAATTCTTAAGAACAGGATTTGCAACAGACTTTTTATCTCAAGTTTAACTATGGACACTCGGCATGTTCCAAATTAGAAGTTTTATTGTAATAATTTAGAACCTGTTGTCACGATTGAAATAATAGGGTATTCTCCTGCGAACATTTTATAGAATTCATGAACGTTGTTTCGATTAGAAACTCATACATTTAAAAGTTAAAAACCTCAAAGAAATTCAATAAAAATACTATTTTGAATTACGATTAAAACATTCAAATAGTTCCATCGATTGCCCTTCCATTTTACGCAACAAGGAGGATACCTTTGATGGACAGAATTCATTATCCAAAGTTTACTGTATAATTAAAACTAAGTTTACTGTTTTTCACCCAAACATTTTTTATTAAATTTTTTTTAAAAAAAAAAAAAAAAACGCTTTAAGAGTAAAGGGGTGGTTGAAAAAAAAATCCAACTACACTGGATCGAAAACAGCTCACATCATAATTCCTGAAATCAGCTGACAGATTATGGACAGATTTAATGAAGAATAAGAAGAAAGGAAAACAAATTCCAAACGACCAAACTGAAAATGACAGCTCACCTTAATCGCTTGAACTTGATAAAACTTCCCTTCTCTTTTCTTTTTTTTTTTTTTTTTATTTATTACCACTTTCATTTATCCGTAAGAGTACTCGATTACATAAAAGAAATTAATCATCGAAAATTTTGTCGGTTTTGAAAAATTACCTTCTTTTTCTTAAAAGACGTACGCGGAGTAATAATTAAATTCGCCGATAATTCTACTTCAATTTTGGATCTTCTTGTTTATTTTGGTTGGCAGCTAAGAGGTTTGCTCTTTTGATTACACTTTTATTAAATTTTCGAATTAGGCGGTAGCAAATCACTTATTAAAAGATTCGACAGATTTTTTCCCTCCTCCAATGCATTTTTTTTTTTTTTTTGCTTCTTGGTTAGGGGAGGGGATTTCATAGGAAAACGATTCGAAATGCATTAAGGGGATGTGTTAACAAGAAAAAAAATTATCTTTCGGTAAAGAAAAAAAAAATCAATCGTTTGGTAGTGAGAAATTCGAAGCATTTCCGATCAGTTCATTATCGACTCGTTATTGGTCAGATTCTAAAGCACTCATTTTCTTTTTAATTAAAAGAATAAGATTTTTTTAAGTATCCAAAATTAATGAAGCATCATATCAATAAAATTCTTCTGAAGGTACCGAAGTGTTCATATATAGGTCATTCATTGTGTGACGTATTTCCTTTATTATTTATCTCTACAACCATCTTAAAGTCTAACTAAATAGTCAATGAGTTCAAGATAGAGAATACGTAAGTGAAAGACAATGCAGTTTATGACATGGATCTTAGCGTAGAATATCCAATATTACTCTCTCTATCGATTCCTTCCTAACTCACTTAATTCTAATTTATATTCTAATAATAAAATCCTAGCTTACCAAATCGATCATTCCGATTCAAGTAATTCTCGATTATTGAAAATTCGACTCCTATAATTCTGATAAGGAGTCATTTCCAAACAAACGATTAATTACGATGATTCACTTCAATCTGCACATCTATCAGTTAGTCGTTATTCTCTATCTCCCTTCGTTTTCCTTTCAATTACATTTCGCTTATATATCAACATTTCTAATTCAATTCATTACACTACTTATCCAAATTTAATTTTCATGACCACGTTTCATTTTGTTTGGCAGGAGCTGTTATTTTATGCAATTCAATTACCTGAAGTTAGTAATTCGAAAACCGTGGACAGCCACATGTCATGATTGATTGTTTGTCAACGACACACTTAGAGGCAACATGTTGGTGACGGACCTCGTAATTTTGTGCCACGGTCAAGTGACGAAGACGACATCTGAGCTGGTACATTTCTCTTCAAACTTCCAGGACAGGCTAGAGGGAGGATTTTGAGCTTCAACAGATTTAACGTGCACCAGTCCCATCTACATGGCGGGTATTAAGTGGCATCAGAGTTCGAACCCGCGACTCGCAGGCATCGAGTCCACGACCATGACCTTTAGGCTACCGCGGCTGTCATTATGAACAACTCAAGCTCTGAGATACAAATAATAACGAACACTACTCCTGCTAAGAAATCGAGAAATGAAAAACTACTATCGAAAGTACAAAACGTGACTTTTACTTGTTAGAAATTGACCCTTTGGATAAAAATGAAATTGACCCTTGACTTAGAGTTATAATAATAAAGAAAATTATAATTAACGTTAATTCTTTTAAAAATTAGTTATGTGCTTCAAGTAATAGAATCAAACTAATGAAATAATTTAATCTTTTCACGTTACATCGCTTTAAGGAGAGAAATAATAATAATAAAAAAAACCCACATTTTATTCTCAGTATTCTTTTCCAAAACCCATCAAATAACAGATTTCGTAAGAAAAAAAAATGCTTAAACAGTGACTTAATTCCATCACCAACTTCCCTGAAACCGGGGGATAATCTACGTAGCATTTGTATTCTGTAAGTTAAAAAATTCCTAAGGTATTGAATTTCACTGAAATCACAAAGAGCATAAAATTTCTCCAATCTTCTTCTTTATTTTCTAAAAAGGATATTGAACCTGTTTCTGAAAAAATTATTAATTTCATTTTGAATAAAAATATTCGTTTTACATTTCAAGATTCTCAGATTTATGTTTCAAAGCGCTTCATTTCGAATTGTGAATTTAGAAATTTCCAGCCAATTTTCTTCGTTTTTTAATGTTCCAATTAACTCTATTTTAATTTTACTCTATACTTTCAAACATTCATAAATGTTTTTATGTTGGACTTCATTTAATACATCTTGCTCCATAAATGTTGATTCGATAACACTAAAATTATCCAAATAATTTTCTTACTAATATAATTCAAATGTAGAATATAATTGTGATATCTTGTTAAAATAACTATATATGTGCCAGAAGAATTATACATGTTTCTGGATTTATGTCAGTATTTTATGCATTTCATATTTATATAGCATTTTAATGCAAATGTAATAAAAATATTTTTTTTAATAAAAAGGGCACGATGTACATAATCGCAAATACTGGCTGTTTTACAAAGAAGAATCATTGCAGCATTCCTTGATATAATTTATACATTTTTTATTATCTTTATAATAAACATTAATTATTTATTACTCTTTTATGAACGCAATTTATTAAATATGAATCTTATTTTTGTAATTGAATGATTTGGCAATTTCAGTTAATTCTCACACTAAATACGTGGCTTGATGGAAAAGGAATGGATTTTTATTTTTTTGCCCGATTTTCGACATTCTTGTACATGAAAGTTTTGTCGTGTCCTTTATGTTATGTAATTATTTCCTTTACTCCCAGGTGTCACTGGTGTGCTGATAACTAGAGAAGATGGCGACCCACATGGAAATAGGTTGAAGTAGTAAAATGTCACTGAACCTTGTGCCTTTCACCTCTTCCCAAAGATGACAGAGCACCCGAAGGGATATTACTTACGTTCTGACGACGATATGAACACTGCCGTTAAAGCTCGGTGTCGACAAAAACCACCGGAATTTTTTCTTCGGGTTTACTCGACTAAGTAAGAGTTGGCGCAAATACGTGGAAAGGGATGGGGACTGTAGTTAAAAAGTAAATAGTGCATTTCGCAGAGAATATATACAGCTTTCAGGTTCGACAAGAATTGTGAAAATCGGATAAAAAATATAAAACGTTACGGTCATGGAGGCATTATTACCACTAATAACAAAATTATGTTAAATTATTAACGTTAACAAAAAATGACTACAAACTTTGCATAAGAATAGTTTTCTATATCAAAGAAGACAGCACAGCGTCCTTGTATCTCTCTACACCTCCTTCCCTCTCACATACACACTTACATAAACACACACATATGTTTGTCTGAATTAATCTATTTTTTTTGGCATAAAAATGTTCAGTATTTTGCATCCATGGTTTAATATTAAAATAATTTTTAAATTTGCATGTTAAAATGAAAAATATTTTGGGAATTTGTCGAACGTTTCTAAATCTCAAGGACACAAGTTGTTAAACGTATGCAAACGCTATAACCCCATGCAATTTTATAAATATTGGTACATTTTTCTGTTTGAGAATATGTTTCTCTCTATGACTTTAAACGAAGACACCATTAAAGATTTTATTGAATTTACAGGAAAATGAGCTTCAATTTAAACGAAAAAACATCACTTCTAGAATTTAAACACAATAAATCCATACGAACTGAGTAAAAATATCGATTTTTTTTATGGTTCCGGAAAAAGGCAATAAAAATCACAAGAATGGATTAAAAAAAGGAACAACAAAAAACTTGAATCATATGAATTATTGTACATATTAATATATTACTTGTCATCATAAGTCGTGATCTTGTAATACGGTGCAGAATGCTACAAGACATAAAAATCCACACGCCTATACATGTGCAAAAGACAAGTAATAGTTCATCTTCAAAGAAGAACGATATTAAATAGGTTCCCAGAACGTTTGCTCCGACCTGAACCCTGGAAGAGTGCCAGCACCGCATTCATGCATGTTATCTACACCATCACAGACAATATTTCCATCCTAATTGCTTTCACGAATTCCTGTAATCTCAGATATCACAACAGGATTGAAAAATCGCCAAGCTGTGGGAGATAGCCAGTTGGCGAACGACCAAGTGAGCACTTCTTGAATGGGCTCATCAATAGCGCCTCCGAAACTGTTTTAAAAGGAGATAAAGGACTGTCGATGGCCTAGTACTCAGATTCTTATCTGTTCGTTTTCAAAAGGATGAAAGATGGTTCGATTATGATATCGAAGATTAGGAGATGATGTAGAGCATACGAAAGGGGAAAACGATAATTTTATCATCGCGCTTCTGATCAAGAACAAATGAAATAAGAAGCAGGAAGAAAAGAACAGTGTCATAGAATAACATATTGGAAGGAAAATTATGGTGTGGCGAATGAAAATTTGAAGGCGCACATATTGGGTGAGGATTGTGATTGTTTATTAACGTCGTACTGAGAAGCAACACGAGGGCTATATATTGAGTGAGGAACTAATCTGTTATCCAATCACTATGATTGATTTTATATGTCTGTTATCAAATTACTATGACTTTCCAAAAAAACATGGTAATCAAAAGAAAATAAACAAAAAAGTTCTATGCGAAGTCTTGCAAAGAACAGGTTTAGCCCCCCAATGTGCATTTTTTTTAAAAATTATTAAATTACTCAATTAAATACAAGAAATAAAGTAAACGATGAAATATCGAGAAATAGACAATAGTAAACTTTTCCGATTTTAAAATTAAAGCAAACAATTATTAAAGTGAATATATTTAAGTTAAATGTCATTAAAGCAAAAGCAAACGATAAACTATTGAATTGAATATTATATTAGCTACATGTAATTAAAATTGAAGGAAACGGTTAAAAATTGAAAAGTGATCTGATACGCCAAGAGGAATCCACCTAAAACAATAGTCCCCGTGAATGAATCCTATTTAAAGAAGATAAAGGCGTTTGCTTTGTGAACAATAGAGTGACAGTTTTATAATAGTGCAAGAGCCAGACATGGCCACGCTGCACAAAAAAGTTAAAGCTGTGTTCCAGACATGAGAAAAAAACTGAAAAGAGAAACGAGAGAGTGATGGCATTTCAATGGTGCGATAGCCAAATGTAGCACTGCTGCACCAAAAATCTGTGATGTTGACGTGTTAAAGTATTGGGGGAAAAAAGATAAAAATTGGTAGACAACATGAAGGGTCAAAAATAAAGAAGTATCGCAAAGGTATGTTGGCGCTGCGTCAAAGACAGTAAATCCCATGGGGAAAGAAAAATATCACTAGGGTGTCTCGGAGTCATGATGCCCGTACTTACCTAAAGAGGGCAAGCCTCTAGGATCCTCTGATATAATCCCCAGGGGCAAGGTTCTCAGTTATACTCCCAGACACTGGGTACCCATTTTACTCGTCTCTTACAACATGCCTGACCTTTCGGTGTAGGACGTTTTCTCCGAAACATCGGGGAATGTTTTTCTACCCCATGGAGGGGAGGAGAGTAGTTGATCTTTGGTTTCAGACCCACTGGTCATAGTATTCTTGCTACCGTATGGAACGGGCGCATTGGATCTCGTTGGAAAACTCTAACCCTAACATGGCCACCGAAGCCATGGAAGCCGAGACAGCTATACCGGAGAGCAACTCCATATCAACGACTGAAAAAGATGTACGCGAAGCCATCGAACTCCTGACCAAGAAGATCACACTCCTTAAAGTGAGAATGGACTATATTAAAGGACTCATAGATATTGAAATTGAACATGGTACTCTTGCGGATGACCCAGCAACACTGGACTTACTAGCGCAACGAAATGTACTCGAAGAGGAAATATCCAGAACAACAGGGGAGTTGAACTTTATTTCTACTTACCCAGTGAATGGTAGTCACATTGTTTCAAATATTATTAACGACAGTAACTTTATTTCAAAAGTTTGTAAAGAAATAGTTATTCCAACCAACATAAACCTCCGCAAAAGATCTGCGGAACCTGCCTTAAGCAATAATATGACTAAGCCTAACGATGTACAACAAAAACCTTGCAAAGCTCCTAAAGTACTATGTAAAACTGATGATGATGGATTTATAGCACCATCTAAAACGGCTAAGAATAATACTAGCCACAGCTTAAATAAACCAACACCTATTAAAACGAGCAATAGTTTCAACGCGCTCACGGCAGTAAGTACCGAGGAAACGGACGTTGTCCCCTCCCGCCACAACCACCCAAGATCCAACCGATCATGCTTCGGTTGACACAAAACTATAATTTACAAATTCAAGCAGTAAACAGAGATTACCCGAAATCTGTCAGC
Organism: Nephila pilipes; assembly: GCA_019974015.1. Taxonomy (NCBI): domain Eukaryota; kingdom Metazoa; phylum Arthropoda; class Arachnida; order Araneae; family Nephilidae; genus Nephila; species Nephila pilipes. The sequence goes on along the minus strand of BMAW01067471.1, from coordinate 50,034 downwards.
AAACTTTCGGGCTAATATATCAAGTTAACTCCTGAGACTGAAAAGGATCACAAGGGAATTACTGCCCTCCTCACTAATATGAAAGCTGAGTATTATATAATCCAATCTTTAAACGAGAAACCTTTGAAAGTTTGTATCAAAGGCCTACCCATATATGCCAAAATAGACGAAATTAAAGAGGACCTTGAAAACCAGGGCATTAAAGTCGACAAAGTAGTGTAGCTAAGGCAGCTAAAAACGAAGCACCCACTACCTATCTTCATAGCTGAAGTCAGAAGAAACGACGATGCCCTTGACATATACAAAGTGCAAGCAATTACTTACATATCCGTAAAAATATTTCCCTTCAAAAGGAAACAAGTCATCACGCAATGCTATAATTGCAATCACTTTCATCACTTGTCTAAGAACTACCGAATGCAAGATATCTAAAATGCGGACAAAACCATCACACCAGTGAGTGCGAAATTAAAGAAAGAATTGAGCACCCAACCTGCAAAAATTGCAAAGCTGAACATATGGCATCCTGGAAAGGTTGCCCTCTATTCCCGAAAAGAAAACCTAAAAAAAAAAAAAGGAGAAGCAACCAAAAAAACAATAGATAGAAAAACAACAGTAGCCAGACCTGTTACCGAAAACCTTTCCTTTGCGAATGTTTGTGGTAACCAAATCCCTCAAAAGATGGCGCCAAAAACGGTGCAAAATACAACCGAAGCTTCCAGTCAGTTTGAATCGGCAAAAGCTCCCTTCAATCCCCCAACCATTATTCATAATAATAACCCGAACAGCTTTAACTTCCTCACAGCAATAAACGAATTACAAAATTTATTTAACAAATTTCCCAAACTTTTTGAAGCATTAAATAACATGTCTAAAGTAGACGACGATCTAGACAAACTTAATATATTCATCTCAGGTGTATTTATGATCCAACCCTCAACATACAAATAAATTATACCCTCCACAGTCTCACACTGGCTATTAATTTAAAATATCTACTGCGGCCAACCCAACATAAAGATTAAAATTTCTCAACTAATTCAAATTAAAAATAGCACAATATCAACACCACTTTTTTTTTTAAATAACCAAGATATTCTAAATATCTCTTTCAGTTACCTTATAATAAAAACCAAAGCATATCATTAATAGTAGTTTACTATTGTTTATTTAATTAATTTAATTTCTCGTGTTTTATATTTTAAAATTTTCATGATTTATTTTTAAACTCCTGGGCAAGTGAAATAACCAAAGTTCTGTCTCACCCATAGCTAATAGCCAATCTAATTGGGATTAAAGCCCGTGAGGGTTATGCACCCCAATATAAGTACTCCGCATCTAGAGACCCACTGGTCTATGGTTTGAAACCCAAGGTTAACTACTCTCTACTTTGGGTGGTTGTTGCGTTAGGTTGAAATAAAGGATATGATACCTAGTTAGATATATATTTGCACTACATTTTATAAAATGAATTTAAAATACGAAGGTTTTTTTTCCAAGTCAAGTGCTTGTCCCACTTACAATTCAAATGTAACATTTTGGGTGCACGTCGCACGCTAAAAGTACAGCAATGTCCTCGGACACGACGTCCTAACACATCAATCAATAACTCCCGAGTCTAACATTGAAAACAACATTTTTTTTGCAAAAATTTTTTTTATTCATCAACATAACACCTTTTGTTAATCACCTTTTAGGGTGATACAATCGTTCCAACGCTTTTCCAAATCTTTTTTTTTTTTCCAAAAAAATTTTTTTTTGTTGCGAGTAAATAGCGATAAACAGCTTTCTGAATCATCGACTCGTTGCTGTTTTTGTTCCATCGAAAGCAATCGCGGCACCCACTTGGAAAAAACCTTTTTCACTTCACTTCAAAAAAACCTTTTTCAGTAAATACACTTCCATATGATATCTGTGTCATCTCAGTAATCTCACGGAGCTTCACTTTACGATCTTTCATTATAATTTTTGTCACTTCACTCACATTTTCCGGTGTGACGGCTTCCACAGGTCTACCCGAGCGTTCCGCGTCATTTGTGTCGGTACGACCACGTTTAAACTCGGCAAACCACCGACAAATCGTTGCTTTGGATGGACAAGAGACCGGGTAACATTTTTCAATCCATTGTTTCGCTTGCACGGTGTTTTTACCCATTAAAAAACAATGTTTTATCAGAACACGAAACTCGGTTTTTTCCATTTTTTAAACGAACTACAAAACGACTTTACTCCAACCTCGATAACTCAGCTGTTTCTGGTCCGATCGACTTAACATTTTGACACGTTTCAAGCAAAGGTTAGTACTCTAGAAAGACCTGGTTACTGGTTTACTACGAGCGCCATCTCTGGGTTAGTCTCGGGAGTTATTGATTGATGTGTTAGTCGAACGTTTAGTAGAGCTCTTATTGTCCCTTGTTTTTAGAAATATTAGGTTGAATAAAAATGACCACTCTTCCAAAATAATCCTTTGCAATAGGAGGGGTGTGTAAAGTTGTTTCATTGCGCTTACACAAAATAACACCGTATGTCATTTATCACTAGTGCTAAGAAGAATAATTAAGGTTTTGTTGACTTTGCACAGCATATTTAAAAAGTTTCTCCCTCCCACCACACAATTTCTGTTCGAACATTGGAGGCGACCCCATTAACAAGTTTGTTAGTGTATTATAAATGTTGTTAACACAATAAAACGTGTTAATAAATATACAGGGTGCGGCAAAAAAAACAACTCGGACTAAGTTAGTGCATCATAGAATAGAAGTTAATTAATTATTTTTTTTATTTAAGTGCATTTTTTTTTGTCCACCACTTTAATTGTAAAATACTTTATATTATATCTCTTAATTTATGTATTTTTTTTCGCGTTTTTACAATGTCAAGCAAAATATCTGCAATTTTAGAGTTGTTTAAGTAAGGAAAACGACAGTGTGAAATCGTTCGTTTGCTCAATGTGCCTTATAGAGCTTGGCAATGATAGTCGACGTCCAGGAAGTGGATTAAAAGGTACGGTGAACACTTCCAAGAATCATAAGGCTATCGAAAAATGAATTCAAGGAAATCCGAGGGTTTCCAAGAGAAAAATCGCTCGTGACATGGGAATAAGTGACCGATCGATTCGGCGAATGGCAAAAACTGAGCTTTGACTGAAACCTTACAAGTTCCAAAAAGTTGAACTTCTCACTGAAGAAAACATACTCGTGCGGCTCCAAAGATGCCAAAAATTTTTGAGATGGGCCGCAAGCCAGCGATGGGAGAAGCCCTTTATCGTACATCAGGTTCATAAATCCCAGAACGATAGGGTCTGGTTTATTTGTAGACGCTCCACGCACCCGGCAATTGTTGAACATCGCCAATATCCGAAGTCGAGAATGGTCTAGGGCGGAATTTGCGGAATCAGCAAAACACCTCTGGGTTTTGTGGATGAGGGCGTTAAAAATAAATAAAAATTTTCTACCATTGGGACATTCTAGAAGCTGTTGTATTTCTGTGGGCCAAAAAGTACTTCGACAATGCAAACTGGATATTTCAACAAGATTCCATTCCAGCTCTCAAGGCCAAAAAAAGACACAAGAGTGATGCAAAGCGTATTTTCTGGACATAATATCATTTGCATAATGGCCACCCTACTCGCAAGATTTCAATCCCATGGATTACAGTGTAGGGCCCATTTTCGAATCTAGGGCGTGCACTAAAGCTCACAAGAGTTTGGACTCTCTAAAGCAATCACTTCAGAGGGATTGGGATAGATTAAAAGAAGGAGATTGCTGAAAATTTCAATAAACGATTTCGCCTCTGTATCGCCGCAAAAAGCGGCCACTTTGAGAACAAATTTATTTAATAGTAAGAGTCTATTCTTATTATAATTTGTTATATTTTGTTTATTTATTTATTTTTAATAAAGTTATATTAAAAACTGTTTTTCTGTTTGTTTTTGTTTAGAGAGTAAAAAATTTTGATTCAAAGAAAAATCTCTTACTCATTAAGGAATAAACGTTGATTCACGGAAAAAAATATAATCGCCAGAACAAATTAAAACATAACATACTCAATAAATCAATAAAAATAATAGCACAACTAAAAAAATTATTGTCTATAAACTCAGTTTCTCATTAATATTTCTATAGGTTGATTCGGTAAAAAAAAAACAACAACAACTTTACAAACAATTAATTTTATCTCATTAATTAATCTCATGACATTACAAGAGATTCTAAAAGTTAAAATAGTTATAATAGTATCTGGGCTAACGAAATTAATTTACTTTAATTTAACTTTTCATATTAGTTAATGGGAAATCAATCAATCTATTTCACATATTCAAAAGTTTTGTTTAAACGTTGCATAGTTTTATCGATAAAATTCTCTGCATGTTTTGTATAAAATAATTTTTCCATTAAACATTTTTAAAAAATCAATTTTTATGTTCTTGATCTTGTAGTTTGGTTTTTGACATCGTGTTTCTCTTTGTCTTTTAGCTTTACGGAGGTTTAAAAATATCTATTCACTGATAACCATGTCTGTCATTTCCTCTGAACATCTTTCTAAAGTGATTAATGATATGTGTGAAAATATGGTGACTATAGAAACAATGGTTGGGTTTAGTTGTCTCTTGTTAACAAATTTTTCGAAAATGTTCCAAAATGTTTCAAGATTTTTTACATCAAATTTTAGTTCCTCTTTTTGTAGTTAGTTTCTTCGATAAAAATAATAAATAAGAATAAAGTATGAACGTTATTAAAAAATAACATTACTATTTTCGCATCAAGTAGTTCGTAATTTACGGCACTAAAAAAAACATTACAATTTGTATCTCGAGAACACGATCGTATCTGGAAGAAAATTGGAAAAACTTAAGGGGTTAAAAAGTCAGATACTACGACATTTCAATAAAATATTAAAGTTAATAAAATTAATAGTTTTTGTTCAAATTTTACAAACATTATTTTTATATTAAATTAATATTAAATACAGCTAAATAATACTATATTATTCTTAAATATTGCTTTTGCATTAAGTAATTCGTAATTGATTGCACTAGATAAACTTAATAATCCAATCTTTTTTACAAGTTCACATCTTGAAGCCCAAACGGTAGAACATGGGGACAAAAAAGAATCATATCTCTAAAAATTCAAGCGTTTGGAAAATGACGTAACTATAACATTTCAGTAAAATACGAACATTAATAAAAGTTATACCTAAGGTTTTGACCAAATTTTTCATACATTATTGCTAGCATTATGTAATTCGTAATTTATTGCGACAGAAAACAACTCATATAGTATTTTGGGGATATGTTTGCCTCTTGAAGCCTAATGTAAATATGAAGGAAAAAAAATGTTTCCTATTTTGAAAAGTTACTGAGATTAGGTATTCGAGATGTTAATGTATTTCAGGAAACTATATAATACGTGTTTATTAAAACTAAAACGTCAGCTTTTGATGAAATTTTATAAATATCTTTGTTTGTATCAAGTAGTTCACAATTTAATTAATCAGAAACACATCATAAATCGTATAAAGAAAATAAATTCGTATCTTGAAGCCAAAGCTGAATTCTGTTAAAAAAAAAAAGATACGAATTTTGAAAAGTTTAACGGTTGGACAGTTCAGATACTTCTGAATTTTTATGCCTTCAACCATGTCTGGATCTTTAATGGTCTGTGCATACTAAGTAAAACCTATTCCTCTACTGTATTCTCCGTTGGACTCCAAACTTATCGGCCTAGTGGTCAAGGTCGTGGACTAGCGGCTGGCGGTTTTCGTTCAGTCGCGGGTTCGATCCTTGGCTGCCAAAGACCCGCCGTGTAGCCGCGGCTGATGCACATTAAATCTGTTCGGGGCCCAAAGTCCTCCCGTTGGCGTGGTGTGGATGTTAGGAGAGGGGGTGCCAGCTCAGGTGTCGTCCTCGTCACTTGACCGTGGTTCAAAATTACGAGGTCCGTCGCCAATAGCCCTCGTGTTGCTTCTAGTGCGACGTTAATAAAAACTAAAACTTCCGTCGATTCGTGTTTGGTTTGGTTGGTTATATTAACGTCGCACTATTGGCAACGGACTTCGTATTTTCGAACCTGAGTCAAGTGACGAGGACAACACCTGAGCTGGCACTCCCCTCTCCTAACTTCTCCTCTACACCAATGGGAAAACTTTCAACCTCGACCAAACTTAACGTGCATCAGCCCCGGCTTCAAGATGGGTCTTTAGTGGCATCGAGGATCGAACCTACGACTCAACAAAAATCGCCAGTCGCGAATCCGCGACCAAGACCAGTAGGCTAACGCGGTCACGTTGTTTCCGTCGAGTCATGGTTTCGATCTCTGATGCCACTGAAGACCCTTCGTATGATGAGGTGATACACGCTAGGTTTGGAGAAGGTCCCAAGTCCTTCCGTTGGTGTGAAAATTTGGTGAGAGAGGTGCCAGCTCTGGTATCGCCTTCATCACTTGCCCAAGTTTCAAAATTACGAGGTCGGTCATCAATAGCCCTCATTTTGTTCCTAGTGTGACGTTTATAAAGAATCAACACTATTCGTCTCCAAATTTTTATTGCTTCATTTAGTACGAGATTTATTTTACTTATTCCAATGAATCTGCGTTCCTACAGCGACAAAATCTGGTGGTTTTTTTTTTTTTTTTTTTGGGGGGGGGGGGTGGGGTGATCAGCAATGAAGTGTCTATAATTCGAATACTTTACGAAACTTACTAAACAGTTATTCCTATTTAAACAAACTATATTACGATCAGAAATCTCTGTATCAAATTACGCCGAGACACGGCAGACCTTACTATTTTCTAATAATCACCCAGATCACAAGTTATTCAAGCGACAACTTTATGGGCACGTAATAATTTTTATTTATATAACTTTTTATACACACTTTCGTCTCGCAGACACAATCAAAGCTACTCGAAAATAGCTCCACGTCACGTGATTTCGCCTGGTCTGCCATCTCTCGGTATGATTTGATATTGCAATTTTTGACAATTACAAACATCTAAACTCGAGAAGTAATCAGTAAGTATCTACTAAGGAGAATATATATATATATATATATATATAATCAAATAAAATTTTGCGTCAGTTTCTATATGAAAGGAAGTGTAATTAAGGTATAAATTCAGCTCACGGTATAAATTTACCTGAGATCATCATAAAAAAAGAGAAAGAAACACACATCCTTAAAAAATATTTTTCACTTCATTCCTTCATTTTTTTTAAAAATCTAAATTAACTTCAGTAAATGAACGTTGGCTGGCTGGAAGAAATAAGTGACGGAAGAGAAAGAAAATGATACCATTTGAAGCGTCAACAATATGAGCGAATCCCACAAACTTATCCTTCCCTTGTAGTGAAGACTTTCTTCTAGATATAATCAGTTCTGGTTTATTTAATAAGGTTTATAATTTTAAATGCTTGTTTGACAAGGCTTTTACATCAATTTTTACTCGTTAAATTATCTAAATTTCTTTCACTTGTTGTTAATGGGGATTTGTTTTACATGAGTTGAATCGAACTTTAGAAGACTGGAATGACAGAACAACCCTTGTAAATAATTTTTTAAAGGTTCGTTTCAAATGACATGAATTAATATCACATAATTCACCATCCCTCCCACTTCTTTTGTCGGAAATTAATTAAAAACAACAAAAACAAAACGAAAAAAACCTCTTAACGAACTTTATAATCCAATGAAGTCTCAAAAATTAAATTAAAGGAAAAAGATTCCACTCAAGTTATGTTCGGTCACTAAGGAAACATAAGGGTTTTACTTAGGACATCTTTCCTTCAGTGAAAGAAAAAAAAAAAAAGGGTGAGCAGAGTTACAATTAAAGAGTTGAGTTGAGATGGTTTGAAGCTGGTTACCTTCTCTGCGGGCAAGCGCACTGGAGGAGAAAATGCGATTTGGACTAAGTGCTGACGGAACAACTCAACCCCAAATCAAATTTGCGCTCTGGTGTTCCACTCTTGAGCTTAATGGATGTATAAAACAGGTGATACCAAAGTTAAGCATCTTTTTCTGGGAAGGTGGGGATATTATTTTTAGAGGTTTTAATGGAGTTTGTGTGTGTGTGTAATCTTTCCCCAAAGCAAAGAAATGTTGATATCAAATTGGATTGTACAACTCATTAAAGCTAAATTAGAAGTTTACAACCTTATAAAGCTATTAGAATGGAAAGTGGTTAAATTATATTTAGAATGGTAAATTTAATTTAGATAATTGAATATACATATTTAGTTTTGGACACGAGTAATTGAAGCATTCATGAACAAAAAATACAGTTTGCTTATTTCTGAGATGGTTTTTGTTTACAAAACATATATTTGAATAAGTTTAACTACGAATCTAGAATTTCGATAGATAACTTATACATAAATTTCTTAGATATAAAAATTGAATTAAATAAAATAATTTAATCTCATTTGTATATTTTTAAGAAATAAGTGAACTTAATTATATGAAAAATTAGATAATCTGATTCTATTTTCATCTCGCATTCCTTTCATTTAAATAGCATCGCAGTATAGCTAATACCAAGTATCTATTATATCACCTTTTTTGTTAATAACACTTCATACTCGAAATATTTTACATAACTACTCTGAATGAATTTCAAAAACTTGAGTCAATATCTGAATTTAACTTTTCATTTACTTTCGCAATTAGGAGGCATATTTATGCGTATTTAATTCTCAGAGTTTTTTTTAACTACTACAGGCACTCTTTTAACCAACAATCAAGAGAAAAAAGTCATTGGAATGCAAAGAAACTGCAGATCAAACTGAATTACAGGTAACTCTTCTTGGCAAGACACTTCTATGACATGGTTATATGATGTTATTAAGTCAGAGGAACTTTTCCTTTGTAACCATATCACTTGGCTCCTTTCTTGCCTTGGCGAGATTTCTCGGAATGATGCATAGCAGTATGGCTAGGTTTCTTTCCTGGTGAGAGTTGAATTAAAAAAATCCCACACTCAGGATCATGCATAATCTACTTACTTTATCTTCTAATTTGATGCTCTTCTCCTCAATTGGCAGGTAGCTTAAACTTCCTAATTCACCTACTCAGCCCTTCTAACAGTAAGAAGACTGAAATAAAGCAATTCAGCAGCAGATAGTGAAAGCTTGTGCCACAAGTAGTCTTTCCTTAAATTTTAAAAATCTGTAATTTTAGTCTCCTAAAAAGCGAATAATAATAAAAAATATTTCAATATTTTAAATTAAATTTCAGATAAGGTAAGGCCGGGACCATCAGCTTATAAAATCTGTTAAACGCTTGTTGGATATAAAACAAAACGGCGGAACAAACATCAGAGGCACTACCCAACGATAATGTGGATTCTTATTTAATAGAGTCCACACACACAAACATGTAGTGTAGCATGAAATTCAAAGAAAAAATGTTCGGTGTTATGTCAAGAGCTATTTGAAAATTTATGCCAGCTGTTTAGGGTTTCATATTTTCTTCAATGTTATGTCTAAAATTTCTTTCTTTTCTTTTTTTTTGCGTATTTATTTAAGATGCAATAAATAAAACTTTCTCCCGAAACTACTCTTTTTGTTTTCCGGTTTGGGAAGAAATAGAACACGAAATTTTCAATTCTTAGTGGAAGTGGTAGTCACACGAAATCCTAGTGTTGTGGAAAAGAATAAGCCAAATTGCGCAAATCTGATGCCGAAAGACGTGATATGATTATAACGGAAAAGTAAAGAATCAAAATATGATATTAATCGTATTCTGACATTAGTAGGTCTGCTATTTTGCTGATCAGGGGGAAAAAACCCAAAAAATTGGCAAAAAGGAAATCTGTCATTGCTCAAAGCTCTCATGTTTCTGTGAATATAGAGAATAGGGTGCCAACTCTTGTATAGTCCTCTACATCTGACCTTAGCCCAGAATTACGAGGTTAACAATAGCTCAGTCAAACTTCCACTATTGGGTATTCTATATCTTCGGACTAACAGAAGTTGTCCATTATACCAACATTTCATGAATGATTTTATGAATCTGATTTGATCACAGGATAGACAAGAGAACAATTTGAACAACAAAAAACAACAACAAAGAGGCATTTGAGAACAGCTAATTTATGGCTTCCTAGGAAAGCGGGAACGTTATCTGGCGGCCACAATTTTGCGGTGTATGACGTCATTAGAAAGTTATCGGTGTAAACCAGATGGCGTGGTTTCCTAAATAACGTTGAATGCGAGGAACCCCCGTCTCAGGTTTGCATATTCAACGATTTGGTGATGCCATTTATCTTAATATTACGACTGCTAGATAATGGCGCAATTTTCTTAAGAGATCGTAACCTTAAATCAAAGGTTGGTTGACTCGAAATCAGCTAAGAAGGTGGATAGCGAAATGACTTCGAATATTCGCGGCTCTTAAAGTAGCACGTGCTTTAGTTTTATATTTTTGAGTTTATTTAAGTTGTTTTGAATGAATGTTGCTTTAATATTAAACTAATGGGTATTGTTGAATTTCGTCACTTTGAGCCACAAATGACGTTGACATGAATGAATTAATATATTCATTCTCTGAGCCTACAGATTCTTTGTTATTAAGAATTTGAAATCGATTGAATTTAATGTCCATTAGCATTGTCTAACCCGATAATTTATTTTTAGGAATTGTATTATTACTTTTATGAAATAGTAATTTAAATCCTTGATTTTGTAACTAGAATCGCACCAAGATATGTTTTTAATAAAACCGTGAAATTTTACATTTTGACCTCTTTTAGCAATATGACTTCCTCTTTTGTTCAAACTGATATTAACATGTTGTTTTGAGAAAATAGCAACAACAAAAAAGCGTGGGCGTAAAACAACTAATACACTTTGTTAGGCTCAAAAGATTAACATTAAAATACATTTTGTGATTACAATAATTTACATTTAGTTTTCTTATATCGTATATTAACATTGGTAAGATATATATAATTTTCATCGTCTGGTTTTATTTTAATATCCAAACAGAATATTATTTTCGACTTTAATAATTTATTGTTTGCTCTTATTTTAATACTTGTATTTAATTTAATAATTGATTTTTATGGCAGTATCGTCTGTTTTTATTCTTTCGTTATTAACTTTGGCAAAGTTTTTTTTGCTTCAGAATGTTTTGCTTGTGAAAAGAAATATGTATTAGGAATTTGAAGAAGATATTTTCTTTTCTTGATAGTCATTGCTTCTGTGGAATTTAGGCTAGGAATTACACTTATTTTACGTTAAGTTTGAAAAATTCTTTTTTTTTCGAGAACATGACGAAAAAAAGCATTATATATAGAACATGTTAAAATTAAACTAGTAAAACCAATTTAAATTTTTTAAAATTAATATTATTAATCTAAGGTATGACAGCGAGATTTTAAAAATTTTTTTCTTCAAAATTTTGACATTCTGCTCAACATTTGAAACTCGTAAATCGATGAGTACTTGAAATTAAGCATTCTTTGGTTTATAAAAAAAAAGGAAGTTCAAAAATTTCTATAATGAGGGAATTTTCTCTCTATTGCAATTCTTTAAACAAAAATAAAGAATTCTAGATGTGCTTATTAAGTTATAGAAATCCCATAGCAAGAAATATTACAGTCAAGAAACCACAGACTGAATTATTTACATCAATTTAGCTTAAGGGAAAGAAAAAAGTGTACAATTAATTAATTCAGATTGATTTCTAGATATGTAAAACAACAGTTACAGAGATAATGAAACCATAGAGAGTCGTACAAATTCTGGAACATAAATCTCGCATCTTCCCGATCGAGTAATGGATTTAGATCACCCACTACTAATTTTCTCCGATCCAAAAAGAAAAAGGAGCAGCAAAAACTTCTCTCGCAACACTAAAGAGTGTATTAATGACGACCTCATAACTCACTCCCCCCCCCTCTTCTTCCACCTATCTCACAGTTAAAAATGAGCAGAGGCCGCAAATAACTCCTTATCAACCACCCCCCAAAAAGTGACAAATATCGCCTGCAGAAAGAAGGGCGTCGGTTATTAATCAAAGTTAATTTTACAGCACAGACGATCTTCTCGCGCCCTCCATTCTGCCCTAATTACGGTGTGGATTCTCTTTTGTTGCCAGATGCCTGAAACTATCTAAGTCGTTTGGTACATTCTTCTTTTTTTGGGGGGTACTCAGTACATACTATTCGTGGAACTGTGTCATTTTAGGGTCACTGGGAGTCTTGATTTACTAACTATTAGTGGTTAGAAGATGGTGCGAAGGAAAAGTATAGTTTATTTTCTTGTATTTATTTCATAAAATTCGGTTTTGGTTCACTGGAAAGGAAAGAAAACATGTTTAATAATAAATCTCTACATTCATAATGATCGTCCACTAAGAAAGTTGGCCCTTTAAGAAAAACGACTCGTTCAGGTTTTTTTTTATGACGCAATAAAACCATAAATAGTAAAAGCTCATTAAGTCCGATTAATTGGGATCAGAACCGATCCGGTATATCGAATATCTGGATTAACCGTATAATAGAAAAAAATGAATAAGCTAAAACATAATTACAGAAAACATCTTAATATTGAATAAACAGAGTCTTAACCATGTAACGCCTCCCTCTTATTTATTTCGACGGCCATCGCTCTTAAGCAAAATAGTCACTAATTTAAGGCAATCCTCACGCGCGTAATGTTAAGAATAAGACCCAAAACTGGAACATGTTTTCCAATAAAAAAAAAGCGTTCGGACATTAATTTTGTATTCTAACAATGCTATCTTTTATTTCTATCCGAACGAATTCCTTTTTTCTGGAGTAAAATGTGTTCCGTGTATTGTCTCTTACACTGCAATTCAAATGACCTTTAAATTTTACGTATTCGCGTGAAAAATAACGTATTTTTGGAATGTTCTTACATTTTAAGAATGCTGCATCATGTACAGATGTGTATGCTGCAACATCGGAATTTTCTGTATATTGGAACTATTTTCTGCCTTTAAATGTGCTCGGAGTTTCCGCCAGGTTCTTTGACATTAGGCGAAACCAGCCGTAATGTCTGAATACATAAAAATCAAAGGCAAATGAAGAGGAAATAATAATTATACTTTTTAGATTTTATAAATTGCCTCAGCTATGGCAATTCTCTGTCTCTGCGTCTACTAATCCTCAAAACATATGTAGTCTTATTTGGAATAATAATTTACCCACTTGCTTAAGGTGGAGCGAGTTTAAGCACAATAATAAGTGGATCGAGCGGGTATACCAATTTAAGATCACTTTAGATCTTTCTTAGCTATCTGAAGCTAGAGATGTAAATTTCTACATTCTCACAAATGTCACACACAACTATTACTATCCAATACCCCTAACTTCATTTATAAATGCGTTTCCTCTACTCAATTCATTATATTTCTTAAAACTCCCATCTGCTGGCCATTTTGATTTCGTGGAAGCAATGTTAATCCTATGGAATTTCTACTACCGTTCTCAAATCTTTACTATTTGATGTATTTGAATACAATAAAGTGCGTCCGAAAGAACAAAAAATAAATGAAGGTTTCTGCGGAATAACATTTCCCCTCCAATTTTTGAAAATATTTTAGAATATTTTTTAAAAGACCAGAAAAACCACAAACGAATCATTGAAATAAGGGTAAAAATAGTGACAGTATTTGGAGGATCATTATGTTGGAAAATTATTTTAAGTAAGTAATTGTCAATGGTTTTCTTTTAAGAAAAATTATATTATGTTTATTTTTCTTTTCAGATGTTGTTGTGTAACTCAGTTGGATAATAACAGATGACTGCACGAATTTTAAATCAGTCTCATTTACACACACACACACACACACACACACACACACACACACACACACACACACACACACACACACACACACACACACACACACACACATATATATATAAAGAAAAAAAAATGCCATTGAGTAAAACTTGCAACAATAACATTTAATTAGAGATTCTAGTTATAAAATGCGAAATTTTCTCGAACACATAAGTTTCTGCTGGCAAAGATGACTCGAACGAGAATGAACAAGAAGGAGTTCTCTTTGTGGCAGCCGAAGACCATTGATTTCGAGATTTTTCGGGGGGCGGGTGTTTGTAAAGATTCCACTCCCCCGATGAGAAGATAAAAAAGAAAAAAGCACAACCGCATAGTCATGTAAGTTGGTGTACGAACGGCTGAAAAGGAAGCAAAATCGCACAATCAACAGGAGAACGTTTGAGCATGAACAAATGTCACGCTCTAATTTTTGTTTTTCATTATTTTTTGCTGACTAAGTTGTGGTAACAGAGCTATATCTTTCACAATTCTATTCTTTTTCTTTAATATCTTTTAAAGAGGGGTCCACTCTTTTTTTTATGCATTTTTAGAGTTTGGATACGCTTACGGAGCAATAAAGTTTTACCACAGAATTTGGAATATTTGTGACTATTTTACCGAGATACGATTATTTCTCACATCATATACATAAAGTGAAATTGTGATTCTGGCTTGAAAAAGCTGGGCAAATCAACAAGTGATGAAAAATTTATAGGTTTAATGATTACGTAACAAAGATCAGTTTAATACCTTTAAGATATTTTTTAGCATATCCTTTTAAAGAATATATTTAAGACAGAAATAATGTTACATAAAAAACTCAATTTGCATGCATGCTCGGGTTGCAATTCTCGGACTCGCTAAACAAAAAGCAATTACGGTGCTAATGACGGCGAAACAGCATACTTAGGGCAGTAATGATGAGCAAAAAGTAACATTTTCTTCATAAGGAAACAATTAATGACCGGGATTAGACACAAAACCACACGCATGAAAAAATTGAATAATTGAAAAATGAAAAATAATGAGTTAAGGAAAAAAAAATATTTCTTTGAAGAGAAAACCTAGTTTTAGTAAACGTTCTTTTTTTATTTTAAATATTTTTTTGAAGGATTTCTTTTGAAAAGCCAACTCTGTCTCGTTATAACAGAAAGGTCACGTTAACAAAGGGAAAAAAACGCATTAAAAATTAAAATAATAAATGTCGTTGTAGATAATGAATTTAGGAGCTATTCCCAGTTTATTAAAAAATTAAATGAATTACTTTTTTTTTTTTTAAAAAAAAAAAAGAAACATTTCATTTTTGTAATAGTTTAATTTATTTTTTCAGTAACATCATACATATTATGCAAGAATAAAAGCTTTATTTTGTGTTTTATAAAGCGGTAAAAATTGCTGGCGATATACGAGTACATACGGAACAATTTCGGAAAAACAATAATTTATAATTAAGTCGGATTTCTCGATACTTCTGGAGGTTACAATGACAGTTAAAATTCGTCAGTGTCACCTGCTAAAAAGCTGTAATTTAAAATTAAATATTTATTTCCATAAAACAAATTTCAGCTTTTAGGATTGTTGGCGCGGTAGCCTAGTGTTCATGGTCGCGGCCTTCGGTTTTCGAACAGTCGTAGGTCCAAGTCTTGATGCCACTAAAGATCTGACGTGTAGCCGAGGCTGATGCACGTTAAATCTGACGAGGCCCAAAGTCCTCCCGTGGCGTGATGTGGAAGTTAGGAGAGGGGAGTGCCAGCTCAGGTATCGTCCTCGTCACTTGACTGAGGTTCAAAACTAAGAGGTTCATCGCCAATAGTTCTCGTGTTGCTTCTATTACGACATTAATAAAACTAATCAACCAACCTGTCTTTTGGTAATTAATTTCCCTGATAAACTTTGTAAAAGATATTAAACCCTTAAAGAGTGGTAGCGGTAGCCTAGTGGTCTTGGTCGAAGACTCGCGGCTGCTGTGGCTTTTGTTGAGTCGAGGTTCGAACCCTGATGCCACTCAAGACCCGCAGGGTAGGTGGTTGATGCACGTTAAATCTGGTCGAGGTCACGAGAATTCGCGTTGTCGAGGTGTGTAAGGTGCCAGCTCTGGTGTCGTCCTCGTCCCTCGAACGAGATACAAAACAACCGAGGTCCGTTGCTAATAGCTGTCATGATGCTTTTCGGTGCGAATTTAATAAACAATCCAATAACCCTCAAAGAACATAATCAAGAGGATAACTTTTCGACTACAACGCAGTGCTGCATGTATAACAATTCCAACTTTCGAATGAAGACTTCATAACATTTGTTTTTAAGAGATAAGTAATTTGAAAATAATAACAGCATATTTTCCTACTCTAAGAAATAGAACAGCAACTATGAAGTTTACTTTAATTTTCCGCCTTATGGTTCAAGTAACATACTAAAACAGAATCAAATATAAAATAAATTAATTTGATTTGATAGTCTTACAACACACGTTTGTTAATTTCCCTACTTAAAGCCCGCCTCTAGAGGGCGTTCATTTGTAAAGGGAAGAGTGTTTGATGTCACACGATTCCCTCAGACGGGACCTGACCGAATCTCCGAGAGGAGCTGTTGTAAACGAGCGGTAGTAAGGAGTGTAAATAAATTGTTGTTGTTATACAACCTGATGTGTTTTTGTCTTAGGACAACTGTGAACTGTAATCCAATGATTATCAACTAAGTTAACAAAAAGTATAAGTAAAAGGAAGTGCATGTGTAAGGATGACACACAGTAAAAAGAATTTTTAAAATGTTGAGATGACATTTTCAAACTCAATTAATTTTCTCTTAGATTGACACTTTGCTTGAACTCGGTTGATTTTTAGCTCATAAAATTAACGTTATTATGATTGTTCTCTGAGAAGCGTTATGAGTGCTATTGTCGACAGACTTCCTAATTCTAAACCTCGGTCAAGTGACGAGGATGGATCTAAGCTAGAACCTCCATCTCCAAACTTACACACCATGCCAATGGGAGTACTTAAACCCTCTATCTGCCCCACTGCACGGTGGACCTTTTGGGGTATCATGGGTCAAACCCACGACTCAACGGAAACAACGCCATTAGCAAGTCCGCGACTAGGACTATTAGGTTGCCGCACCACTGTTGGCACATGACAGCTACAAATAACATGCGTCATGTACCACAGGTGGTACGCATCATCACAAAGGTGTTAACTTGGTTCTTAAAAGCAACACGAGGGCTATTGGCGATGGACCAAGAAATTTTGAGCCTCAGTAGAGTGCCGAAGACGACACTTGAGCCAGCTTCATCTTTCCGAGTGGTCACGATAGTCTTAATGGTCATAGTCGCGAACTCACGGTTGGCGTTGTTTTTGCCGAGTGGTGGATTCAAGACCTGCTGTCACAAAAGACCCACCGTGGGGCGGAATTGATGCACGATAAATCTGGTTGCAGTCCCATGTCCTTCTGTTGGGGTGGTGTGGAAGTTTGGAGAAGGAGGTTCTAGATCAGGTATCGTCCTTATGACTTGGCCGAGGTTCAAAATTACAAAATCCGTCTCCAATATCCCTTGTGTTGCTTCTCAGAGTGACGTTAACAAGCAATCAGTCAATAAAAATTCCTTTCTGAGTGACTGATTGCTTATTAAAGAAGCAACCAGATTTAACTTGCATCAGCCCCTCTACACGGCAGGTCTTTAGTGGCATCGGGATTCGAACCCACCAATCGATGAAACAATGTCGGCGGCGAGCTTATGTTCTTGACCACTCGGCCATTGTCATTTAAATGAACTGACTTCGAAAGAAAACACAGCTTCGTTTATTATTCCAGGAAATTTTAGAGAAAAATATGTATTTTTAATTCAGAAATTCTAGCACAATATCTGGAAAAAAAATTTGTTGCATTTTCTCAAGTTAAAAGTACTTTAGATTCGGCTTAAAAAGCCTGAAACCTTAGCTAATTTTCCAAGCATTGGATTGATCAACGCGAAACAGTATTAAATTCATTATATATTATATAGTTTTGGAAACTAATTGATTTCTCTTTCTACGAATAACACTGAAAAATAACGAGCTTTTGAAACATGGGTTTTCTTTCACACTTTGCGTAATATAATTTTTTATACCTTAAACTTTAAGGGCAAAAGGGAACATTAAGTTAAATTGAATTTATTCAATTATTAGTTTTAATAATTTATTTTATTATTTGACGTTTATTAAAAGTCACAATACGTTCCCGTTGTAAACAATTGAAACTATCAGTAAAATTTAATTCTTTAAATAATTAGCTTTAATCAATTTATTTTTTAATTATAATTAAATTACCTTATTGTCATCCAAAACGATCGTGTACAGTAAATTTCAGTTTAATTGAGCACTTTAAAATGTGAGAAAAAAGATTTTAAAGTTTTGACCCAGACGTAGTTACAATGTGAGTAGAAGAAAATCCATTAAAAACAAACGATTTCTACAAATATGTACGAGAGAGAAATATTTTTTAATTAAAAATAGTTTTATATCCTTTTATTATTCCTACGAAGATGTTGAAACACTTAAGCAATAAATTTAAACTGGATTTTGCTTTCATTGGAACACTGAGTAAAAATTATGTACATAAAAAATAAATGCCTTTTTTGCTAAAATTCTAACTGTTGGGAATACTAATTCCATGATTTTTTTATTTTGCAGTCAATATCTTTAGATATGGCTGAAGAATTAAATACGTGAGCGTGCTAATTAATATACACTCTAATTATATTAAAATTGTAACATATCATCGAAGGTACGTCAATAGATCTAACATATGGACAATATCAAAATAAATATTTATAATTCATTAAAGTTTAAACGTAATATTACAATGTAATTAAATTAATGTGGTGCAAGCAGAGGTTATTACCCTAGGCAACTATTTAACGATCACTTCGTTTCTACGTCGAGTGTAACATCCGCAGCTTAATTAATATGCATATATTTATAAGTTATATATATTGCCTGTCACTTTTTCTTCGAAAAACATAACATCCCAGATTTCGATGTTTAATGTTTTTAGTAAAAATTAAAGAAAAGAGAAGCAGCATTCTCGCATTAATTGGCGCCATTTCACACTTTTTCATTGGTAATGAGGATATTCGTGCCAAATTTCATGCCAACGATATGCATGCAATATGTTGAGCCAATACAAAAATCGCCAAACCTGGAGGGGGAAAATACGAACTTGGCATCCACGGTCAAACTGCATCCACGCCAAAATTATTACAGAACTAAAAATATTTTGTTTGGATAATTTTTGTCGAATTAAGAAAATTTTGCCATTCTACTGCGGATGAGCTGGGAATACCCCAAATGATTCTAACAGTGATTCACACATCGCCATCACATTTAATACATTTATGAGTGCTGCCATCCGACATAAAATAAATAACAACCAGTTCTGTATAATATACTCGTATTTCTGTGAAATTCATCTGTAGATTGTTGATAATCACATTATTATATTGGTGATAACCAATTTTATATTGCTAATAAACATATAATAGTATTGATAGTCGTGTAAAATTATACTATTGATTAAACACGTAATATTGTATATCTATAATCTACATTTATAATATCTATATATATTTATGAAGAAACACGTCCGTTTGTATGTAACTCAAGCAAATTTACAGTTTCATTCCATTTTTTTAATAAAAATTTTCTCTTTCGATTCTCAAAACAAAAGGAAAGTCACTGACGGCATAAGACTTCGGGGGAGGAGGGGAATACCACCAGAGTCAAGAAATCTTTATTTTTTATGTTAGGTGTATATTCTTATCTGACAATTTGTGCAAATAGCTTAGCATAAACCTCCAATAACAACACTTCCATTGCGAGTTACTAAAATTATTTTATTTCTCAAACCACGAGGTATTTTAAATATATTTTTAATGCCTAATTTGTGTGTATATTGCAAAAAGAAATAATTTTTTTCTTTGATAAATACATCGAACGTTTCTACCGTTATCGAAAGAATTTTGAAGGCATTTTTCGCTGAATTTTTACAGAGTTTGTAAAGTTTACCGTATCAAATAAATAACTGTGTGGAGCTTTAACTTGGAAACGCCATGTTTTTCACATGGCCGATTATATATGGTTTGTTTAAGAGTCAGCTCGCCGGATGGTAATAAATTAGGATATATTTTAGGGTTGCCATGTATAACGGCCATGTTGAACAGGAAATTTGAAGGTTGCCATATTTGGCAATTTATAGTCAAAAATCTTAATTCGCCAAATGATGGGATAAAACTGTACTTCAACCCGAGAAGTATCATTCTGTTGATAACTTTAAAAAAAATGAACAAATTATTTTCATAAAATAAACGAAAAAATTTCTATAAAATTGAGAATTATTCAGAAGGTCTGAAACTTCATCCTTGAGATAACAATAATAATTAATATTTTTCCCAGACAATAGTTTTCGTTTTGCATTTTACTTTATATTTGTATAATTAGAATAGGTGATGTATGCACGGCCAATATGTGAAGTGCGCACCAAATTAAGATTCATAACTTTATATGCCTCTTAAAACAAGATCGCAATTTCGGAAAAGCCTATTTCAAAAGCACTGCTCCCTCGAAATATATTCCTCATTCGAATTCTGGACAATTAAATTCTTCCGTGTGGCCGAATCATTTTCTGTTACCTCCAGCGTTCACGAACTTGCATACAAAATACCCACTCTGGAATCTTCTGTTTGAAGTTTGTCTCCAATTCGTCGTCATGGTTACATGAAAATTAGAGAGGGGTGTGTCTGTCTCGTTTGCTAAAATACTACGGAATAAAGGGGGTATCCAGACATTTTTGGCGCTTCAATGTCATGACGATGACCTTACCAGAGGTGACGGGTTTTCAAAACAGGATCACACATTATGTGACAGGGAAGTTTCCGTAATGATTACAAAGTGTAACGGAGTGAATTAACTGAATAGAAAAGTAACGGATATAAAGTCAGGTGAGACTGAGAAATTATTTAGAGAAAGGATTCAACTGATAGATACTATTCATACAATGGTCATACGATTATCTAAAAGATAATCTCTAATAAAAGATATTCTAATCCAATAATAAAGCTATTGTTCTATGAGGAAGCTCATTTATTGCGTATTTAACGTTTCATTTTAGAAACAACACGAGAGTTATCGGCGACGAGTCCAGTAATTTTGATTCTCGATCACGTGACGCAGACGACACCTAAGCTGGCAACACATTAAATACATATTTAAACCACTTTAGTTTTTATGTATATATATATATATATATAATTAATTAATTAATTTCTTAATTTATCCTATACTTTAACTATCATAGTAATGTGTTCATTATTTCCTGATACAGTCCACTTAATCTCTTAATTTATGTTACTATGCGCTCCAGAAATCTGCTCAGATCAGTGCCAGACATTCAGTCTCCTAATAAAATACCTAAAGATCCCTACATCTATTACCATTTGATCTAAATAATCCTTGTTTTAATTTTCCAATTAGGGAAAAGTTTCGATCATTTCATCCTCAATTGCTTGTCTGGATGGACGTGTATTCGCTGCTATCCCGGATGTATATCCTTCTTTTCTCGTGTAATATTCATAAATTCATCATTTCAATTATTTAAATTTTCCTTATTGTAACTATGACGGGAGTGCTCAATAGTTAACCCTTCGAAATTCAATAGTCAACCTTTTCGCGGACGGTGGCTAATACATTTAGCCATATACAAACGAATTTTTCTCTAAGTGGACAGTGAATAGATATTCTAGTCATATGTGTTAATTGAAAAAGAAATGCATAAAAACCAATACTTATGGCAGCACAACATCTATTTAACCAATAATGTCCTCTGATGGAATGCTGATTTCCGTTTTTCTACGCAGAAATTATTCAAATTGTATTTTAGTTATTTTAAATAAAATTTCTGATCAGTACAAAACATTTTGATAAGTGAAATGTATACGTGCCTTTCACCTGAATAAATTTAAACAAATGCGCAAGCAAAACAATTGATTTTCATAAGATTTCTAGAAAGTTTTTAGATCTGGATAGAGAGTTTAGTCATCGCCCCCTTGGAGCATATAACATTGACCTTGGATGTATCGTTCTTCCTCTATTCGAGAACGCCCTCAGAATTACGTGAGACTGTCGGGGGTGGAAAATATAAACATACCTTGTTTACAACATGTGACAAGACGGGTGTTGGTTTGAAAACCTTTGAGTATAGACTTTCTGTGTTCGCTCAAAATATTCATGTTTTATTGAGGCAGACATGATTCTCTGAACACTTTGCTTACGTAGATATTTTTAC
Source organism: Nephila pilipes (assembly GCA_019974015.1). Taxonomy (NCBI): domain Eukaryota; kingdom Metazoa; phylum Arthropoda; class Arachnida; order Araneae; family Nephilidae; genus Nephila; species Nephila pilipes. The sequence goes on along the minus strand of BMAW01067471.1, from coordinate 27,912 downwards.
TAAGTTTTTATGTACTTAACTTGGTGTGTGTCTATCTGCGTGTGTATCAGTGTGTCATCAAATTTTCGATCGTTAATTTAACCAACTTCCCATCAAGTTAGAGCTCTGAAACTTTGGGAACCGTTCTTACTCACCTAACAATGCAATATTTAGAATTTTGCTGCGAGTTTTAATTAATATTTCAATATTTTTTTTTTAATAATGCAGTTTAGCCCAACTACTTGGCGCAATTTCAAAAATTGCCAAACTTGGCGATTTTATTTTTTTTTGGCTAAACGTTAAGTCCACGAAGCAGACCAGGGTAGCCACATTTGGCAAAATACCACCAAATAATTTTTTTTTTAAATAAACTTTACCACCATATAAAAACGCTGTTTTTAAAAACGTTGGTTTTTATCTCGAATTATTTAAATTGTTTACTTTGTATTGTACATTTATAAAATTAATGCATGTTATTATTATTTTTTTTTATCATGGGATATAATTTTAATTCACCTTAATAAACAATGTGTAGAAAGAGCTTATCTGAAGACGAGACTCTTGCTATATCTATATTCCAATAAAAACAGAAGGTGGTCTATTCAGTAGATATGCTCTTTGCAGCACAAGAAAAGATGTTCATCGTTCTCTATGCCTGTGCCAGACCTGCAGTGTACCACTGTGCTTTCAAGCAGTTGATCTTACTTGCTTTGAAAAATTTCACAGTAAATAAGTAATCGAAATTTATTAATTACCATATTTATTTCCACAGTAAAATTAACTACTACGCAGTGGATGGACATTATCTTAGAATATATGGATAATTTGAAAACATCTTTTAGTAAATACAGTGAAAAAAATGCATATTACTGTGATAAAAGTACATATTCTACAGCAATTTTATTCTGAATTATTATTATTTTATTGTACATATATGTTGTACTTAATTTTCTTTAAAATTAATATGTGCATGCATATGAATTTGTCATTAAAAATTTTATGGCATCGTTTATTGATTTTGCCGTAACAGGTAACCTAAATGCGTTAAGTGCGCTGTGGCTATAACGTGTAACCACTCCTGGGAAAAACACCCCTGATCTGAAATTTATTTTAATGACCAAATAATGTTTACAAGGGATGGGGACATTATTTTTATCATGTATTTTATCATAACACGCACACACACACACACACACACATATATATATATATATGTGTGTGTGTGTATGTGTGTATAATGCTTAGATTACAGTTTACCTTATTTGGCTCAGCATAGACACATCTGGTTCTTACGCTACTAAATTATACCATTACGTATATTCGCACTGTCATATATCATATTACACATTGTTAATTATCTCATAATTACTATCAGAGATAACAAAATCTCTCTGTGGCTCTAAGACTAACTGATTATTTCTCAGAAGAAATTAAATTTTTTTCTTAAAAAAAAAGTTTCATTGAATGCATTTGTATGTTCAAATTACTTTCAAATACGTCAATCCTGATCGATTAGAGTAAACAAATGACCGAGTCTTTTCACGGAAATTTCGTGAGAAATGGCCACGACAGGATTTTTTTAGAAATATGTTTCAGGGAATTTACCATCAACAATTGATACTAATAATAAGTATTCAATTAAATATTAATATTTTAGAAGTATTAGTATTCATTTATTCCAGAGACATATTAAATACGTGCCACACAGAAGCATATTTCATTTAAAGAGAGATATGTCTATTCAAATATATATATCACGTGACAGTGTTTCTTGTTTAAATATTAAAATTACTTATTTATATTCCATTGCTTTTGTTAAGAAAAATTAAAGCACTTTCCATCTAACACACATATACAGACTCACACACACTCAGCAGAAAAGTAAGTTTTTGAAGGGAAAAAAAAAAAAGATTCAACCGCAAATTGTTTCTCGTATACGAGGAAAACCTCTTTTTCGTCACTCGACACAAAAATTTTAATTCCGCAAAACCCAGTAATGAAAAAAGCAATTTCGACTTCTTTAACCTTTTGTCAGCGAAGACACTTCTTCAACTGCGTGCTGAAAGGCTCTTTTCCGTAATATTTCCCGATTCTATTCATTTTTATTTCCGGAAAAAACCGGCGCATATTCACGCACTTGTGGCCACTGATGCCACTTTTAAAAAAATAAACTTTGCGATGAGTCGCCGAAAAGCGAAATGTAGGAAATGGGAAGGATTTGAAACACACCAAAGAATGTATGTATATATATATATATAAACTGAAGTATAAAAGAAAAGAACGAGCTGTGAGAGAAAGGAGGGGTGTCGAGAACTATTTTATTTCGTTCCAGTAAATTTGTAGTAATTTTCTTTCCGGTTCGAAGTTATTAGGGTATGGTAAAATTTTTCGCTATTCTTTACCATTTTTTTCTTCTTCTTTTTTTTCTGTATGCGCTTCGAACAATGGGTACAAATAAATCCTAGCGTTTGGCAAATTGACATCCTTAAAATGTATTCGGCTCCAAAAGTGGAAGTATGAAATAAAAAAAAACAATAAAAATAAAAATGGGGGGAGCTCCATGAAAAAGTGTGAATGCTGCTTTATTCTTCGGACTGCTTTTTTACGAAGTTCTAGGGAAATTATTTGTTTCTTATAAAACATCTACATTAATTAAATATTGGAATTGATATGTATATCTTCATGCAGGCAATAGCATTCAAGTTATTTTGCAGCAATTAATAAATGTCACTTAAGAAAATGATCATGATGTGCAACCCAAATAAAAAAGACACACTCAAAAAAAAGATCATCGGATGCCAAACTGTAGCGCATCGGATAATTACAAGAGGTGCTTCAGACAAATTTGATAAAGAGAATAAATGTTAGATAAACTTAATGAAAGTGTAATATACTTCAACTTTTACAAGGTAAATATCGCGTGCTGTTTTAATTAACAATTATATCCACTTGATTGACTGATTGTTTATTGACGTTACACTAAGAAGCAAAACGAAGGCTATTGGCGACGGACTTCAAATTTTGAACCTTGGTCAAGCGACTAGGACGACACTGGCATCTCCATCTCCACACTTCCACACCATGGGAAGATTTGGGACATCGACCCGATTAAAAGTGAATCAGCCCTACGACATGGTGGAACTTCAATGGCATCAGAGTTCGGAACCAAGACTCGACGAAAACAACACCCGCCGCTAGTCCGCGACTTTGATCACTAGGCTACTGCTGTCACGTCTTTAAACTAGCGTAAAACCGAAGCAGATTTGACACACACACACACACACACACACACACACACACACATATATATAAAGTGAATGTGTGTGATTTTAATTTACCAACCCTAACTATGAATGAAAGACGGTATAAAAAGTGCTCAAGCTATATGGCACAACTGAACTGGTCTGTCGAAAGATTGGTGTATGGTATGTAAAAAGTTAGCCACTCCTGATATAGATGCTTAAGAAATTATTAATACTATTACCGTAGCACCTTTAGCCAAGTGAACCTGCTAGCAAGTTCATATCCGGCGTTATTTCCATTTTGCAGCTGAACGGTAGCCTTGGGTTACAGTTCTGATTCTATCACAGACACATCGAGTAAAGTGATTTATACATGTTTACTCTGCCGGGGCTCAGTTCTCCCGTTGATGTGGAGAAGAAGTTAGGACAAAGAAATACCAATTCAGTACTTGACCATTGACAATAGTATTGATTTGGCCATAGCACCCACGATTGACCGAAAATCAACATTGCCTTAGAAGCAACGCATGGTTTATCGAAGAAAGGTCTCGTGAATTAGACTCAACAAGTGACGAGGACGACACCCAAGTTCACATCCACTCACAAAACTTCTCCTCTCCGTCAAGTAGTGAAAGTAGAGGATTTATTAACGTCGCACTAGAAGCAACATGAGGGCTATTGGCGACGGCTCTCGTAATTTTGAACCTCGGTCAAGTGACGAGGACGACACCTGAGCTGGCATCCCCTCCTAGCTTCCACACCACGCTATCGGGAGGACTTTGGGCCCCGATAGATCTACGGTGCATCAGCCTCAGCTACACCACGAGTCTTCAAGGGTCAAGGCTCGAACCCGCGACTCACGAGTCCGAAACCATGACCATTTGGCTACCGCAGCTACAAACTCACGACTGGAAGAAGCAATGTCGACAGCGAGCTGGCTACCATAACACCACGATTACTACAGTCACACCAATAGCCCTCAAGTTGCGCCGTTAATAATAAATCAATCAACTCAACCCGTTTTACCAAAACACATAGTTAAGTTTCAAAAAATGTTTTTTTTGTCTTCAGAATTTTAAATCTTACAAGAAATAAAGTAATATTTCCTCACATTTTTATCCTTTACCTACCTCTTTAAACGGGGTGTGTTAGAACTTGTTAAGCGCATGAATATATCCAAAGTAGTTCGTTTAGCCTATTAAATCAATAACTAGCACATGCGATATGATGTTGACTTCGAGATATAACTTCCGGAGGGTACGAATTTAAAATTCTCTCATCGGATGATTTCTCCTGACATTTAAATTCTCTTGGAGATAGAGGATGGTTATGGTAATCAGAGAATCGATGAACCGTTTGGAGTTGATGCAGCGAAAGCCTAATCGAAAATAAAGTGAAACATGTCTTGAAATGCATTACTTAATAAACTGGTAGCTTCAAGAAAGGGTCAGGATCCACACGTTTATACTCGAGTGCTTGTCACCAATTTTTAGATTAGATGCGATACATAACACTGTAGGAAGAATTTTTGAGATAAATTTGCAGTAGCAAGGCTTTTGCTGAATATTCTAAGCGAGATATTGGCGATATTAGTTGCTCAGTAAGAAATGGTAAGATATTGATTATTAATCAGACTTGGCAAATCCTTTACGATTTGCAGTCAACTAGAAATGCAAATCGAGAGAATAAATTAGGATATTAAATAACGCCGGGAAAAAACGAGTTTATTAAACATGAGTTTCCTTTCAAACTTCACTTTTTGCATAACATTATTTTCTTATATCTTAAATTTTAAGAGCAAAAGGAACGTTGAGTCGAATTGAACTTATTCAATAATTAGTTTCAATAATTTATTGTATTATTTGACATTTATTATTTTTTTTTCAATAAAAATTGAAATTTAAAACTTATTTTTCATTATTTTTCTTACAAAATAAGAGTTAACAAAAGATAATTTAAGCAACGACCCCTTCACCTAGGCGAGGAATTTAGCGACCATTTTGCGACTTGGCGAGAAACTCGGCGTAAAATTTAATTTTTTAAATAATTAGTTTTAATCAATTTTTTCCATTATAATTAAATTATCGTATTGTAACCCAAAACAATATTGTTTTGAAAATTTCAGCTCAATTTAGCGCTTTAAAATGTGAGAAAAAGCTTTAAAAGTTTTGACTGAAACATACAATGCGAGAAGAAGAAACCCATTAAAAATAAAAGAATGAATTGAGTAATTTTGGCAATTTTTTGAAAATGAGATCAGTGAAGATTGGTAAATAATTGTGATTGTTTCTTTTAAAGGAATGCGGTATCTTGTGAAATTTTTTTTTATTAGATATTTATACGGAAAAGATTATATTCACCATATTTGAACCTACATAAAATTAGAATTTTAGAAAAAAAAATTTAATTTTTTTTATAGAAACAATTATTTGAAATTTTAATTTTCTTAAAATATTTAAAAATTTTATAATTCTTAGTACTTCTATAAATTGTAATATTTGTATTTTTTTTTTCTAAATTTTTATGAGTGTTTCTCACAATTCCTGTCATAGGTTCGGATGTACTAGTGTTAGTTATAATTTTACCATTTTTTTTACCCTATACGATGAAAAAAAATCCCGCCATAACTAATTTTAAGTGTTATTTTTTTTTAAAAAAAAATTGACATTCCAATTCCATATTCCATGTGCAATAATATTGAACAGTTTGTGCAAAACAAGCAGAAAAAATTCCAAAACTTTACCTTGAAAAAAAAACTTTAGCATTTGAATTAAAAGACCATCATGAAAAATAAAAAGTCGAGAAAACTCGGTATATGTTTTGAAAGCCAATGAAATAATTTGGCAAAGTGTTAAAAAAATTAATAATTTTCGAAATAAGGTAACTAAAGCTTAGGAACTTTGTACATACAAAGTTGATCCAATTAGTATCGGAACTAAAGTCATTAAAAGTGATTAATTGAAGATATATGAATAGAAAGTTAATAATTTTCAGAATATGACCCATGCATGAATACACAGCTTCCAGGGTTTTAATTGTTTTCATACATACTTTTCATACATGCCACCACTATGCAATTCAGAAACCACGTCAAAATCCCTTGAGTCGCATCAATCGTCTCGAAACTATGTCATTTCAGGCTTTCTATAAATCAGGGAACGAAAGGAAGTCGAAGGGAGCCAGATCTGAAGTGATAGTTAGTAGGTAGTTGAGGCAGCGTTGAACTTTGTGTTTGGTCAATGCTTCCCACATCGTTCGCGACACGTGATTGGACACATTGTCGTGATGGAGCATTCAGATATCGAAGCATTCCTTCGGGTGCGGTAAATCCTAATTTGAAAGCGTACACGTACTTTTGCATCAAATTTACAGTTCATTGTTTGTCCTGCAAGCACAAACTCCTCTTGTGGACCATATCTTTCACATCAAAGAAGACAAGAGCACTAACATCTTCTCTACCATTTTTGAGTTTTTCTGCCAATCAAAAACACCCATATGTTGAGTGAGCGGTTTAATGGCGCAAGAGCCAGATATGGATAGGCTCACCAAATAAGATATAACTGTGGTCTAGACGTTTGAAAAAATGGAAAAAATGAAAAGTTTGTCAAGAAGGAGGGTCAAAAATAAAGAAGGGTCGTTAAAATATCCAGGGGGTGCGTCACCGGTGTTTACCAAAGACAATAAACCTAATGGAAAGGAAAAAATCACTAGGGTGCTTCAAGGTCATGAGCCCCGTACTTACCTAAAGGCAGGCCCCTGAAGTCCCTTGATATAATCCTCAGGGGCAGAGTGCCCCCAGACACTTGGTATCCATTTTAGGAACATGCATTCTTGACATATTTCGCCCTCGCAAGTCTGACAGGTCATAAAGAAAGTTTTCATCGCAGATTAATTCTGTTTAGCGCAAAATTTGAGGACACAGCCCTATTCGATGGTTCCTGTTCAGTTTCTATGCCGACTCAAGCACTAAACACGTTCACTTTGCGCCAGACCTATAATTCCTCAAAGACCCGGGGACAACTGATACGGGCTTCTATGCATATATCACATCATTCGCCACCCATATATACAAACCAGCTCCCTTCCTATACGAGGGTGGATTGATAAGTTTCCGGCCTGACCAAGAAAAACAACGTTTTTAAGAATTTTTTTTTATTTCTCAACATAATCTCCTCTAAGGCTGATACATTTCTCATAGCGGTGTTCTAGTCTAGTAATGCCATCTCTATAGACTGATTCGTCAAGCTCCTCAAAATACCCATTTACAGCTTCGATTACTTCTTCATTGTCCGCAAATCTCTTACCGCCAAGCCATTTTTTGAGGTTAGGAAACAGATAATAGTCACTCGGGGCTAGGTCTGGAGAGTAGGGAGGGTGCGGCATCAATTCAAACTTCAGATCGTTGATTTTAGCCATCGCAACGATTGACGTGTGCGCTGGTGCGTTATCGTGATGAAACAAGATTTTTTTCTTCGCCAGATGAGGTCGTTTAATTTTCACTTCGTGGCTCAAACGTTGCAATAAGTCTGCGTAGTATTGACCAGTGATAGTTTTACCCTTTTTAAGGTAATCAATGTATATAATACCTCTTGCATCCCAAAAAACAGTAGCCATAACCTTGTTCGCCGAAAAAATTGTTTTTGCCTTCTTTGGAGTTGGTTCCCCTGGTCCAATCCACTGTTTAGACTGTTCTTTGGTTTCAGGAGTGTAGTGGTGGACCCAAGTTTCGTCAACGGTTACGAATCGACGCAAAAATTCGCTTGGATTACGCTTATACAACGCCAAATTGGCGGTAGAAATGTTCTTTCGAATCCATTTTTGGTCGACTGTTAGCAAACGCGGCACCCATCTTGCACAGAGCTTTTCCATATACAAATGTTGGTGCAAAATATTTTGTACACGTTCATATGACATCTTACAGGTCTCAGCTATCTCACGCACTTTTAATCTGCCATCTTTCAGCACTATTTGATGGATTTTTTCGATCATATCTGGAGTTGTGACCTCAATGGGGCGTCCTGAGCGAGGCTCATCAGAGGTGCTCACACGACCCTTTTTAAACTCGGAAACCCACTGCTTAACGGTTGAATATGATGGGGAGGATGTCCCCAGTGTTGAGTCCATCTCTTCTTTAATTTCCTTCGGCGTTAACCCCTTCAAATAAAAGTATTTGATGACAGCAGGAATTTCCAGCTTTTCCATTTTTACGAAAAACACAGAGGCGTCTTGTTCAGCGTGCTCTCAAACCTAAACTAACATGGCGATCGGACTGAAACTATAGCTACAAGCTATCTAAGGATGATACTATAGAACGCCACCTCAAGGTAGGCCTCGTGGCGCCATCTCTTGGTCAGGCCGGAAACTTATCAATCCACCCTCGTAAATCCCGATATTCATTGAAGATACCATGGATATTTAAGGAAGTCGCGCCATTAAAATAAGATAATAAATACGAGTATTTTCCCAATATTTTGGGTACCGTATCCCCTTAACAAAGCTTAACCATTTATGATTATAAGAATAAGATAACAAATTCAAGCATTTCCCGAATATTTTGGTAATTTTTAAGGAAACCGTATCCCCTTAACAAAGCTTAACCATTTATCGTTGTAAAAATAAGAAAACAAATTCAAGTATTTTCCGAATATTTTGATGATTTTTAGGGTACC
>BMAW01067471.1:0-19012 GCA_019974015.1 Nephila pilipes | reverse complement strand
AACAAATTCAAGTATTTTCCGAATATTTTGATGATTTTTAGGGTACCCTTAACAAAGCTTAACCATTTATGATTATAAAAATAAGATAACAAATTCAAGCATTTTCCGAATATTTTTATGATTTTTAGGATACCGTATCCCCTTAACAAAGCTTAACCATTTATGGTTGCTGTAAACTGAATACAAACAAAATGAAATAAAATTGATTCAAATTAGAACGTTCATGGATTTAAAAGAATATATAGATTAAATTTTCAGTCTCCTATTAGACGAATAATTTTAGTGAATTATAAAATATTAGGAACAACTACTCGAAATAAACTGACTAAACTTGATATTTGGATTTACATATAGACTTTCATAATTAAGCTCAATTCTAAATTCAATATCTGAGTCTTAAAAATGGAAGTTTAACTGATTTTTAAATGTATACAGACGCATATGTATAACACAATGTAAAATACCATATACTTTTACAGCATATTTCAAATTTATTTTTAACTGCATTTTCTTTTAATTTAATTACTCTTTATTTTTTAAAACTTATTTCAGATATGAATTCTATTTGTACTTATTACGTCAGAGTTTGTTTTATCAGAAGTTTATTTTTTACTTACTACTTATTTTATTTACTATTTCATATTTTATTATTACAATTAGGTTTTAGCATCACTTCAATTTTTAATTTATCAATATAAATCTTTAAGGTTCAATACTTTTTCAAATTTTATTCCATAACTCTTGGTAATTCAATGAATATAAATGCTAAGTAAAGAAAATACGTTAGAGTATCATCATTTAAGTACATTTTATGAATGCTCTTTCGGAATTATTGATTTCTAAAGAATATTTTCTTACTACGTTCTATAAAAACTTTCTCTCGTAAAGTAATGTATAACTGTACAAAAAAAACCCAAATAATATTAAAATAATTAACAAAAGAATAAAATACTATAATAATAAATAACAAAAAAATGAATTTTTAAAATAGAAGTTAATACAATAATATTAACAAACCGCATTCGAACTTAAAACTTATTTCTCATAAATTAAACATGCAATCCGAATAAAAGACATTTAATCATAGACAAATTAAACAAAGAAAGAAACACATGGAAAATAACACATAGAAAAAAGTACTATTGATTAATCCATTATAAATTATTATGTTAAGCACGATATTTCAAAAATAATCATATGCCTAGTTACTAAAAGAAGTTAAAACATCATGCATTGTAAGCAAAAAAAGTTTTTATTCAGTACTTTGAAAACCTTAAACAAAATTTCCGGGCACACCTGCCCATTAAATAAGTTCCAAATTCTAATCGCTAAAGTTTCTTTATTTCAAAGAGAAAAAAAAAAAGAAGTATCGCGTGAGTTGATTCAACTGAAGTGAAGCGAAGTGATTTAAAGTTCGAAATTGGAATTTGTTTTTTTTATTTTTCTCACTTGAAATGAAATATTCGAAAACTCAATTTAGAGAATCGTAGAAAATAAGACTAATTCGAAAAAGAAAGAGATTGGAAATAAAACAACTTATCACAAAGACAGGGAAAAGGTTTTTTGTTCGCTTTCTTTTCTTTTTTTTTTTTTTTAACTTTAATTTGTCTCGATGCAATTGCAGGGGGGAAAAAGCACTTCAGAAAATGCTAATCAAAACTTACCTTTTTGTTTAAAATAATAAATTTACCGGAGATCAAGAGCAGAAACTAAATAAATAGTTTCGCGTTTAGAAAAATTGAGTTATTAATGCGAAAATTTCTAAGATTTACGACTGAAAGCATTAAATTATGGACATTGATTTCCTTTAATATAATTAGTTACGACACTTATGATCGTATTTTAATGTTATGTGGACAACACAGATGTTTTTTAGGAAATCGAATCTCAATATTCTCGTAGTCTTTTTACCACTTTTTATTTATTTTCCGTATGCCAAATAATTTTAGGAGGCTACACATTTATGAAATAAATTTTTTGGTGAATTATTTATTAATGAAATAATTTTTTTGTCGGACATAGTTGTCTGATAAAAGAAAAAAAGTTTCTTTTATTTGAAGCCATTTATAATTTTATTATGATGTACCTTAGAATATGTTATACACTTGCCCAATGTGCTCAATATATAAGAAAAAATTTTTTTGAACAGTTTCGATGTGTTTTTATCTAAATAATCTATCGGAAAGCTCTGCCTGTTTAGGTAAGTAAAAAAAACAGTACATGTTTCATACATTTAAAATAATACACTCTATAACAAAAAAAAAAAAAAAAAAACGAAGCATCAAGAAGGAGTTGTCTGATTGAAACAAAAATTGGTGGACAGAAAAATTATGTACAGAATAGAAAATGATTAAAGTTTCAGAAAAAATGAATGATTTATTTCAGAATTATATAGTTACAAAGTAACGAGCTCAATAAGGTGTTGACCCACCTCAAGACTAGATGCAAGCAGCACATGACGTGACATAGAGTGATAAAGCTCCCTGATGGTCTCCTGCGGTATTTCTTGCCAAATTTACTCCAATTGTCAATCATCAACATTCCCTGGTAGATGCAGTCGCCTTCCCATCATATCCTAGACATGCTCGATTGGAGAGTGGCTGGCCACAGAAGTGTTTGACAAGATGTAAGACAATTCATAGCAACACGTGCGGTATGTGGTCTGGCATTATCTTGCTGAAAAATAAGGCCAGGATACTGCAAAAGGAATGGTAGCAAAACAGGTCTCAGAATGTCGTCGACATACCACAGTGCCGTAAGTGTGCCTTTAATGACGACCAAAGGGGTCCGGCTATCAAGGGAAAGGGCACCCTAGACCAAAACTCTTGTTTGAGGGCCTGTGTGGCGTGCGATAGTGAAAGCAGGATTGGCACGCTGCACAGGGCATCTCCAGACACGTCTTCGATGATTGTCAGGACACAGTTAGAAGCGGGATTCGTCGCTAAACACTATATATCCTCAGTCAGCATCATTCCAACCTGATCGAGCCAAGCATCACTGTAATCAGGTTCGACAATGTGCAGGCGTGAGTGGCAGGTGGCGTATCGGTCGGTACGAGGGTAGATTTCGCTCTATTAGCCATCTGTGAACGGTCATGGTGGACACTCGTGTGAGGGTCGCACGTTTGATAGTTGATAACGATGAATCAGGCGCTGTGATAGCTGATCTGACAATCACTCTGTCCTCCCTATCTGCTGTGGTCTTATGTCACCGGTGCATCATGACGCTGAAATCTACCATTATCCACCCATTCTTGCCAGCATCTTCTAATTGCCGCATCGCTTCGACCCTACGATGAGCAATTCTCCGATTTGCCCAACCTGCCTCTTCCAGTCAAATGATACAACCTCTTTAAAACTTTGTCATTTGCTCATAATGCGTTAGAATCCTTTTAGTCATTGAAATGTATTCAAAATCGCAATGCAACAGGAAATTTGATTATCAGATTGAGAAACGCTTCTTCTGCACACCTACGGAGTGCGCAGTTCCGATGCGCTGTAGATCCCGCTGTTCCTTTGTTGGGCACCAAATTTTAATCATGTGCATGCTCGGTCCAAATGACTTTGGATACGAAATTTCATTACAATCAGGCGACTCCTTGGTGCGTCGTTTTTCTGTTATAGAGTGTATTTATTGCACATTACGAGTATAATGTTCATCGTTACCAGGAGTAGTCTATAAGTATTTCAGACATGTGCCTCATGAGTTAAGTGGAATAATTTGTTTAATTTTGTCGTTATACGCATACGGAATAAAAAAACCCTTATAGGATCTGATCGTAACTGGATCGAAAAGTGGATTACCTACGAAAGCATAGTATGGAAAAGAGCATACCTTGAGAGCCAGGACAACCAGCTCCTTTCATTTCTAAGCCAAGACTGAGGCTAAATAAGATAATGCTGTATGTATGGTGGGACGTCTAAGTATCATTACATTACGAGCTTTGAAACTGAATGGGTAATTAGGAGCGTATACCCCCTACAATTAACTCAGATAAAAAAAAAGTCGAGAAAATCCAGGACAGTTCAATATTTAAAATATTTATTTGATATATATTAAGTGTTGGGGAATAAGAATACCATTATGGCTCAAGAGACCAAATACCAAATTAATAGTCAAAGTATAACTTAAAAGGTGATACGGATTGCCTCACAATGTCAAACTGGAGCACAGTGATGAAGCATAACTGTCAGGTATCCTATTGGACGATTGCAAGATGTTCTTTATTGGTCCAGGATGGACTAAGCTGGTCTAGATGTCAATGGAGATAAGTGAATTCCTTCAGGTCCAGAAGAGTAGGATAGTGGATAAAAATATCAGGACAGCCTGCGGATAGCTAGGGTAATGTAGGTATTCCTAGTATCCTCTTTTGCTGCTGCTTTTGTTAGAAGTGTGTTCTTCCGATAATTGCACAGGTGTAAATACTACTTCTACAGGTGCTCACCCAGAATTCTCGTGATTTGCATAACACAAATTGGTTGCTTTGAAGTGCCGCTTCGTGGCAAAGTGCGAATGTACAAGTGGTTCTTGGCCGCCTCATTGCATAATGAGAAAGGGGCAAGCGGTTCAAGAAGGGCGCCATAAAACCTAACGAAAACTTCAATTCGGAGAAATACTGTCAGCAAATGGATGACTCAAACAAAGCACTCAAAGAAAAGCGGTGGGCGATGTTAGATAGAAAGTACATTATTCAGCAACATGATAAAGCCAGAGCACATGCTGCTTTGGCCGACTCGTCTGAAAATCTCAGAACAACGCTGGAAAGTTCTGTCTCATCCACCCTACTCTCCAGACATAACACCCTCCGATTATTACTTCTTTCTCTCGGTGCAAAATTTTGTGAAAGGAAAAAAATTCAAAACTGAAGCTGATGTTAATCAATTATTAACTGAACTAAAGGCAAGGCACTAAAGGCACTTATCACTTCTAAAGACAAGGCATTTTTTAAAAATGATACAAATCACCATCATGCTGGTAAGAGATCATAACTAACCATGGAATTTATATTCTAAAATAAATATTATTAAATACATTATTTTCTTTTCTTTTCCAGACAGACAGAGCTTTCCGATAGATCTAAAATTTTGTTAAAAACCATATAATTTTTTTTTCATTTACTGCTTTATAATTTCCTTTAAATCAACTAGATTTATTTATTAAAAGGTAAGTTTAAGTTACGATTACCTGAGAATAAGTGCAAAAAAAAAGTGCTGTACTGAAAACTACAGAGAAAAGAGCTTTAATGAGAACTACAACAAAAAAAAAAATAATCTAAGCTAAATTATGCACATGTTTGACGCACTGAATTTTTTATTATTTTTCTTTTAAAAAGAAATAATGGAGATACCTTCGCAAATTATGCTTTATTATTCACAGAACAACTCATCCATTGAAAAACTTAATAATCTCAAACAAAATATTCAGCTTTATTACCAAATTTACTTTCACCTAATCAACGAGTGAAAAGAAGCTATTTTACATCAAGTAAAGTCCAAAAAAAAAAAAAAAGAAGCATATTATGAAAATCACAAAGAGATATATAAAAAAAAAAGAGGGGGAAAGAAAGGAAAAGAAATTCCCATGAGAAACATTGTCGTGTCATTTTTAGAATAGTGCATCCTGATTTAAAAGGAAGACCAAAGGAATAAAAAATGGTAAATGTCGAAACAAAAAGGGAAAAATACACCCTAGACAATAATAAACCCCCTAGGCTTTTAAAATCTGTAGAGGATCTGCATTAGAGTCTTGATTTTTAAAATCCCTGCGACATTATTTATTTTCTCCGAGCAAGGGATTTTCTTGGAGAGGAAATGGATATTATGGAGGCTATTGATTCAAAAATGTTGAACTTAGGGATTTGTTTTAGAAAAACTGTAAAGTAGTGGAGTAAGTTACAGTCCATTTTCTAAAATAAACACTCCGAAGTCGCTTTTTGTTTTCCCTTTTTTCACCGTTCACCACTGTATTAGGTATCGGAAAAAGAAAGATGGGGAATTTTTTTTTCAACTATTCTGTTGGATGGGCATATACGTTTCGCTTATATCACATGCTTCCTTTTATACGTGCTCACAAATTCAAGACAAAAAAGGGGGAAAAAGTGACTTCAGTTTGCTTCAAAATTCCATGTTGTTATGGTTACGTATACAAGGTAGCAAAATATTATGAGAATGAATAGGTTAAGTTTTAAAAGAGCATACTACTTACTAATTCATTTCATCTACCGCTAATCAAATGAAAACATAAACAAGACGTTAAAAAGAAACGTATATTTTATTATTATACCACACATTCCATACAACCAATTTCTTAAAAATGGAAAAAGATTTTGCTCTTGACCGAAAAATGCGAGATTAAATTTGCTTATTTTTTTCCTTCAAACGACTCCAAAATAAATTTACTTTATGAATGCTGTGAAATATTACCTCTTTCCTCTTTCTTGAATTACATTATTCTCATGATTTTTTTTTATTCAGTACATGAGGTAATCCAAGAAAACATTTTTTAATAATTTGAAATATCCTTGTTGATATCGCTGAGATTAAAAAAAAAAAAGACCAAATTTAAACAGCTTGTTTTTGTTTTCTAGATAATAATTCGTTCGAAAAGTTAAAAACAAACATTATCTTGGAAAGAATAATAGCTTGCAAATAACTAAAATAACGATTATTTAAAGTAAACTTTACTCAAACAAGCTTGAATTTCGACGCTTTTATCATTATACTAAAATATTGTAATTACAAAACCTAGTAACAGGATGCCAATATTCGAGTACAAATCACTTTTAGTACTTTCATAAAGTTTTCATAATATTCCCCTAGAATTACACTATGAGCAACTGGCAACTTATAAAAGTGATTTTCTTCGATCAAAAGAAGATAATGACTCTTAAACAGCCCTTTCAGTCTTCAAGCACATCCACACTTTCTAACATTTGAATTGTATAAAGTTATCGTTGCGTTCAGAGTGGAACGTGTTTAGTTAGAAGTTTGATCATTAAGCTTAAAGAAGACATCTTTGACTATAATCTTTACATGGCAACTTTTGAGTATTAATTAAATACGGGCGGAGTTAAAAGATGTTACGCTTAACACTAGATATTGAATATTTATAATATTATGTACCCCAAAAGATCAAGGGAATGTGATTAAATCATTACTTTTAGAACGTGCATGATAATAAAACAGATAAATACAAGTAAACCTGGATTAAAGTAATGAAAGTTAAAAAAAAAGTCGATTTTTCATTACTAAATTAATTTTTATATAACGTCCTTAGCATGACATTTTCAAAACAGTCTCTTAAGTGAAGTAAAATATATGATGTTGCTTACGTTCTCCAAGATTTGATCATTGGAATATATACTCGACAACTGTTTGATTTCCAGAATGTAAACACTGTGCAGTATAACGTAAAATCTATTTTCTTTTTACAAAAGTATTACATTGATCTTGCGGTAATCCTTTTCATTCAAACTGAAATGATTTAAGGATGTTTCATATTTTTTTTTACACATTTCTTCGGACAGAATATAAGCATTAACTGCACGGTCTTTTGGCGACACTTGGCTACAATCATTGGCGAAGTTTATTACATATTTAATTACAACTAGGAATTTCTGGTTCTTACCGGCATTATGGCAGCTGATGGCTTTCTAAAGACACTTTCGCAAACGTGCAGAGTTTTGAGGGATTTTAACAGCATTTATACATTTCTGTAGCATTAATTCATGCCAATTTCAATAGAATTAATACATTTCTACTCGGTGCATGTTTTCGAATGTTACGGATTAAAAAGGATGATATCATCGCATGGCAACTATTGAAAACTTATTTAAAACGGAATTAAAATGCTTGAATAAGAGAATGCGAAATCCGTAACTCTGATGCTGAAATAGAACGATCAAATTTTATAGAAGGGAACACGTATTGATGAAAAGTGCAGTCATTTGGTGATGCATCCACGTTTGTTATGTCTACCGCTTGAATAAAGCATACGGTGGCATTTTAATATGTCTAAAATAAAAGAATACTATAGCGAGAGAATAAGCATAATTATTCATAGAAAAAATGATAAGGATTATGAATAAAGAGATTGTGGTAGCATGACTTTAATACAAGACGTGAAAAGGGCTTTGAAACTGTTCCAATGCATAAGGTGACCAGACGTCCCGCTTTTAGCAATTTAACCGCGTCCTGCGGGGTTTTAAGAAAGTACCGATTTTTAGAAAGAATGTACGACAAGTAATAGAACGGCTTGAAAACGGGAAGAGAACATACGGTTTTCGGCTTCCATGTAGCTGTTTCACCACAATATGAGCTTTATATTGTTTTTGTAAATTTTATAATGTTAAACTTTAATAATAAAAATACTTGTTGAGAACTGATTATCAGGAACTGCTTATCAAAGTTCGTTTTGATCAGTTGCTAGAATACGACCCCCATTGTTTGGACTTAATGAATGGTGACATTTTTCGGTATTTTCAGTGACGAAAACATTTTGTAGCAGTAAAATGAAGAGAAAACACTTTGTACACTTCCACAAATATTATTCTTATGGCGGCATGTTTTGCTAGCGATTTAGCATCATTCGGAACATTGTTGTAAAGGAATTACATCTTATACAAAAATTGGAAACGGAGGGAAATTTTAGAGAGGGGAAGGGTCAGGGTGTAAGGAGTTTTTTGGTCGTCCACAAAGTAATGCTTTCTCATATTGAGTTTTGTAATATGCTACGTGCTAGTGCCAGTTAAACAAGTGATATTAACAAAGTTATTCAGATGATTTATGTTTGTAATTTATTTTGGTACCAAAGGTAGGTATTTTTTAGGAACCAAATTTTTAATCAAGAGCTCCCCCCCCCGTCAATTTTGTCCCGCTTTTCGAATATTAAAATCTGGTCACCTAACCTATACACCATATAATTTTGATTAAATATTTGCATTCCTTACTAAAGTACCAGCTTTGATAACGTAATATTATATACCGTACAAAATAAAAATTATGAGACTTTAAATTTATTAAATTCTTTCATATGGTTTTCATTAGTATGATGTTCAAATATTTTATTCACAATAACTATAATCAGCTCAAAAATGAAAATTTTCATTAAATAAATTATTCGACAATATTCAGGAAATAAAAAATCTTTTTGTTACAATGATATACGAAGGAACTGAAAAGGAATACTTCTTATTTACAAAAAAATTCTGAATTTTCCCTCTGGTTTACATTTAAAATACAGATAATCACCAATGTAGCTAGTACATATGAGAACTTTAAAAAATTGCAAACACAACTAAATAACAGTGAATATGAGAATTTCCAAAATATAAATTTTAGTATTTTTAGTACAGCCTTTTCGATTAAATATTGAAAAAGAACAAACATAATAAATTATTTCTTTTCCTTAGAGTTGTTTCATTATCTCTTCATACAAAAATTTCATTTGCTTCGCCATAGAGGGGATGAACTTTGAAAATGTCTTGGCTTGTTATGAGAATATTTAGTAACCAATGTGTGTGTGTGTGAGAAATAGTCAATCTAAATTTGGAAACCAGACTAATGGCAGTAAATCTATTTTGCTTTAATGACTGAGAAAGTAATAATGATATAAGACACAGACAAATAGATGAAGTTAATTTTCTATATAAAAAAAAGTTTTTAAAGTCATCTTCCTTTGAAAATCTTAAATTTTTTTAGCAAGATTATTCAGGGATACGTTATCAAATATCTTTGGTTTTCTAGAAGTTATATTAATTCATTGTTTAAGGCTCCCGTCTATCCACCCCTTTGATTTCATGGACGTAATGTTAAACCTATGGAATTTCGACTTCAATTCTCACATCTTTACTATTTGATCTATTTGAATGCAATGAAGTGCATTTGAAATAGCAAAAAAAAAAAATAATAATATTTTTATTCTTATTTAAATGATTCGTTTTTGAGTTTTCCCGTCATTTAAAAATATTTCAAAATATTCTTAAAAATCGGAGAGAAAAAGTAATTCCACAGAAGCATTCGCTATTTTTTGCTCTTTCAGATGCACTTCATTGCATCAAATAGATCAAACAGTAAAGATGAAAGAATTGAAGTCGAAATTCCATAGGATTAACATTACGTGCATGAAATCAAAATGGCGGGTAGACACAGAAGCCTTAACCATTCAGCATCACATTAAATTTAAATTTCAAATAGATTTTAATTGTTTAATATAGACGGTTTCACATCTCATTAATGGTGATGATTCGACGGAAAAAGAAAGACGACCACTCGACGAGAGGCATAAGTCATCCTTCGCTGTGATTCAAATTTGGACGCATTAAGGCTCCCTTCTACCCGCCATTTTGATTTCGTTAGCTTAATGTTAATCCTATGGAATTTCGACTAGAATTCTCCCATCTTTACTATTTGATTTATTTGAATGCAATAAAGTGCATCTGAAAGAGCAAAAAATAATGAATGCTTCAGTGGAATAATTTTTTTCCTCCGATTTTTAAAAATATTCCTTAAAGACCGGAAAACTCAAAATCGAACCATTAAAATAAGAATAAAAATGTTTTTAAAAATCGGAGAAAGAAAGTAATTCCACAGAAGCATTCATTATTTTTTGCTCTTTCAGATGCACTTAATTGTATTCAAATAGATGAAATACTAATAAAGGTGAGAGAATTACAGTCGAAATTCCATAATATTAGCATTAAGTTCACGAATTCAAAATGGCGGCTAGACGGGAGCCTTAAGTTCCCTGAAACGCTTGAGGGCTTCCAGTAAAAGGTAGCTGGTACAGAACTATAATTCGCCGATCGGCAAGAACAAGAGTCTGCTCTCACTCAATGTTTTCCGCCACCATGGGAATCGAAGGTCCTTCTGGCCATCCACTTGAAAATAAATGTTTTTTGTGGATTATCTCCATAAATAGCCGTCAACACTTCACGAATTTCTTGAGAACCTTTCCCAAGTTTTCTCTTTTTCTTCTGAAGCTTTTCCAATTTGATGTTCAGTCTTTATTCGGTAATCGCTTCAATTTCCATTGTCGACAACAGGGAAAATCACGAACAACAGTACCAACTATTAAGCTAATATTGTATTAGTTTCGAAAGTCGTATACGAGTATTAAAGAGTTATTGGATTGTAGTAACACATCATTCGATGGACGAAGCCATTTTTTTTCCATAGTTGCCTGGCCATTATATAGATCAGAATTTATTGGATGGACAATGGAATCCAAAAACCAAGTGAGCAAGTGATATTTTCTTTTTGTGCTATAAGGAGTGGATTGTGACCTTAAGAGTCCTATAAAAAGCAATTTTCGTCAAGAATCAATTCGACTATCACTCTTCTTTTTTTTTTTTTTTTGTCACACATATTATGCATTATCCTAATTTCCTTAGCAAAAATTCATTCTAATGGATAAGTCGAAGTCAAAAGTGTCAAAAATGACGGATGACTTCGCTTCCAAACCTGATATCAACCAAAATCCAAACGAAGGACGAACGGCTGCAATAAATGAATCGAACTTGTCAAAGCGTCATTATATTTCATGGCTGTATTCCGACACATTCGAAGCATGTGTTCGATTCTCACCAAATTGGTTGAGACGGAATGAGAGGATTAAGGAAAATTGATTTGGCAACAGGGTTGTAAGAGCGAGGCTGGAACATTTCGATCATTTTAGGAACTTCAGTGACAATACGTCTGAAATGTAATTTTGTGAACTCGACAATAATGATAGAAATATTAGGCGCGACTAACATAAAGGTATTAGATATTGAACAGTCGAGGAAAACTGCTTATCAATGCATTGTTGTTAATAGCAAATATTTATTATACCTGGACGATAACAATTAATTTAAGTATATATTACTACATATATACGCCTGTAGGAATCAAACATTATTTTGAGTCTGAGGTTGACGAGAAATCATATTCAAGATGAATGGTTTGAAAATAAAACAATTCTGCACAGTGTTACATTATACAAACGTACGAATAAACACAAATAAAACTAAAAATAGGAATAAGTATCAATTTTGATTTTTAGCTTCTGAGCAACCCGATCAAAAGTATATAAATAATAATTCATTCGGTTTTAATGCACCTTTTTTTCAATTTTGGAAACGTTCCAGACTACAGATGAAAATTAATACTCGCTTTCAAAAGAATTTATGGCTTAAGTCTACAAATATCCGATATTCATTACTCAATGTTTAGTAAGTTTTCAACATCAGAACTGGCCACAATTGATTCCCACAAAAATAGTAAGACATAAAAATTATTTTACACTCATTTATCAGATATTACGAAGTATTACAAATGTATCTTTTCTATTCTTTTACAATATTAACTCGGAGACAATTGAATGTTCCTTTCGGTAGGATTCGATTGAGTTCCAGACAAATTTCGAGAGATAAATTACTAATAAATACATACGTATGTATTAAATCAAGCAAAAGCATTTAGTTAATGTAACAAGAAAGCATCAAATGTTTTCGTATTATGTTTAATTTAAGATATTTTTGTTAAGATATAGGCTTTTTTCACTTAAACTTTAATATCCGATAGAAACTTTGAACACATTTCCAGACAGAAAATTCTTCCAATTTTCTTGAAAGTTTGTGACATTGTAACGTGTGCATCCATTTATGGTGCGTTACTCTTAAAATTTAGGAACATTCCAAAATCAATTTTTCACTCGAGCTTGTAAAGTTCAACACCCATTAAACATTACAGTATGGAAGATGAAACATAAAGCACATTTTACATACAAACAATGGATTGATTCAGTTAGAAGTTAGTAATATTATACAATTCGCTGCTCTATAAAAATAGCGAAGTCAGATTATAGAATTAGTGTTCCACAGTTTTTTTTTTATTTGAAACGTGTCCCAATTTCTTGTACAATACTTTAACATTATACGAAGACAGACTTAAACTAATCTTAACAATAGGTTAATAATGGAAGAAGATGTGACGCCCGCCCGACTCGGGCTTCGTTTTGTGCCATCACTAGATTCAATTATTAAACACTACGACACAAATGATCAAAGAGACACTAGAACAGTCTATACGTAATTTATTAACATATATTTACTATGACAACAACTCCCTATGCTCTCCCGGGTAATATTTCTATTAACTTCAAATTAACCCACCAATAGTAATCTAACAGACTCTTACCACTAATCCTTCCTCGACTGCAACTCAGACTCTGGATCAACTGTTGAGAACAACAACAAAGGAACGTCTTGTAGCAATCTTTAATCTAACCCTTTAATTCAATCAGCTTATCTATAGCTTCAGCTTCCCTTCTCCTACAGCCTCTCTCTTTCAGCCTCTCTCGCTACTTTCAGTCGGAGTTTATATATTTCCTAACTCACTTACTTCACTTCATTTCTAACTCCTTTACATAATCACTTTACCTATTCACGTTTCATTTTTGGTTGGGCAAAGGTTGTTTAGCAAAAGCAATCAATCTCAATTAAAAGTCCCCAAGGTTAGTGAAGAGAAACCGCGAATAGCCCAATGTCACAAAGATAACTATTTATACATAGGTTAATACAAAACCGTTTTGCTCAACTAATCGTTTTTTGTTACGTCACTATTTGTTTCATATTTATATACATATCTTGTTACGCAATAAATAATAGATTTTAGCTTCAAAATGTGTAGCCTCAATAACTTTTCAC
Organism: Nephila pilipes; assembly: GCA_019974015.1. Classification (NCBI taxonomy): domain Eukaryota; kingdom Metazoa; phylum Arthropoda; class Arachnida; order Araneae; family Nephilidae; genus Nephila; species Nephila pilipes. The sequence goes on along the minus strand of BMAW01067471.1, from coordinate 5,328 downwards.
TCCAAATCCTTTATACAGACTCGCCTTTGAAGTTTATGACAATCATATTTATCTTTAAGGATAAGAGTTTTATGCTACTGAATCCTGTATACTTAATAAGAAGTTGTACTTCTTCCGCACTAGCGGTTTTACAATTAATGTAAAGTGTACTAAAATTAAATAAAGTAATACTCTATATTTATTATAAGTAAAAGAGAGAATAATCCTCATATTCGACATTATTCAATAGCCTTTTTAGAAGTATTTAATTAATAAAATTATAATATACATATGCGCAGATCACCGCCGCATAAATTTCGATACCGATTACCAAGTTACATCCTTAACTCGTAGAGCGACAGTTAAAGAAAGAGTTAACGCGATTCTAAGAGATGACGCGTCGTTTGGTGTTGGCATTATAAAATCTACATTGAAGCTGTCTGCTCAATTTCAGAAAAATTTAATTAATAATCCATATAATTAGTAAAGAGCACATAGCAAATCACAGCTCATAGAATTCCGCTATTACTTAATCCATTAAGTGGCATGATCCCCATTAGGGGATTTTGGAATTTTACGTACACCACTCGGCGCCAAAAATATATTTGGTACAACTGACAGTTTAGTTTCATTCTCTCTCTCTATATATATCAGTCAATATTGTGTGCAGCAGAAAATGTGTGTTCAGTGCTTCGTTTCTGTACAAAAAGCGAACAAATTTGAAATTCAAATAGAAGTTGAACGGAACATAATTGAAATATATAAGTCTTTGGTTTGCTTTCAATGTTATAATGAACAGTTCAATGATAATATTTATATTATAAAGAACAGAAATGATAGCTTTTATTAGTTTTCTTTCATGCAACCTGCCACAATCCCCATTTGCGACTTTTTCAAAAATATCAACTGTTTTCAAAACGAAACATAATTTGAATATAATTATACTATCACACAACTTTTTGTGCATCTATATAACTTATGCCAAAACTTTCAAAAAAAAAAATTTTTTTTGGCAGCTAATGGGATAAATAATCTATCGTGAAAATTGTAATAAAGTTCTCTGATAATTTTTTTAACTTGTGGAGCGTCGGTTAAGAAATGAGTTAACGTGCTTCTACGAAATGGCGCGTCATTCTATGCCGACATTCGTAATTCTGCATTGGAACTGTTTCAGCAATGTTGTTGTCAAATATAGAAATATTTAATAAATAAATTTATGAAGAGCATATACAGATAAGAAATAACTAAAGTTCGTTGTTAAATAACTTATCTTTCGCAAAAGTTTGATACAGTTCACCGAGGTTTTTTTTCACTTTCTTCTTCAAAAAACAAATTAATGCGCTTCGATGAATTGATGCGTTATTCAATGCTGACATCATAAACTTTGCATTGGAACTGTTTCAGCAATGATGTTGCCAAATATAGAAACATTTAATGAATAAATTTATGAAGAGCATATGCAGATGAGAATTAATTGAAGCCCGCTTTTAACCAACGAATATTTTCAAAATTTCAATCACTGAGTTCTTTTTTTTTTTTTTTTTCATTTTCACTTTCATCAAAAAACGAATTAATGCGCTTCTGCTTGTTGGCGCGTCATTCCATGACATCATAAACTCTGCATCGAAATTATGTCACCAATTCTGTTGCCAATAAATTCGCATAAGTTTACTTACCTTATCTGAAATATTCAGGCTCGTTTAGAAGAGTAATTTAGGAACTTTCTGTTAGTGTATGTCAGGGAATTATTAAGTTTGACTTCTTTTAGAGACACGAGAGTTAAACGTACTTTGCCATTAAAAAAAAATCACTTTTTTTTCTTTTTAATTTTCGGATTCTATAGAGCCTTAATGCGATGTAATATCTTATTTAATTCGTTTTATCGATATTTTTTTTCATCACGTTTGCACAGTAAGAAACAGAGATATCATTTTTAAATATCAATAATACCTCATTTTCGCTCTTTTCTGCTTAAAGTTTGATGAGATTGCTTAAAGTTTGTTAATGTATATATACATAAAACTTTCTTTTTTTTTCCTTCCTCAATCTTGACGGCAGGAGAAAAAGTACAGTTCTTATAAAAGTTACGAGAAAGTTTAGAAGTTGAAAAAAAGTTAATGGAATATTATGAAAAATTGTGTTGTAGTAAGACGACTTATCTCCAAATTAACGCAGGGAGTTTCTCACTTTTTTTGACTGGGTTAAAATTTTATTCAAGAAGAAAAAAAAAAGTATTTGTTAGATTATTTCCACTTAAACAATCCTTTTAATTAATGAACAAAAACTACAGCTTCTTATACGTGCTTACCCTAGCATTATTGAAAGAAATTTAGTAATTATTATTTACAAATAAGTTTTGAAAAATATCCATCATCGTAAAGTTAGTCTGTTTTAGACAATTTTTGCAGACATACAAAGAAAAAAAAAAGAAGCACACAAAAAATAGAGTGTAATAAAAGTTAAATATCAAATTAAATGTCTCATGAATTCTTATAGTCGCTGAAATATTTATTAAATAAGGATTATGATGTGGAGTACTCAGCAGTTTTCTTTACAGAAATGTTCCACAATCCTCAAAGGAAAGCAAAAAATTAAATAAAACTAGTTATTTTAATTTTTCCCAATTAAGGTTGAGAGATTCGGAAAATTACAAAATTTTCGTTTAAAATTTGTTCCAGAAGCTTTTTAGCATGGGATTACAAGATTGCAAGTCCGTAGAATATTTCATGGGAGAAAAAACCCGTGCTAGAAATAAATAATCAAATGAAAATGAACTATTAAAATTCTCTTTCGGAACAAAAAAAAAAAAAAAAAAATCTGTATTTTTAATTTAAAAAGGCAGACGATTTGCATTACCGTAACATAATTATTATCACAATAACGCACAGAATAATTATTTAAGCTCAAGATATAAACTGAAGCAAATTGATTGATTGATTGGTTTCATTAACGTCGCACTAGAAGGAACAAACACTATTGGCGATGTACCTTGTAATTTTAAACTTCGGTCAAATGACGAGGAATACATCAGAGCTGGTACCTCCCTCGTCTAACTACCACACCATATCAACGTGAGGACTTCGAGCTTCGATTGATTTTATGTGCATCAGCTTTGGCTACACGGAGGGATTTAAGTCGCATCAAGGCTTGAACACACGATAAACGAAAACCGAAGGCCGTGACCATGATCATTAGGTTACTGCGGTTACATGAAGCAAATAACAGAGCTCATTTTGAATTAGTTTCTTACATTTAAGAAGTATGTTTATTTCATAAGAATGATGGCAACCACACAAATAATCATTAAGACACATTTATATAATAGCAAATACAACCTAATTTAAAAACTTCTTAAATATTTTTAAGTTGAAAATTGCATTGGAATTCAATAAAAATTAAATAAAAAGTTATGAGTTAGTACTAGATTTTATTTCGATGTGTTTTCAATATAAAATTTATTGAAAATAATCAGGTTTCATATTAAAGACAAATCAACAATTTGTAATATTCAACATTATTTTCCATTTTTAGCATATTAAAACGCAGAATAAACGCAATATGCATGTAAAATAGCTCATATGATATGAAGGTTGTTCAATAAATCCTTCGAAATTCCCAAGAGATGGCGATCGTAATATCAAAAATGGTTTAATTTTAAAAATCATCATGACGTAATTGACAGCTGTCTAAGTCTAAGTTACTCATATTCGTGATCGTGAAGCCTCCCCATCTTAAAAATTCTTTATTATAGCTTTTTCCAGCCGATGAGGCCCTCTTCGTCTTTTTTAGGAAAGCTGCACCAGAAACATTTCGATTTGATTTTTGCTTGATTTTCGGAGTATAATGATAAATCCAGGTTTTACCGATGATGACAACTCGACGCGGCAGCAAACAAATTTTAATTTGACAGAAAATGACTACCAAATTAAAACTAACTTATGAATCAACGTCAAATTCTTTTTAGCTCTGTTTAACAGATGGCGGCACCCCATAATTTACCTTAATAATGCCATTTGTCTTTAAATATAAGTAGTTCTTGAACCATCCTCGTATATGCGTTTACATTACACGTGATTACAGTAACAGGTAGGAAAAATTATTTTTTCAACATAAAAAAAAAAAAAACTATTCCTTACTTCAAGATAGTTTAAAGTATTAAACATTAACCTGAATCAAAATATAAGAAATATAAATGTTATTTACTAACAGATTACTCAAAAGCATATAAAGTTGCTGAAACTAATGCACAACAACTTTTAAAATCTCTCTGAAACGGAATTTTTAACTAAGCAGTTACTCAAGCTACAATGCAACGATATATAACTAAAAACTTATTTTGCAGAAAGCAGAAGTGGAAATTATTTAATAATGCTTCCAATTTTCGAAAAGCAATTTTAAAGAGAGAGCGTATCTAAACAAAATAAAAGCACTAAAAACTCTCATAAAATATCTTTTTTTTTTTAGTTTATTAATTTCCCTCTAGATATTATACTTTTATCAATAAATAAAAAAGACAAAAAGAGAACAGTTGCTTTTTTTAAAAAAAATATTATTCGCAATATTCCTAATTACAATGCACGGCACTTTACAGGGCATTAGAAAATTGGATTTTCGTTTGTAGTATTTCAGCTGACTTCGCTTCTTGGAGTTGATCGATTCCCACTTTTGCGTTTTCAGCCATGAGCATTTAAAACTAATAGATAGCAAATGAGAAAATGCTAAAAGCGGTTTAGTAATTTTTTTTTTTAAATTTGATTGTTAACTTCATTCGCCCTATTTTAAAAACAAGTTCGTCGTCTTAATCATATGCAATAAATGCATCGAATTCCGATATTTCAGTATTTTACTTTTCTGTTTCTTTTTGTATTTAATATATAAAGTTTATATTTGCTTGTGTTTGTGTCGTTTCTACACACCTGCTTTCAACAATAATGAATTAATTTTCAAACATATATATGTGATGTCTTACCTAAGTACTTTATACATTTTCTTTTTTTTTAAACTTTCTTTCACTTTATCCGAACAATCTATTTCAGTTCTCTTCTCAAATTCATCTTCCAATCAAGGCTTCACGCTGTAACTGTGTCTGTCGCCTTTAATTTATGAGAACCGCGAGGCGGGTTCCTCTTCCTGAGCCTCAGGCATATAAAAACTCACGCAATCTTTTCAACGCTATCCTGGAATCATGAATTGGCAGATGTTGAGAGTTTGCTCTTAGATAGCACGCATAATCTTGGTTACTCCAACGGCTCAAATAGCACTTTTTAGTGCTCACCGCATATTTTTCTTACTACTTTTTCTATCTGACTTAACTGTTTACCGACCATGGACTTGAATTTTGACCATCAA
>BMAW01067463.1:0-11801 GCA_019974015.1 Nephila pilipes | reverse complement strand
TAAAAAATTGGTCGAATCGGTACCAAGACGTTTGGAGGACATTATAAAAGCCAAAGGACATGCAACAAAATACTGATAGTGTCTATGCATGTAATATATCGAAAACATTTCATTGGTGTATCCTTAATTTTTTGAGGTAAAGATCTGCCTATGTTTACCTCAAATATTTGTGAAACTTTTAATTTTAGATATTTTTTTGTTGATTTTCGTTATTTTTACTGTAAATTAACCCTTTTATTACGTGTAAAAGTAAAAATACGTATTCTATATTAGTTAATGTGTTATTTTCATTAAAAGTTGGATTTATCAAGTGAAAGTAAGGTGTATCCTCAATTGTTTGAGCCACTGTAATGTCGACAGTCCTGGAAAAATTTTAGCTTGGTCGAATTTCGCCAAATATGGAATACTGCAGAGAATTTTGACAGTAAAATTATATACGATTGAAATCGATATCTAATAAAGTTTTTTTGGTGGGCGGAATCATGTAAAAGTTATTAAAATCGGTGGTGGCAACTTGGCAAAATGTATTAATTCGTTTTCAGATTACTTCATTTAAAAGAATAAAGGTATTACTCGCTGATTCTTAAAAAAACAAATGCAAATTTCGTGGATTCAGAAAAGTTTTATTCATGTGTAACTTAAAACAACGTCAAGTGGATGACACTTTTTGAGAGCTGAACAAAGCAAGAACTAGTATTGGCTTTAAAAATATGGTTTCAGTGGACCTGAAATTGTGCACGAAAAATTGGGATATCGAAGGCTGTAGTTAATTGCTTAATCCTTCTAGCTATGACTTAACTTTGACCTTCATGTTCGCCTTTTAATTTCTTAAAGGCCAAAGGGGAAAATCCTGTCTGTGCGGCAGCCTAGTGACAGTTTTCATAGAGTAGTTGATTCGAGTCTTGATGCGGCCGCGGTACTCTAGTGGTCATAGTTTCGGATTCATGGCCGGCGGTTTTAGTTCGATCCTTGGCCGCTAAAGACCCGACGGGGCTGATGCACGTTAAATTCGTCGGGGCTCAAAGTCCTCCCTTGGCGTGGTGTGGAAGTTAGGAGAGGAGTGCCAGCTCGGGTGTCGTCCTCGTCACTTGACCGTGATTCAAAATTATGAGGTCCGTCGTCAATAGCCCTCGTGTTGCTTCTAGTGCGACGTTAATAAAATCTAATCCGTCGCTAATTGCCTTCCCGTTTATTTCAAGTACGACGTCAATAAACATTCTCCAGAGGAAGATCCAGATGCACGTCTGCGAACAAAAATGTCTTATACGCAAATTAAAAATAAAAGGCAGTTGTCATTAACCAGCCGAACTTTAAGAAATGCACCACAAAGAAACAGACTAGGATTATGTGTTTTCGGACAGGAAAAAAAAATTGAATTTAGTTGGGCCAGACGGATTTAAGCTTCACACTGGTACGATCTGCGAAAAGTACGCTACCTTTTTTTAAAAACGCCGATTCGGATGAGGATTTGTCATGGTTTGGGCCAAATTTGCTGTTGGTGATGCAACTGAAATAGTTTCTGTCAACAAAATTAATTAATGTTATATCAGAGCATGCTCGCACATGGTTTGTTGTCTGTTGATTCTCTTATTAAATTAGATAATACATTTCAACAAGTATTTGTGCATGTTTTGTTCTTCACAAATTCCTAGTTGTTGGTGAACGAAATAAAAATTTCAGTGGCCATCCAAGTCCGAACTGAATCCAATGGAAAACCTTTATTGCATTCTAACTCGAAGTGCTAACAAGGATGGACAACCTCAGGGACAATTCTTTAGGTAGGTTTCAGCATCACGATCCCGAGATATCTCCATGAGAAAGAACAAGATCATTAAAGTTTCTATCCCAGGAAGGCCCTAGCGGTCCTTCTCTTTTTTTGACCCATCTTCCCTGCCCCTCCATGTTGCTGGGGCTGATGCACGTTAAATCTGTCGTGGCTCAAAATCTTGTTGGCGGGGTGTGGAAGTTTCGAGATGGGAATCCCAGCTCAGGTGTCGTCCTGATCACTTGATCGAGGTTCAAAATTACGATGTTCGACAAACAAATTTTATAATTGCTTCAATAATTGATTACATTTCTAAATTTTCAATTTCCCTTTTTCTATACGCATAATTGTATAACAGGTCAATTGAAAAGTTCCCGGCCTATCTTAGTAAAACACATTTTTTTGGCAAAATTAGTTTTTTTTATTCAACATAATTCTCTTCAAGGGTGATACACTGATTATAGCGACCCTCCAACTTTTCGATACCATTTTTGTAGTACGATTTGTCCTTTGCTTCAAAATAGGCCACAGTTTCGGCGATCATCTCTTCATTCGACGAAAATTTCTTCCCAGCGAGCATTCTTTTGAGATCTGAGAACAGGAAATAGTCGCTGGGGGCCAGATCTGGAGAATACGGTGGATGAGGAAGCCATTCGAAGCCCAATTCATGGATTTTTGCCATCGTTTTCACTGACTTGTGACACGGTGCATTGTCTTGGTGAAACAGCACTTTCTTTTTCTTCAAATGCGGCCGTTTTTCTGCGATTTCGTCCTTCAAACGGTCCAATAACGCTATGTAATAGTCGCTGTTGATGGTCATTCCTTTTTCAAGGTAGTCAACGAAAATAATTCCATGCGCATCCCAAAATACAGACGCCATAACCTTGCCAGCCGACTGTTGCGTTTTCCCACGCTTTGGAGCGGGTTCATCGTGTGCAGTCCACTCGGATGACTGTCGATTGGACTTCGGAGTGAAATGATGGAGCCATGTTTCATCCATTGCCACATATCGACGCAAAAACTCTGGTTTATTACACTTGATCATCTTCAAACACTGCTCCGAATCATCAACTCGTCGTTGTTTTTGGCCAAATTGAGCTCGCGCGGCACCCACTTTGCCCAGAGCTTTCTCATACCCAAATATTCGTGAATGATATGATGTACACGTTCAGTTGATATCTTTAGAGTGTCTGCTATTTCATTCAATTTCAATTTACGGTCATTCAAAATCCTTTTGTGGATTTTTTTAATGTTTTCGTCGGTAACAACCTCTTTTCGGCGTCCACCGTCTTCGGTGCTCATTTCACCGTCTAAACTTAGCATACCAATTCTTGATGGTTGATTTTCCTGGGGCAGTGTCCGGAAACTCGGCATCAAGCCAAGTTTTTTCTTCAACTGTATTTTTTCCCTTCAAAAAGCAGTATTTTATCAACACGCGAAATTCCTTTTTATCCATTTTTTTCACAATAACAAAAGTTGCTTCTCTCAAAATGCTATAATTCACAAACTAATGATCCGACAGCTGTCAAATTTATACACGCATCTTTTGAGGGTTAGGGCTAACTAAAAAACATATGGATTTAATTCTAGTAGCACCATCTATGTGTCAGGCCGGGGACTTTTCAATTGACCTGTTACCTTGTATATACGTTTATATTTTGCCTGGAACGTCATTTCTAGATATTTCAATTTTCCTTTTTGTGTACATTATTTGTACCAAAGGTGTGGCCGGCAGTTTGACTGTGGGTGAGAGTCATAGTGTCTGAACCATTATTAGCAGGAAATCATAACGTCAACGGAATTCAGATTGATTTGTATTCCAAAAAAAGAAAGAAAAATGAAAATTTTTGAAATCTTAGAACTTGACGTGGCTCTCTGTAAAAACATTGTTAGTTTTTCTTTTCTTTTGAGTTTCGAAATTAAGTATTGTTGGCGCATGCGCGCCAACGTCATGCGCGCTAATGCAGATATTCTGCTCTTCAGTGCTGTACCGCCAGATGAGAACTTTCTGTGGAATAAGGCAGACGAGAATTTTCTCTGTAATACGTTGACGTGGGCAATAATGGAACTCTTAATAATTTGAAGCTCACAATTATTAAATGATTAAAATTTGCTGCGTTTGTTAATAGCTTTTAGATGTGTAGTCAAATGAAAAGTAAAAAGGAAACAAGCGTGGCTGGTCCGTCTTTAAAATAAAAACAACTAAAAAAAAACAAATATTATATTTTGTTCTTTGCTCCAACAGGTACTGTTATATCTTGCCCTTTATTATTGCAAGAAAATTCTTTTTGCCAATAAATTATGTGTGTGGGGGTGACTGTCTCCCGGGAGGGGGGCCGTTTGTACTTCTAAACCCTTTCGATGAGCTCGGTCCCTTTGGGCATTCTACCCGAGTGTTGCTTCTCAGTGCCATGTTAATAAGCAACCACAATTCCGACCCTCCTTCTAGGTCACAGCTTTACCTTTTTTGGAGCAACATAGCCATATCTGGCTCTTGCACCATTAAATTTCACCAATAATCGCTCACGTTACAAGAATGGGCCACAGTACAGCAGCTAGTACGATATAAAAACAGCAATTAAAAATTGTTGGCACAACACCCACTCTTATCTTTCAAACTCCGTCTGGTTTTATGAACAGGCGATTAATATAATTAATAGAAAAAAAGTGGTTCCCACATCACTTACTAAAGGATAAATTATATATCGACTCTATTCCTTTATCCAACTTTAACTGTATGGTATATAGCTTCTCTTATTTTAAAACGTTTTTCTGAATTTCACTTGGTGTGTGTGTGTCATCAAATTTTCGATCATTAATTTAACCAATTTCCCATCAAGCTAGAGCTTTGAAATTTTGGGAATTGTTCGTACTCTTCTAACAATGCAATATTTAGACATTTGCGACAAGTTTTAACTAATATTTCAGTAATTTTAATAAGTCAAAATATTCTTTCCTTTCGGCGCTTTTAGGATTGAGGAAAAAATTTCTTTCTCCCTCTGGGAACACCGGGCACCCCCCACGCCACATGAGGTATCGTAAAAACTAACAAAGGGAAGATAGTAAGAGTTGCTGACATTCAGACAGTAATCATTCCAAAAAAGAAAGATTCCAATATTTGACGCTGTGTCTTATCACAATAATTTTTTCTGAATTCTGGTTCCCCCCTTTTTTAATAGAATGACTTACAAACTTTCAAATGCATGTTTCGACTTTATGAGTATTATGAAATTTATAATACGCTCATAAATGTCTCTTTTTAAGTAAATTTTAAAGTTAAAAATAACTAACAGTTTTAACTAATATTTCAATAATTTTCTTTTATAAACTTTTCCACCATATAAAAACGTTGTTTTTAAAAACGTTGGTTTTTTTATCGAATTTTATGTAACTAAATTTAAATATATTTCGTATGTAATTTCATTATATCAAGAAGTATCATTACATTTCATAAAAATGTGATACATATTTTTTTCTAATGTCTTCTATTTTTGCGATGTTATACTTTTTTCCTGGCTTTTAATTTTTATGTTAAAAGATCGGGAGGCCAAACTGTGGACAGAGCACAGATTTCTAAACTCACTTGTATCTATACTAATGCTAACTTTCCCTATAATACTCTCTACTTATATGGGTGAATATATTTATAAACATTAATGGAATTACACATGGAATTTAGAAACATTACTTGAATCTTCTACCACAGAGCAGAACTTTAATGTACTAAAATTGCTTGCCATGTGACATTCGTAGAATCGTTATTTTTTGTATTTTCATCCCTCCGGAGTGGAGGGACTTCAATGTAAAATATTTATGCACTGATTGTTTCCGAATAGATAATTTGCTGAAAGTAATATACAAAAGCTTTTAATAAGAAAAGTGGTGTTGTTTTGATTTTCTTATAGTTGTATAAAATATCCGTATTCAATATGAATAGTATTCCTCCGGCAAAAAAAAAAAAAAAAAAAAAATAATAATAATAGCATTTCATTGGAACATATTAGGTTTTATGAGTTGTTTATTCCCTACAGAGCTGATTCGACCGATTGTGGCCAACACCAGAAAAATTATCTGTCGCGACAATAACGATTTATTCTGTTCTGGAAAATTGTAATATAGATGCTATTAATCTTGTTGAATCTGATTCAACGTATATGTTACTTTATTAATTATTCCTTCTTATTCTTAATTGTTTGCTCGTGGAAATTTTTTAAAGTAATTTTTAATTAAGTAGAAATATAAATTTTCAGAAAGTGGGGAAGAGGAATAAAATGACCTTTTTCGAAAATTTATTTTCCTTATATATTATTTTATAATTTTTTCATTCCTATTTAAGTAAAAAGGATAAGGCCCTATTTTCAAAACAAAACTATATACATATTTTTACATTCGAATTTTATGTTAATCCTAATCTTTCAAATATAATACAATAATGTTTATCGGGTTTTTTTACAGAATTTGTCATAAGAATTTATTTTATTTAAATTAAAGAGTAATATAAAAAATATTATTTTTTTAAACTGTAAAAATTTTACAATGCAACATTGTAAAATTATTACACATATTACATTGCACCTTATGAATAGAAATACTTATGTATAAAAAAGTTATTAAGGGTATAAAAATGTTGTACTAACAAAATTACACAATAGTAAAATTGATTTTATACTTTGTCATTTTAGGTGGCCGCGGTAGCCTCGTGGTCTTAGTTGCAAACCAGCGAACGGCGTTATTTGCGTCGACTCCCGGGTTCGAACCAAGGTGCATTTGAAGACCAGCCGTATAAAACGGTTATGCACGTTAAATAGTTAAGTTTCCAAGTCATCCCGCTTTCATGGTGTGGAAATTTAGAGATGGATGTGCCCGCTTAACGGCCATTCTCGTCACTTGACCAAGATTCAAAATTTCTAAGTCCGTTGCCAATAGCCCTCGTATTACTTCTTAGTGCAAAGTTAAAAAAAACAATCAATCAGTTTCTAGCGCGATGTTAACAAAACATTCAATCAATCAAGTACTAAATATACGATGGTAGTAATTTTTAGAGCATCAAAATATACCTCAAAGGATCTCATACCTTCATCATTAATTTAGAATCTGAAGTAGTTTATGGGCACCCTTTATCGAGGAATGAATTTAAAAATATACTCCATGAAAGTATTTTTTTTTATTTCGAGATAAAATCATTCATTGAATTTTTGATAGTATATTACGTCCCGATTTCATAAACTTTCGAAAATCATCTTTTTTTTTTAAATGCATATTTCAATTCTCCAATATAAAAAAATGTGAAATATGTAAACACCCAGAAAGTCTTATGATAATTTAGGCTCAAGAAATTGGGCATTCAGAGGATTAAGATGTTTATTTCCCTTAGAGTTTTCAGATTTAACTCTTCACTGAATCTTTTATTTCAGATGTATTTCAATACGTTTTATTTGCAAAAAAATAAAATATTTTAACAAACAAAATGTGTTTCAGAATATACAACAGACATTTACTCTGCAGTTTCCAAGAATAATATGTAATTTGTTTTAATTTTTTCATAAAAAACTGTCTGAGATACTTTATACGTAACAAGTGGTTTTGGGAAACTAGAGGTCGCTGACGTCTGTAGCAGTGTGCAAAGTTTTGTGAAATTCTGCTTGTTCTAATTTTACTTTAAGTACATGAGAGGTCGTAAACGTTTGCCTTTGAGAAAGATCTTCGTCTCCTTCAATAAAATACACTTTGTAGTGAATATTAATCCAAAGGTTCAAGAAGAATTGGAGAGCTGTGTCTTTCTATTATATTTAATGTAATTTCTACGCGTTAAATATGTACATAAATTTCTATTTACAAGTTATTTAAAACTATATTAGCTTCCAAACAGCCCATTCATTTATTTTCCCGGTTTAGCGATCCAGAGTACAAATTAATCAAAGACTTAAAAAAAACCCTGTCTTTCTCAATCAAGAACTAAAATATAATCTGAATATATTTCCCATGATTCCATGCGCTATCAAATTTTAGATGCAGTACGCCATTTCCTTTATTTTTGAGGCATTGAAATAAACTATTTCCAACACACTTCCTAAGATTTCTCTCATGAAAAACACGCTAATAGTTCCAAAAGATCAGCGTTTCCTTCGAAATGTAGCGCTTTCTGGTGTAGACCATTGCGTTACCGAATATAACAATCCAAATGTCACATATAAGCTATTCGCGGGTAATATAGGGATATCTTTGTACTTTCTGGCCATCCGGCACAAAATTAGTACTTTCCGGAATACCGGAACGAAGGCCTGCATAACGATTTAAAACTTGAACCAATTCTCGAGTTCATTAAAAAACAATCGTTTACCTTCTTCAACAGGATCCCTAAAATTCCTATTGAATTACTTCAAAATCTACCAGCATATAATGCAACTTTTGAGTCATCTCAAAAAAGACCACGAGCAGAACTGGGACAAATTTACTAGCATTTCCCAGTATTAAAAATGCTGAGAAATCATTGAAGCAATTCAATAGTGATATCCTAAGCGTTTTTAAATTACCAGGACTTGACTTCATTAAAAGCAAACCACCCACGGTTAAATTAGGCCTCTCCTATTATTGTCGACCACTTTCCTAAGTTTGAAAATCATGTTGACAATAAAATGTTAAAGTTTTAAAAGAGTTATACCATTTTTAAGCAATAGAAACAATTTTGACCACCAGGCGTCGCTAGAGGCTCTGCTGTATCTAACGTTAATTCTTTCTTTTCAACCTCATTGTCGTTGCGTTTTAAAGTTTTCTCTCTAAAATTGCAATATATTCCGCTTAATTGGAATCGGAACGGCATTCCTTAATAATTTCATTTAATTTTAATAGTTTAATCATCAATTATAAACCTCTCTTCCTCCCGTCGACCTCAGAGTTCTCGAAATCGATTTCTTTTTCGAAGTCCCGTCCCCTTCTCACAGACATAAGAATACTGACGAGCGTCAGCTTGTGTTCGCTTTTGCTCAAATTGATGGAATTCGTATGTACGAGCAAATATGAGGATGTCACCCGAAAGCCTACTTAAACCAGTTAAACACCATTAATTAAACCTTCACCACCCTCAAAGCCATCATTCTTAATTCATGTATAACCTCTTGGCTCGCGACATTAATCTCAGATCCTCCAACATTTATTCTGGTCATAGATAGTTTCCATGGTTGGTATCCAGTAAGGTCAGAGTAGAATGAAAAGTATTTTCGAAAAAAGCACTGCTTAGTGCTGTTTGTTCAGAAGCGGTGATCCAAAGTTAATGGATTTCTCTATAATCAATTTAATGGAGATATACTCGTGTACATGGTTTATTTTCAAAAAATAATAAAACCTACACGACTCCGGTACGTGCCTTTTAAGAACCAATACTACCCGTTGGGAGAAAAACTGTATCTTCCTTGGTGTTTTTGGCCAGGGCACACGATTTCGTATGGCCCCGAATAAAAACATGACATCCATGCAACGACGTTAGGGTTGTGAGCTATCAGCCGTTCGAGAAGTGCAATAGAACGTTACCCTCTAACTGGAGGGAACCCTCCTTCTTGATCAGACTCAAGATGCCATGCGGTTGCATACATGATATTAAAATATTTCTTTAAATAAACGACAGTATTTTTAAAAGTGGTGTGTTGAGTCAATTTCTAGAACCTTGTTTAATGAATGTACTTTTCTATGGAATGTTGCTTACAGATGTGTCATCTATATGCTTATCAGCCTTAAACGTTTCATAATACAGATAATGGATTTCTTAATTACACAAGAAAATGTATAAATATTAACAGTGGGGTAAAAACTTATTGTTTCCGTGTACGAAAATATTTCAGGTATTCGCAAATTCTTTCCTGAAAAAGTACAAAAATTTATAGTCAGCCTTCAATAATAATATTTTGAATCGAAATGTTAGCAGATTGGTATTTAAAATACAATCTTCGATTATTAGCAAAGATTGTCCTCCGATCGCTAATTATTATTGTGAAAATTTGATTACTTTGATAGCCCTGAATTTATAAAATGCGTTTTCAATCCATTAAAATGCCTGATCCATGTTTTATTAACCGCTTTCGCTGGAGAAAAAGTGCTTCTCTGGGTCGCGGCTTCTTACAGCGGACTGTCACCTGCTCGAACGATTTTAGACCAAATGGTCGTAAAAACATTACTCTAAAATCGGCTTCTTCATTAAAGTATTTAAGTGTTACATATGTTATTGAAAATGCATTAAACTTAATATACAGAAAAATTTAATCAAAATTCTATTTTTCCATATTATAATTACGTAAAAATATCTTTTAAGAAAGTTAAAATCTTATTTGTTATAAATTTTCATAGTGGAATGATGTACCATGAACATATAAAATAAAACTTATTTTGATGTATGGTATATTTATAATTGAATGCACAGTCATGTCTTCTCTTACACATATTTTGAGCACTGCATGAGATTTTGAGTAAAGGGAACACTTCTTCGTTGTTTTCAGTGATTCTTCTGGTTCTTTTACCCCTAGTCAAAGTATTTTCCATTAGCCTTCCCCACTTGCCTTCAATTCAATTTAATTCTTTCGATTTTAAACATATTTCTATTTCTCCTGATCCAGTTTTTATTCTATTTTCTAGACATCTCTGGCACTTTCACAGCTTGTTTTAGACACATCATATCCTCAATTAAACCTTAATTCACCTTTTCATACCCTCATTGTACAATAAACCTTCGTTCCTCGGCCACACAGTTTCTTAATTCAGCTCTTTAACTTTGCTATACCCGACATTTTAAGTTATAACAAAATTACTCTAATTCAAGCACAATATTATCACTAGCAATTTCTTTTTTTAAAACTCATCAAAAACAAAATTAACTTCAACTCGGGAATTTAATTAGTTTTTTACTCAAAAGAAACTTAAAATTGCTCCTACCTCATTGCCGGGACTGTTGTCACGAGACCAGGAAGTATTACTTTATAAATCCTCTATGTTTGGAGCACTCAAATACTCAATTCTAATTAACACTCAAACTCATCCTTCAATAATGTTAATTACAATAGTCACACGATTTCTGGCTGACTCCGACTCCTAGGACCATGTTTGGCCCTCGATAGCTCCTTATTAGAAACTGATTTCATTAAAGTAACACAAAATAAGTGGACTGTATCAATTTTCTCATATTTTATTTCAACCACACACTCTGCGCGCTCAGTCGCGTCTGCTGTTTCTTTTTCATTCCAAGGCGACAGCAGCGCCGTTTCACAAAAGCGGTCAGGGGGCACAACACCACTTGTGTATTGTTTCTTTAATTTTATATTTTTTATTTTTACCATACCATGGCCTTATTTAAGTCTCAAAAATTTGGGACTACCCTCCCTTGACGCAACATGACAGTCAGACTTTCAAGTAATTCTAACTGTGTGTGGGTGCTTCCTTCATTCTTTGATAATGTAGTTTCTCATATTGTGTCTTTCTGCACACCTGAGTTATCAGGTCTTTGTTTTGCAATTTTTGTAGGTGCATGATTGAAACAACTTCAATTATAACACTGCGTAATGTCTATTTTCTATTAAAATTGCCCTACTTCGATACTCATCAAGAGGTATTTAGTTCAAGTTTTAAATAACTCCTCGGTATCTTTAATGCGCCTTTCTACTAAAAATAGTCATGGTGGTCGTTTTGTTTTAATTTGATGAACTTGGTCGAGTTTCCCGATCGGAGATTCCCATATTTTTTAATATCAAACGAAGTGACTGGTAAATCTTTCCAAATAATTTTAAGAGATCTTTATGAATATGGTTCTACAAAGTTTTTCTTGCCCCTTTAAGCAAAAAAGCAATTTTTCTATTGTTATTATGAGTATTGGGGATTATTTTAGTGCAATCAACTGAAAAAGTTTTAGATGCAGTGTTTGGGGCGATCCAATTAATTCTTTGTAGAAGCCAGTCGTAAATTTGCGTTAAGCGGCTCATTACTTGAGTTATACCAGAGTAATATTTAGGCGTCTCCTGATCAGGAAGTTGGTTCAATGCCTAGAAATTATTTAAAT
>BMAW01067455.1:0-11521 GCA_019974015.1 Nephila pilipes | reverse complement strand
ATTGTACTGTGTAGTGTTACTAGTAACTACTTTGGAATAAAAAAAAAATCAGATATTACATTTGTTGTAATAAGCATAAGTATTTAATCACAATTTTATTGAAAGGACGACTAAAAATAAATTTTTGAATTGTAAATACTTTATAATCTTTAATAGCTTGAACTAGAATGATTTTTATTCATAAATTAAGTAACTTAATTATCCTTATTGATAAATCAAGTACCATAGCCACTTAGATATGAAATCAAAAGAAGTAATAACACCTAATTTTTTTTTATAAATTATATATTAATTTAAAGAACATTAAATAAACTCTTGTGTTTTTTAGCCTAACTTTAAATAAAAGCTTGAGTTTTGAAAGAAAAAAAAATGTTTTTTCACTGATATTTATTTTATTTTTAGTTGGGAAATTTATGTCTAAAAAACAATTAACTGTCCTAAAGTTCAGTGCAAAATATTTCCTCAATTAGATGTTGTTAAGTTTGTCTCCGCAGATAGGCTCAGGCTTTAAAGCTCCCCTCTTCCCCAAGCCAGTCACTGCTTATGAATACCATAGTGTTTCATTGTTATCAGACTATATACCAATGCGAAATTTAAGATCGATAGGATGAGAGGATGTGGGTTTAAATTCAAGTACAAAGTGCAAAGCGGATATCCTAAGACCTCTCTCCTAAGTGCATCATTGTTTAAGCTTACCATATTATAATTCTGCCATCGAAATTATACGTGTTTGCAAAATTGGAGCTTGATCAGAAAGTGGGCTAAAATTCAAGAAACATTTTTGAACAGATACGTATATACAGAAGTCATACATATATACATAAACACATATAACATTCTAAATTAAATAAAAGTTAAGATATGTCGTAAGTTCTTTTCAACTCTTCACGTATAATTAAGGTGACATAAAAGATTAAAATATAAGTAGATAGAAAATTTCGATTCTGCGACAAAAGACTGCCCAAGGATGCACAGCCTGTTGACAAAGCAAGTTTGTTCCGCTTCATTGAATATATTGAGTGAAATTTTGACTTAATTAAGTTCATATCAGCATATTTCAATTTTTGTTTCAAAAGACATGTATTGTAGTTCTCAAATGTTATTCAGTTTTTCAAAGTTTGTTTTTTAATCTCTTTAAGCCTCTTTTAAATCTTATTCTTTGTTTTGTAGGCATACATTTTCGATTTTAATCCTACATATTCTGTCACAATGTTTCCCTTGTTTTCATCTTTCATTTTTCCAATGACTTTTTTTGTTAACAAGAGATAAATTATAAATGTTCTGTGCTCCTCCAAACAAACTTTTCCTTTCTTCGCTTGTACTTCCAACTTCTCTGGTAAACTTTCTAAAACACTGTTTTAAAAATTTCTTTTGCTTATAAGAAGCATGTTTTTAAATTATATATCTCATAATATATAAGAGAAATCTCTCATCTTGGGTATAAATGATATTGCAAAAAGAATTTACGAATAAAAATTTTAAGATTTTGAAATATGAAACATCTAATTATTATTCAAAACACAGATCATATTTATAGTGCATAGAAAATGATTTGGCTATAAATGGACTGATCATATATTTGATGAAACGGTATTTTATAACGGAGAAAATATAAAAAAATTACTGAAAAGATGCTCTTCAAATATAAAATACTGTAGCAAATCTATTAAATGATACTTCATAAAATGAAACGTGACCGCTTTGCCTTATTTTCAAGCTTCATTATTATCGATATTGCCTCCAGAAGAAAACAAAGTGAAGCAAAATGCGAATAATAAAGACGGAATTTATGAATCATTATTCTTTGAATGTACGTGCCTAGATTAATTCTGCATTCTTTAAATTTTGTATATCTTTAGATTTGATTCGATTTCTCATTTCATGGAAGCAAATGTATTCATAAATTTAGATAATAACAAACATATATCGTTTAAAGTAATACACACACACACACACACGCACATATATATATATATAGGGGGAATACAAAAAAACTGTTCCTTTCTCTTTAGCATCCGAATGGCTGCAGAATTAAAATGTTTAGTAGTTACAGTGTAAATTCTATGCGCTACTAGATGGAATTGCATATTTCGAAGCCATCATTTGGAAATCTGTAGGGTGGACTTTTGATATTGAAATCTGTACGATGTAGGGGCAAAAGTGAGTTATAAAATTGTAAAATATCATCAATCCAGTACAAAAAGACGTTTTGTGGATATGAAAGCTGATAATAGATTCCTTAAAACGCTCATTTGTTTGTTCGTTCTTTCCTACATGGTGACGTGGAGATATGATCTAATAAAGCGGACAAATAAATAGTTACCACAAGATTAATTTACGTCTCAGCTTGAAACTCCTCTCTTTCTGTTGCATTGTACTTTTGGATAATTGTTTGAACTTCACTTTGCACATTTCTTAGAATCACGACTGATATGTTGGCACAAGGACCTATAATGTATTGTCGAAGGTCCAGCAATGTTGGTAGTAAAACTTCCATTAGATTCTGATCAGGTGAGTGTTGTGCCCACTCTTCTAAACCATCATAACTGATTTTTTGTACCCTTAAAATCACCACCAGGTACTGTCTAACTTTTGAAATTTCTTGCGCCAGAGGTCTGTCATGTTGGTACCATACATTCTGGAATTGAAGCCACAAGAGATTCTCACTAAAATCAGCTATTATGCCCTGAAAGAGTTCTAAATATCGTGCACCCGCTAGTATGTTCCAGCAAAATACTAGGTCGATCAGCCATTTACTGTAAATCTCACATCAAACATTAATTAAAAACCACATTTGATTTCGAACTGTGGAAGGAAATGCGCGATTTTCCAGTGCCCAAATAACGAATATTCTGTCTATTACATATTTCAATCCACGAAAGGCATGTCCAAACCATCCACACTGCTATTGCCGAAAAATGTTGGTCGAACCACTGTCTGTTTTAAAAGAATGTTGCACCTTTCGTAACGTCTCGTGGCATTTCCGTCCAGTAATGACTCGTTGGTAGGTATGGATGAGCAACTAATTCGCTTAAGATTTCCCAAACGATACTTTTTGAACCAACAATTTTAATTTATCTGTCTTGGTCTACAGTTCAGATATGTGAGGGCGTATTATAACATATATTCCAAATGATAAGGGACTTAGCTGATGTGAGTGATCAAGATTTGGCTAGCCCACATGCCCTGTCACTCTTAAACGCTTCACAACCCTTATGATAGTTTTCCATGAATGGTGTGAATAATAAGGATAACGTTGACAATACAACAGCGCTGCCAGTCTTGCTATGTGCTCACACTCTCTGCAAAACAGTACCATCTCCAAATATTCCCGTTTAGAAAATCCATCCATGATTATGAGCTTCAACATACAAACCTAAGGAGATTGCTTTTATATATATATGTTTCGGTTGAACAGGAGAGATGCTCCATACTCCTTTAGTCAAGCTCGAGTTGTGTATCTTTGATGTGTTTTGCAACACAAATCAGCAGAATCTATATATTGACTATCAGTAGAAAGATGTATTCCTCATATTTTGAAGCACATGCGGATAACTCGGTGATACAGATAGCTCACTCGGTTTTAAAAGAAAACTCTTAATGAATTATTTGCAGTAAATTAATATAATAATTACACCGATTGTAATTTTACGATACGCAATTCAATAAATGATAAATATTACATATTTTAATTTTTAAAATATTAATTTTTAAGCAATTATTTGCTATATATTAATTCAATATGTATACCAATTGTAACACTTAAGCCGTTAAACAATTCAATAAATGGTAAACATTATAAATTTTCGTTCATAAAATATTGAGTTTTTAAACAATTACTTGCGGTACATTAATGTAATATTTACACCAATTGTAACTCGCACTTTCAAACATATCAGTAAATGTTAAATATTATAAATATCAGTTTGTAAAACATTGATATTTTAAACAATTTTTTCGCGGTGTATTTGTGTAATATGTACAACAATTGAACTCCCACTTTTAAACAATTCAGTAAATGCAAAATATCCTAAATATTAGTTTGTAAAATTTTAAATTAAAATATCTAATTAAATAATTTAGATATTTTAATAATACGCAATAATACTAATACTCAATTTTAAGCTTTATAAAATATTTAATTTTTATATTAACCAAAATTTCTTTTTATGTGTGATACACTTTAAAACGTGGAATTGCACAAAAGGGTGCATTACAGTCTTAAATAATAATGCAATAAATGTGCCATTTTTCAGTAACAAACTCCCTCTTAATTACCTTAGAAAAATAGCTAGATAAGCAACTGGATAGGCAAAATTTTTCCTTATTATGTAAAAGAAAAATTACGTTACCTGTACCGCCATCCGTACGCGATCAAATTAACTAAATTTTGCAAGTAAATATGGTTTACAACAAGAATAATGCAGGATAATATACGCGGACCAATTCCTCTCGTCATCGTCCATTGGTGAAAAGTTTCTTAGCACGAGTAGGTTTCCGTTGCAGCCATTCGGGTCCAGAAACTTCAGGCTAGCTGAACTCGTCACTGTCCATTATGGCATGCTATTTGGTTGACGAGCTAGGTTCGTTTATAATCATTGAAAGGTCAAGAGAAACTGATGCACTTTATTCTGTGGAGGTTCCAAGTCCTCCCATTGGCATGGTGTGGAAGTTTGGAGAGGGAGAAGACAGCTCAGCAATCATCTTCATCATTAGACGAAGGTTTGAATTAAGAGGTGCTTCGCTCATAGTTCTCATGTTGCTTATCAGTATTATGTGAATAAGAAATCACATATATCACCTAATCAGTAAGACAGGGAATATAATTGTAGCTCAACGCTACAGCGCAAAATATCTGTTTACTTTTGGAGGGAAAAAATATTTTTTTTTTTTTTTTTTTTAGGATTCTGGTGCTCTTTTTACGAAACTACTGTATTCGTATTTTTGATATTTTTCTTATTATAAAATGTTATTTTATACTATGAATGTAATTGTTTTCTAATAATCTCTGGTTAATTGTATCCATTGCACAGTTTTTTGTTGATAAACTATAATACACTTACCTGCAAACTTTTAAAGTTATAAATGCTCCAAATTTTATGCAGCATTGTAACGATAAATATACGACAAAACAATGTAAATACCTCTACTGATTATTAACTACTCATTAATAATTGATATGTATGTAATATAAGCAGATAAGTTAAGTACATATATTTATCTTAATGTTAAAATATGATTTCCATTCCTTTTCAAATTAAAAATTGAGGATAGCTTAAACGCTATGAAAAGGCTCAGTTTTTCCTTCTCGACTAAACCTCAGTTACTTTAATTTATATTTAGCATGCATTAAGAGATCATAGAAATAAAAACTGTTGAAAACGTATCCCTATCTCTATCACATATATAAAATTATAAGATCTATTTTTAATACTATAAAAGTTTCTTAAAATTACCTATACAGTACTCTGCATTATGGTATTGGTCATATTTTACTTAAAGGTAATTTTACACAATAAAAGTATCAAATTTCTCTTGCCTTCTCGCCTGTCTGAGAACCTCAATTTGTAATTTGAGAAATGAAAATTTCCAATATTTGATATTGCTGCAATTTTAAATATTTGATGTTACCCATTTAACATATGGTTCCACTTTCTTTTATTGTATATGTGTGTACAAGTTGTTTTGAAATTGCATAATTAACTTTTAATTGTTGAAGTATATGTTTATACACATTTCATTGATTTCCTTATATCCAAAAAAATTCTGTAGCAATAGTATTTGAAATAAAATTAAATCTTAAAAGCTCAGAATATAATGGATGAAGTTAATTGGCATTGAGTTTAATGGGTGTCCTGAGATTACTACTATTTAGAAAGAATACTAGTTTTTGTTTTTTTTTATAAATAAGGAAAAAAATGCTGAAAAGAAGAAAAAAAATGAAGTGTCTGATGGTAAAACTTCCGATGTCGTATGTTAAATAATATCGAACTATTCAAAAGAAACCGTAAAACTAATATTTTGCTTTTTCTTTTCCCTGTTTTTATGATAACATACATACCTATAACCATATCGATCATGGCGAAAAATTACGTCGGTGCCACTTACTAAAAGCTGCTCGTAGCACTACCCGAAGCATCAAAACAAAGTGCCAATCGTTATCTCCCAAAATGTCATTCGTATTCACCCACCACCTACTTAGTGTTAAGTGTTGCCCGTGGGCCGAAAATGTTTTTGTTCCTCCCAGATACTTGAAACGCCTGCTGAACTCGCATTTATACCTCGCATCAAAAAGCTTTCAAAGAGCTTAAAGTCGTTGTTAAACCTCGAGGCGTTTGCCCAGGCATGCCTTGCCTTCATAAAATATCAAAAGTGGAACGCTTAGAGGAGAAATGGGAGGAATGCCCTGTAGTACAGAGTGATTTGCAGAATATCTCGGTCGAGGAAAACAATCGAATATTAGCGTCTTTAGGACTGTTATATGGATTCGTTCTGTGATGTGTTTTCAAAGAGTTTATGTTTAAGTTGATCATTAGGGTCCCATAACGAAGTGTATGAAACGAAGTATTGGTATGGCCAATTAGAACAAACTAGTTTATAAGATTTTGATTTCTTTTTAGCGAAAATGTGACACAAATAAAGTATTATCTTTAAAAATATTTTTTTTTTAATTCTTCGTTTAAAGTAAAAGGCTCATACTTCAGAAAACGTATTAAATTTTATGATTTATTAGAATTTTACTCAAACAATATGAGTTATTTCAGGATGAATTGAAAATAGTAATTATCTGCTGATTGATTAAAGCGACAGAATACAATTTTTGAGGGAAAAAAACCATTTCAATAATTATAAGTTAATAGTCTTAGTACTTCTTAAAGTAATTTTATACTTAATGTAGAATTTTTTAAAAAGAAGGATTTCAAAACCTCCCATAGAAAGATAAACCAATTAAGTTCTATGTCTAAAGAGTAAAATATTAACCAAAAACTTTAAACAATATTATAAGAATCCAAAACTATCTTATAATTTCGATATATTTAACCGTACGGAAAATCAAATACGATGAGAAATGTATTGGTTTGATAGATATATTAATATACGAAGAATTTGTTTTTCTAGATTACTATAAATTGCAATAAATCACATTTAAAATCTTACTTTTGATTTTTTTCAGTTTCATATCACAGTTTTAATTTTTATTATTTTAAATACTTCTGGCGAGGCTATTAATCTTCTGAATACAGTAAGTAATGCGGAGTTAAGAATAAATGGCTGAAGCGCCAGGCTTCCTGTGGCATTCGGCAACATTTTTTTTTGTATAAGTATCTAAAAATTATTTACTCTCTATTTATTGGCATAAAACTTGATACGAAATTCATTTTAGAAAAAATAAATCAGGCACATTTGCAAATAGTTGAAATTCGATAATCATTTCACTAGATAATATAGTTACTAAACTGTACTATAATAAATAATTAGAGACTCAAAATTATGGTGTTTATGAAATGCGCAATGTTGAAAATTATAGTTAGAAAATATCATAGAGTATGATTCATTGAATATAGCTGTATATACTTTTTCTGGAAGTCCTAGTTCTTTTCCGGAATTACTATTTAAAAATTTTCTGAAAACGGAAGTAGGGAGAATTCATTTTTCAGTTTTGTATACAATCGGGGTGTTGTTAAATGCGCATAACTAGAACAAATTAATGTTGTGCGCATATAAGATTAAATAGTACTTTTCCTATATTAAAAAGTAACAGCAATCGCCATTCTAGATCAAGTTGATTTCATTTGGATTAGTAAAAATTTGGATTTAGGGTGATTTCGCAACATAGCGACCATTCATCAGTTGGTGTATATCACTCACTGCTGCTAATTACCATTCTGTTTACAATAAGCAGGTGCTCACATTTGTTAGCCAGTAAAACCGAGAGTTTAAATATAATGTACTTTCATAAAATGAAATATTCAATTCAAATCTGTTTTGAATAGGTATCTGGCTCATTTCAAACTCTGAAACTACTTAAGTTAACATCATTTTGTTTCTGAAAAAATATGAAACTTCGGACTTTATTTATAACCTACCAGTGATTTTATATTTACATGTTTTTCAAATGGACGGTAAAATTGTTTGAAATTAAATGTTGTGAAAGAAAAAAAAACATTCAACTGAATTATTAATAAAGTTGTATGCTATTAAATGAAATGGGTTTTTTTTTTACGATTAAAGCAAAAAGGAAAAATAATTGATTCAAAGATTTTCCTTAAAGGATTTCGTGTTTGTAAGTAAAAATAGGCTTAAGCGCTCAGAAAAACCATATGATGTTTTATACTTATGAGTTGAAAAAATTCATGTCTTCCAAGTCGGAAGGTTTGAAAAATTTTAGGCATAATTTAATAATTATGATAATGACTTTTATTATTTCATGAGATAATTAAATAACTTAAGTGTATTATCATATATATTTTTAAAATGATATTTAAGTCTTCAGATACAAGAGGGTTTGCTAATAATAGGATTTATATGAATGAAAATTAAAGTTATTTGTTCCTATCAACATTTCCATACTTCATTTAAACAATTCAACTTTCAATAATGCATAGAAAAGTTTATTTATATATAATTATATATATATATAACACATGGATCAATAAGTCCCGAGACTGTGTGGTCGTTTTTTTGCGATTTCCTCCTTCAAACGCACCAGCAAGTCAATATAATAATCACTGTTGATCGATTTACCTTTTTCGAGGTAGTCAATGAAAATCACGCCATGCGTATCCCAAAAAACTGACGCCATGACTTTGCCAGCTGACTGCTGCGTTTTCGGACGCTTCGGACGGCTTTCGCCAGCTGTGCGCCACTGCCGCTTCGACTCTGGAGTATAGTGATGTATCCATGTTTCGTCCATGGTCACGTAACGACACAAGAAATCTTTTTTGTTGCGAGTAAATAGCGATAAACAGCTTTCTGAATCATCGACTCGTTGCTGTTTTTGTTCCATCGAAAGCAATCGCGGCACCCACTTGGAAAAAACCTTTTTCATGCTCAATTTTTCATGAAGGATAGTAAATACACTTCCATATGATATCTGTGTCATCTCAGCAATCTCACGGAGCTTCACTTTACGATCTTTCATTATAATTTTTGTCACTTCACTCACATTTTCCGGTGTAACGGCTTCCACAGGTCTACCCGAGCGTTCCGCGTCATTTGTGTCGGTACGACCACGTTTAAACTCGGCAAACCACCGACAAATCGTTGCTTTTGATGGACAAGAGTCCGGGTAACATTTTTCAATCCATTGTTTCGCTTGCACGGTGTTTTTACCCATTAAAAAACAATGTTTTATCAGAACACGAGAAACTCGGTTTTTTTCATTTTTTAAACAAACTACAAAACGACTTTACTCCAACCTCGATAACTCAGCTGTTTCTGGTCCGATCGACTTAACATTTTGACACGTTTCAAGCAAAGGTTAGTACTCTAGAAAGACCTGGTTACTGGGTTACTACGAGCGCCATCTCTGGGTTAGTCTCGGGAGTTATTGATCCATGTTTTAAATTGGTGAGAATAGGACTCAATGCAATAGAAACAACTGGACTAAATGCTCCTATCATATTTTGCTAAGAGTATTTTTTAATAATTTATAGAAATTATTAGTACTCGAGACATTAAACATTATATTGAGACATTAAACTGTTGAGAACATTCCCCTTAACAAGAGTTGAATAGAACAATATTTGGATAAGATAAGTATCTATTTTAATGATTTTGTCTGATTTTGAAATTAGGTATGTAATTATTATAAATTATATTAAAGTTTAGGCACGTAATTAGAATATCATTTATGATGTCTGATGAGACAAGTAATAGGATGACGACACAATAGCATCGTAATTAACTCCATTAACTGCAGTTTTGGACAGACAAGAGCTGTTTTTAATATCATGTCATTTATGTAGATGCTTTTAATTTGTAAATGTATGTAATTATTTTTAAATATTTATAGTTCAGTTTTGTTTTACAAAATTTAAATTTTAGTTTATTTTTTTCATCATGGATGTAAATTTTTTGTAACACTGCTTCAAGTATTAGCCATAAAAGTACAATTAAAATTCCATTTGAAATTTGAAGCTCTTTACAATAATATTCTTTTACACAATTTAAAACATATATGAGTATATTTGGTATTTTCCAAATTGAGAGAAATATTGTATTTCATTACATTCGATGATAAAGGTAAGGATTAATTTTTTATAGTTTGCTTCACTACTTTTTTACATACATTCATTAAAAATCTCACCCTATACTCTTCAATCCTTTTATACAATTTGTGTGAGTTTGGTTTCTTAAGAACTCGAGAACTACATAAATTATTCCAACTAAAGCTACATCTCATTAAAATGCTAGAATTTCATAACCTCATGCAATCCCCGAAGAAGAAAAATGTCTTGGAAGCTCAATCAGATTATTTGAAGAAAATAACTATTAAAAATACTAATTTTTATATGTAATATAAATGGTACTGTAATGTTTAAAAATGTAGTAAAGCCTTTAAAAATCAATTCAAGAAGTAGTGTCAATGTACACTGATACGCAAAACCAAAATACTGACGCACATTTATTTTATTAAAATACATAAAATATTTAAATATGTCATACTGAGCTATTAATACATTTTTTGGAGCAGTAGTATATTTTTTTCTCCCAAGTTCTGATTATAACAAGAAAAAGTTTATAGAATTGATATTATGTTCATAAATAGTTCTCTTATTTCAAAGCCTGCCAAAAACTCTTAGCCTATTTCTAAAAAATGCTGTCAACAACTGTCAGCATCGACATTTCAATTTGTCAGCATGGACACAATTGGCGCAATATCTTCACCCCAACACAACTGAAACTTACAGCAGAACCCAATCCTAATAAACTTTAACCGGCAAGATGTAATTGTCATTGTTGATTTATTATCAAGTATTAAAGATGGTTTATATTCTTTCTTATTCCCCCCCATGCTTTTCTTTCTTCCCTTTCTTCAACCGCAGTTGGCTTGCCTTTCATTTTTTTTTTTTTTTTTTTTGAGTTCCTGTCATTCTGCGGGTGATATATGTAGTTTCGGTGAATTTCTGCAACCCTGTGTATTGGCCGAGTACAATAACTGTGTTCTGGTTTTTGATCGATTGACAGAAAAAAGTTGTCCTCTGGTAGATATTTCATTGTTAAGGCGTGTTATAAATCACTGACAATGATTGGCTACTGTGCACAGAGACGTGCGGTTACATGGAAGAAGATTCTTTTCTTCAAGTTCCTTTTTATACTTTTTCCCGAAGAACTCTTAAAAAAAACTGAATTTTATTCTTATATTTTATTTCGTGGATTGATGTTTTAACCTCTACGATTTGGAGAAACGATTCTGCGACTGAAGTAAGTGCAGTACGCTATGAGTCAATGACCTAGAGATGTCCTACTTCAAGTTAGGGACATAAATGAGATATCTTTAGTTCGATTCGTGAAACGC
>BMAW01067445.1:0-10283 GCA_019974015.1 Nephila pilipes | reverse complement strand
CAATAAAAATTGTAGTAATATGATTTTCATCATGAAAGTAGTAACAGCCCCAAAAACTGTTATGGCAAATAAGATAACATTTACAGAATAATGATATTTTTATTTACTGTTGAGTTATGAACGTTATTCTGATAATCAATTTATGTACTATTTCCCCCATGTTTTCAACTCCAATTTTTTTTTTTAATTAAAAGCATATTATTAAATGTGTTATTCATAGTTTTAGGTTATATTTTAACATTAAAAATATTTTGGTAATAAATACCAATATATTTCAAAAAATTTTCTCCGAAGGTGTACGGATACCTTAATGAATTAAACAAATTGCGGTATGAATAAGCTTGTTAATGGTAACTTTAATTACTTGATACGCATTCCTAACATTTTAATTAAGCTAATAACAGTAAATAACCCTATTTCAGTTTCAAAATAGAACGCCTAAATATTTTATTTCCAATAAAAAAAAAATCCAATGTTACTTTTCTTATAATTTATGCTAATCTCCTGATTTTTGTAAATATAGATTTTGCAACACCGTCTGAGTAGGCCAAGATTTCGCTGGTCACGGCTTTATCAACAATTCGTTAGTTTAAATGAGATACGAACTAGTGCAAATAGTATTCATGGATTGTGAATGTTTATTTTAATAAAAAAAATGGAATAAGCCAATTTCTTTTGAAATTTTTGGAATTCTGATTTGTTGCTGAAAGTATGGCAATACTGGCTGATTATTCAAATATTTAAAAAAAAAAAAAAAATTAAAACTTCTTCTGTCTTTGTAATTTAATTTTTTCCCCAAATTTATTAACACGGCATTCTTATTTCGAGAATTAGTTTCAAGCAAACAAAATCAAATTTTTCATAGCTCAATTGTTTTTTTAATTTCATTCAAAGAATCAATATTTATTAATTTTGAAAGAGATAGCTATTAAGACTTCATGTGCCTAAATGTATTAGTAAATGCGTTGGACAACAGCATTAACCACGTTTTTCAAACTATGTTTTAAGAAAGAAGAGAGATTAATGAATAAGCTTTATGACATTTATTTTATAAACACGAAATAAATGTATAATTAATTTTAAAATGAAAAGAAAATATAGTATCCGATTATAATTTGATTAAATTTTTATTAAGAAATACATCCGCATAAAAAAAATTAATTATATGACAGGGATTATGTTGATAAAGGCATATTTTTGAATATTATTTATCTTTTGAGATATAGTACTTTAGAAAAAGATTCAACTTGTATATGTATAAAAATTAATTCCTTTTTAAAGTATACATAAATATGAATCATAGTATATATATAATAAACACTTGTAATTTTAAATCTTTATGGTTTATATCCTGTTTTCATTCAGCTTTAAAGAAAAATGTTTCATCTATGATAGGAAGCTCAAAATTATTTAGATTTTAAGTAAAAGGAAAAAAAAATTAGAATTTAGGATTTTTTTGCATTTCAATCCTTCCCTACGAATTGTAAATGTGTAAAAAGTGCTGAAAAGCCAAAACAGACAACCCCAAAAAAATATCACATTACTCCCGCACCAATGAGAAACAAACTGTTTTCCTTTGAGTGTACCGACCAGAAGTGCTCGCTCAGAAGAGCTACACCCATTTCGCCCTCTCTTTAACGATGCCCCCTAGATTTCGCTCTTCAAAGACTCATTTATACGTCAACGTGTGTGACGTATCTCTATAGAACGACTGCCACAATGGAACGTTTTTCCTCGGTTTGGCAATTTTTGCACGTTTCGAACAAAACTAAAACCCCGTTAAGTAAAGACTTCCTCCTGTTGGACAGGAAAGCGGGAAGATAAGAAATCTTCAGAAGTTTTGGAGGGTTACTAGTGGAAATATTTCTATTCACTGCAGTGTGCTGCTCTTATAATATTTACAGGTTCTAGGAACGAATCAGGACATGTAATGCTCACATTTTTGAGTGGCAACTATACAATGGTTGCTGGTACATTATTTCTAGCCTCTTTTTGTGGGCATCGTTAAAGAGAGGGCGAAATGGGTGTAGCTCCTCTCTCAAAGGGCATTTACAGTCGGTACACTCAAAGGAAAACAGGTTGTTTCTCATTGGTGAGGATGTAATGTGATATTTTTTGGGGTTGTCTGTTTTAGTTTTTTAGCGCTTTTTATGCATTCCTAACTCGTAGGGAAGGATTGAAATATAAAAAAATCCTAAATTCTTCTAATTTTTTTCTTTTACTTAAAATCTCTATAATTTTGAGCGTTCTTTCATACATGAAACATTTTTCATTAAAGTTTAATGAAAACAGGATTTCAATCATAAAGATTTAAAATTACAAGTGTTAATTATATATATACTATGATTCGTATTATATATACTTTAAAAAGGAATTAACTTTTATACATATACAAGTTGAATCTTTATCTAAAGTACTATATCTAAAAAAATAAATAATATTTAAAAATATGCCTTTATCAACATAATCCCTATTAAATAATTATTATTTTTTTTGAGCATGCATATTTTAATAAAAATTTAATCAAATTATTCGGATACTATATTTTCTTTTAATTTTAAAATTAATTATATATTTAATTCGTTTTTATAAAATAAATGTCATACAGGTTATTCCTTAATCTCTCTTCTTTCTTAAAATTTAGTTTGAAAAACGTGGTTAATGCTGTTGTCCAACGTATTTACATTTAGGCACATGAAGTCTTAATAGCTTTCTCTTTCAAAATTAATAAATATTCATTCTTTGAATGAAATTAAAAAAATAATTTAGCTATAAAAAATGTGATTTTGTTTATTTGAAACTAATTCTCGAAATAAGAATGCCGCGTTAATAAATTTGGGAAAAAATTAAATTACAAACACAGAAGACGTTTTAATTTTTTTTTTAAATATTTAAATAATCAGACAATATTGCCATACTTTCAGCAACAAATCAGAATTCCAAAAATTTCAAAAGAAATTGACTTATTCAATTTATTTTTATTTAAATTTTTTTTTATTTCATTTAAATGAGCATTCACAATCTATGAATACTATTTGCACTAGTTCGTATCTCATTTAAACTAACGAATTGTTGATAAAGCCGTGACAGGCGAAATCTTGGCCGACTCAGCCGGTGTTGCAAAATCTATTTTTACAAAAATCAGCGAGATTTGCATAAATTATAAGAAAAATAACATTGGATTTTTTTTAATAGAAATAAAATATTTATGCGTCTTATTTTGAAACAGAAATATGGATGTTATTTACTGTTATTAGCTTAATTAAAATGTTAGAATGCGTATCAAGTAATTAAAGTTACCATTAACAAGCTTATTCATATCGCAATTTCTTTAATTCATTGAGGTATCCGTACACCTTCGGAGAAAATTTCTTAAAATATATTAATATTTACTACCAAAATATTTTTAATGCTAAAATATAACCTAAAACTATGAAAAACACATTTAATAATCTGCTTTTAATTAAAAAAATAATAATTTGGGAGTTGAAAACATGGTGAAAGTAGCTCATAAATTGTGTGTGATTATGAGAATAACATTCACAACTCAACAGTAAATAAAAATATCATTCAGTAAATTTTATCTTATTTGCCATAATATTTTTTGGAGCTGGTACTACTTTCATGATGAAAATCATATTACTACAATTTTTATTGCGTTTCGAGTCAAATAACAATGAAAAATCAAGAAAGAGTTATAACAATAAAGGATTTACACCTTTGTTACTAAAAACATCTCAATTTTACAACCATGAAAGCGGTAGGGATTCTTAAAGACTATATAATGAAGATGCTTGCAAAATTTAAATTAATTTCGATCATAACTTTTTTTTATATCTATATTGCCATATGTAAATATGTCGAGAAAACTAATTTTAAGAAAAATCAAAAACAAACTTTTAAATGCAATTAAAAATTAGCTACCGAGTAAAATTCAAATCTCCCTGTAACTTAAGTTCTAAACAAGGTATAAGCAAAATTCAAACACTATTAGAAAGAAAAAAGTTTAAATTTTAATCTAATATTAAGATCATAAAATCGAAAAAATTGACAAAAATGACGTTTTAAAGGGTTTTTTTTTTTTTTTTTTTTTTTTTTATAATTTTTGTCTCGCACTTGTGAAATTCTAATGCAGTGTTCTAATAAGTAATATTGAAATCCGAATCACCATAATTGGAAATCATTCGCTGTTGAGAATGCTTCTAATATCAACTTTGGTTTTAAAACATAACAGGCATCTGCCTTCGAGTGGAAGATGCATTTCCATTTAATTTCATTTTCAACCCGACTTTTCATACTGTTTTGCAAGATTTTCGCCACATTCCAATTTTTTTATTCACTATCGTTGCAATTAAAGGTAATCAAATAACATTTCGGTACAGAAAATATTTTACAAAAAAATTTGGCAAATTTCCATTCACATCGTTATATACTAAGACAACAACAATCAAATAACAACGAATGTCAGTCCGATGGATTCTTTACTCAATATAATCTCCCAATTGCCAGGAGTTAGTAAAAAAATTAAACTTACATATTAAATATGTTATTAGTGCATGTATGAGATTGAAAGCATTAATAAAGGAAAGAGAGAGGAAAGAAGGAAGGAAAATTGATGAAATATTTTCAATGATAATGAAAGTCTTAGTAACAGATTTTATAATTTTTTTACTAACATTATCATAAAGATAAAGTTATATCATTTATATTTGTTTACTTTTTTTTTTTAATTTCGTCTTTTTAACCCCACCTCTGAATCAATGGATACACTCTGCGTCCACACATCCTTACTAAGAAAGTAGTAGTACTGAAATTACTTTAAAATTTTCAGAAATCTGCACCAGTTCTTTGTGTACTATTTTCACATTTGTGTTCGTTCATGCTAAATCGATTGCATGAATTGATTTCTATACATATTATATTGTTCTTTTGATTATTTTTTATATGTTCTTTAGCAGGGTTTCCTGATTAGAACTAATTACGCCATGGTAAATTTTCGAAATACCGCTAATAATGGCAATTCAAAAACAAGAATTTAAAAATTTATAATTTATCAGTTTTTATTATTTTCCCAGATTAAAAACATACACTTGAAAAAAAAACATTAATCATCAATTATAAATGTATAATTATTCAAATTATAAAAATAATAACTGCGATATGAAATCATATTATACTTTATTATATTCAAATAAAATTGATAAGCGATTATTTATTCACTAATTTTCTCTGCCTTTTTAGCTATTTTACTTAATATACATGTAAACAGGATGAAATGAATTTATGGAACATGCAGCATGTAATTTAAAACTGAAAACAGTAACATTCTTTTCAATGTCACTTTATTGTTTCATTTCAATCAGTATACGGCATTGAAAAAGCGGAACTAGACCAGTTGTATTTCTCTTTGAGATTGGTTGGGCTGTACCCCTAAAACGGTGAAGTACTATAAATTTCTTTCATTTGACATTTATGGTGGACATCTAAAGTGAACCCGCCAGAGTTTCTTTTAGCATGTCACCATGTATACGAAAACAGCCCCCCCCCCCCTCCACTTCCAAGAAAAGCCTATTCTTTGAATGCCTTTCAGCCCCGATTTCATGGCATCATGAATAAAGACGAAGTATGCAAACTCAACAAACCGAAAGGGGAGGGAGCCTCTTAGAAAACTTTTACAAGATAAATATTGTTTTATTATTGTTTGATATTCTAGGCAGTGCAACTTGATGTAGATTTATTTTCCATCACGTCATCCCTATATAAAGTTTGATTACTTCGCTAAAGTTTATATCTGTGGTAATTCAAATTGTTTAAAAAGTATAGCGAATATGATTTTGATAAAAATAAATAATAAGTAAAAGCAGGAGAGAAGCATTCCTGTGAGAATATTTTCTGCTGTTTTTTCCCTCTAAAAGAGTATAATGATATACATTTGCTTTATTATGTATTATTAATTACTAAAATGAGCATGAGATATTTTTTACGAATATATTAACATTGAGTTAAGAATTGGTTTTCACATTCCTTGTTAATATACCTTCAGAATTGAAACTCGAGTTTTTCCCATCATTTGATATGGATATTGATTGTTTTATAACTTGTGTAGTATAGTTTATTTCAATTATCGAGCAACATGAATCATCGTCAAAACTGCAAGAAAGGATTCTATCTTTCAACCTCTTTTTTTATTTTCTTTAGATTTTGAATAAACATTGTATGCATTTCTTATGTATTTTAATGCATAAAATAATTGAGTTTCTTAAGATCTTAAATGAAGGTGAATAAGTATTTCTAAAACCGCAGAAGAATAAGTCTTTCAGTATTTTCACAAGGTTTATGCTTTTTCATGGTTTTCATTTTCATTCATGTAGGATTTTCCAGTTAATTATAAAACAATTAATTTTATTTCTCAATGCACAGTAAAACCAGTTCTTCTGATACTCGATAGATGGCACCACGAATCAGAGTTATGTGATAAGCTCATGCAACGCCACCTATTCCAGAACAATAACTGAGTGACACTAGTTCTTGCTCTCTTTCTCCCACTTTTCCGCTTCTCTTCTCTCTCGCATTACCCACGTCGGAAGTAAACTTCAAACGCCCTAGCGCGTTCCAGTGCCCATCGCCAATATGGGAAAAGATTAATTAGATTGCCATCTATCCGTCTTGGAAGAACTGTTTACTCCTAATAGAGACAACCTGTATATAGTTTAATGCGTAAATATCTTCATCTCTCCAAATATTAAACGAAGTAAAACAAGTTGAGTTTCATCATTGAATTCCTACGAAATCATAATAGAGTCCAGTAATGGAATTACCCCCCTAGACATCCAGCCCTTTGCGTAAGAGTAAACTATCGTAGATTCGGGATGAGCAAACTCATCACAATAATGTCTACATTCATATGCTTGCTAATCTGAGAAGTGTAAAACATTTTTAAGAAAAATCAATTGAAATTCAGAAAACTGCTATGAAAAACGAAGCTTTTGTAGGCAACAGAATGAAATCTATTAAGTTTTTCAAATTCAACGCAGAATATGGAAAATAAACTTGATGTACCTAAACAAAAAATTTGCAATGCTTATTTATGTAAACATCTTTACGCGAATAAAATATATTTCGGGAATGATAATGTTATCGATTTGCAATGTAATGGTATCCAGTATCCACGATAATTAAATAGTCGTGTCGCAAGCTCGTGAATCGCGAAATTAGTCCAGCCGAGTGTTCGAATCTTCATTGCACTAAACACGCACTATGAAGAGGGTTAATTCGTTTTAAATTGGTCAAGGTTCAAAGTCCTTACGCTTAAGTAGTATGAGAAAATAAGAGAATGGGCTGCCAAGCTCGAGTATCGTCCTTGTCATGTGACCATGTTTCAAAATTAATAAAAACTAAAAACTTCCGTTTCTTCTAAGAGCAACGTTGATAAATTATTGTTGCATTACAATAATCGTAATCTTATTTTCAGAATTTGATTGGAATAAAAAAATTTATTATTTTTTATTTGAATAATTAATTCGGAATGAAAATAATTTAGAGGGAATTATAACAATATAAGGTAAAATAGAGTAATACATAAATTGTGTTACGCTTAGCCACTATAAAATAATAAATAAATAAATAAATTCTCTGAGAAAGGAAAATGATGTTTCGTTACTAAATATTTTAAGATGAAATTTAAATTTTTTATAAGTATAGTAGAGAAGTTTGTTGAAACATTTTCTATTTCTCATCTCTTATTTTTTAATAATTAATATTTTCATTAATTACCGAGATATATTTAAATAACTTTGTTCCTTTAAATTTAATCCCAACAGGAAGAAAGCATTTGTTTTCGTTGAGTGCAAAAAGTGATTGCAACGAATTTTGAGAGAAAAAAAATTCCACGTATATTTTATTTCTAAATTATTATTCCCTTCTCGTAACTAATGATAGAGACGTGCAAAATGATTTTTCATATTTTCCTCCCATTCGATAATTCTTTTCTATTATTAGTCAATAATATTTAATATTCTTTTGCTAAGAAATTCAATGAAAATTTTATTTATTTAATTAAATTCTTCATTTTTATTCACCTCAATAATGCATTAGTTTTATTACAGTCAATTTCATCTACTTTGGACAAATAAATTCCATAATCAACCATAACTAAAGATGTCTCATAAAATATTTTTTTTAGTAATAATTTTTGCAAGTTTCACAAGAACTTGGTTCAATTTAAGTGCACTGTTAGCTTCCCATCGGATGGACGAATTCTCTTACAGAATTAAAATTATAAAATGAGTTTATTATTTAAATCTGATTTATTTACTTTTTGAATTACTATTTAGATAAAGATGTATG
Source organism: Nephila pilipes (assembly GCA_019974015.1). NCBI lineage: Eukaryota > Metazoa > Arthropoda > Arachnida > Araneae > Nephilidae > Nephila > Nephila pilipes. Next base: position 1,937 of record BMAW01067445.1, on the reverse strand, counting down.
AAGTATTTAAAAATATTGCTTTCAAATAAAGATTTTTAAATTAGTGACCCAATTATGCGTTTCCCCCTCCCCTCCTTATTTTATATATGATACAATAGAAAATATATGATACATTTAAATATAGATTGTGCAAAATGTTTGTTTGTAATGTCACATAACGGACTTTTTAGAGCAATTCTAAACCAAGATCAGGTGACGAAAACGATACCTGAACTTAAAACTTCCTTGTATTCCTCATGATTATTTTTGGTCAGTACTCGGAGCATCGTTAGCTAGAAAATCACATCCTTAGGCACTAAGCTGTTTCATCCTACTTATTTTAAAAGCTATATTAAATTATTTATTATTATTATTCAAACTAGAAGGTGGTTGTTATCTGTAATTATTAGTTTAATTTAATTGTTAGATTGCATTTCGAATAATTGAAATGATCATTAACAAATTTATTCGTATCTCCATTTTTTTCATTCATTTTTTTCAAGCTAATACATTCAAGAAGAGAAAGTTCTTTTAAAAGATGTTTCTCACCCTTCTAAATTGTTAATGCACTGCTTTAATCAGTAATATAGAAACTCGAGCCACCATCATCATTTGTTGTTGTGAATGCTGTTAATTTCTACTTTGGTTTTATAACATGATAGATATGGTAAAGAAACCGTCATTAACGGACTTTGTTTATAATTAAAAATTTGTACCACAATGCTGCTACTTGTAAAATTTATGCAAAAGTATAATAAAGAAAATTATCTGTGCCTTCAAATAAAAAAAATGCATTTCCATTTAACTGCAATTTCAACTCAACTGTTCATACTGTTTTTCTAGACTTTCACACATTCTAATTGTTTCATTTACTTTCGATGCAATTAAAGATAATCAAATAAGTATAATTCGTTAAAAAAAATATTTTGCAAAAAAATTTAGATTTTTTTTTTATTTATATCGTTCTATACTAATAAAACAGTAATCAGTAAATTGCTTTAAAATTTCTCGAAATTTGCTCAATTTTTCAAAAATATTTTTATAACTTATTTACTTTGGTTTTTTGAACTAAAAAACAATGTATTGGTGATGAGGGAGGGAGTTAATATTTTCTAATGCTACTAAGAATACTAATATTAGCTCATAATTATTTAGTGTTGAATTAAATGTGAATAATAAAACGGAACAGCGGAAACCGTTACGCTGCCCGCCAGACACCAGACAGTTTCGGAGTCGAGACGTTGTCTTTGGCGAGAGCAGAGCTCTGTAGTTGAATGGTGGTTATGAAGATGTTAATAAATGATTTTTCTAAATAATTGATGCCTCGTATATTTTGCCACTACGCCACAGCTTAAATTAATTGGTGGCTAGCGCTGGGATATGATCCCGATTGAGAAAAAAAAGTTGTGTCGATATGTGTGTGGTGAAAGTAAGTTGTGTCGATATGTGGTGAAAGTGAGCCACACCTTTTACGGCGAAGAATGCCGATGATATAACCATCCTGGGTTATTGTTTTAAGTGCACCCTGCACGTTGCTAACTGTTTTGTTTGATGAAAGTGCGCCCTGCACATTGATAACTGTTTTGTTTGATGAAAGTGCGCCCTGCACATTGTTAACTTTTTCGTTTGATATTTGTGCACCCTGCACATGAAATAAAGAGTGTGAAAAAAGAAGTGCGCCCTGCACTTGGAAGTGATCGTCTGAAAAAAGTAGTGCGCCCTGCACTTGGAAGTGATCGTTTGAAAAAAGTGCGCCCTGCACTTGGAAATAATCGTTTGAAAAGGAAGTGCATCCTGCACTCGTAATTAATCGTTTGAAACCAGAAGTGCGCCCTGCACTTTAATCGTTTTGAAGAAGGTCCGCCCTGCATGTTTATTCTTTTGTTTGATGAAAGTGCCCCTGCACTCAGTTTTGAAGAAGAGATTACCGTTCGAAGAAAGTACTCCCTGTACTTAGT
>BMAW01067444.1:0-25607 GCA_019974015.1 Nephila pilipes | reverse complement strand
GCCGTTCTTTAGTTGTTTTTATTGATTTTATAATGCGTTTATTTTGCTTTTGATCTAGCCGTCTCTCAATTTATGGATTAAGAAGCGTTTTCCCAACAATACTCTTTTTGATTATGTCGATAAGTTTAGTCAATCAGTTCAGAGCCAAACAACATTCTATTAAGCCTATTTTGTAAAATCTCGTGTCTCCTCTGTTGTTTCCTTTTCAATTATGGACTATTTACGTTTTTCGTTCAATTATCTTTTCAATCGCTTTGAGTACTTATAGAGTTTATTTTTCGTTTAGTTACTTTCTGTAGATTTTGTATACCATCTGTCTTTTATGTAGTTAGACGTGAATTTTTATTTTATTCATTTTCTCTACTTATTAGTTATCTATTTATTTTTATAAATTGCAGATATGTTTCAGGCATGTCATAGTGATTTTCTCAAAGCCATTTTGTTTCATGGGATTCTCTTCCTTGCTCTTTTTGGTGTGGTGTTTAATGTACCAACCCAAAGTCAGATTATTTTATCAAACTGATTATCTATATTTTAGATCAAGGAGATTTCTATACATCGAGATCTTTTCTACAGTTCCAATGAGTTTTACAATGATTCGGGATTTAATTGTGGTTTATTATCCACCAGTTAAGATATATTTTATTTTCCTTCAAGAATGAACTCTGGATGATTCTGACGTTGGTCCTTCAAATAAACCAACCAAAGAATAAGTTCTATAGATGTCTGTATCTATTGAAGCCCAGGCTTTATTTCCTAATGCCCTCTAGAGGAGTTCACCCTGTGAGATAAAGTTTACATTTGCTGAGAACGGTTTACGTAAGGTTTGTTTCAAAAAGAGATAGGAGAAACTTTGGCTCCAAAAATGAAATGGAAACATACATTTCCCTGTTTGTATTTTCGATAAACTCTTAGAGAGTTCTTAGAAAATTTAATAAGGATTCAGCCCACCAATTTCACAAGGCATTTTTGAGAATAGATTTCTTTGGTTCAAGTGTCTTTGGGTCTTTTAATTTGTCCCTCTTGATGTCAATAATAATGTCTCCATATATAATGTGTAATGTCTCATATATGTAATAATATGTATGTAATAACTCTCTCATAATATATTATTGGGGATAAACAGAACTCATTTGATAAAACACCTAAATTCAGAGATTAACCCTAACAATATATATTTATATGTTTCTTTAGGAAGGTTCAATAAAACTTCTCAACATTATGCTTTCCTTAAAAATCTTCTTATAGTGTTGTCTAAATAAAGGCCAGTTGCTGGAGGCTAGATCTGTTTTGTTATGGTTCAATTATTAGCTAGCGCCACAATTTTATATTGGTGGAATTTACAGAGTGGAGCCAGAAGGCCAAGAGGAATGCATTGCCATTTCTGTTGATGGGCGGCTGGTCCTCTGCTGGCGAGGCCCGGAAGAAGGTTCCCTTTTTCTTTATTGCCTCGGTTCTAGCCCCATGTGGATATTTCTAGGACATTTTGTCAGAGTGATGTAATCTCCCAGGATTCTGGGTGCAGGGGGTTCTGGGACTTTGGCTTCTGAATCTCAGGAGATCAGTACGCATTATTTTCTATTGATTCCAGTATGCGGAAGCGGATGAAAGCAAAGTTTATTAGGCGCCCAGGATCAGCAGATCGATAAGAAAAGTTGGATCAGATCAGGAAATAGAAATGGGCATGAGATTTTGTTAAAGAAAGGATGGGACAGATGGGAAGTCGATGTTTATTAGGGATAAATTAACTAAATTCTTGAATTTAAATAATTCATATATATGCTATGTGTGTTAGTGTGTGTGTGTGTGTGGGGAGAGGTTGTATCCTGTTTTTCTGAATCCTGTTTTGCATTGTAATGAGTCCCACCCTCTCTTGGATAGTGTTTACTCCTGTATGTAATCTTCACCCCGCTTAAAGATTTTTAATGGTAGTTACACCACTTAGATTAGAAATGGAAATCTATTTTCACACTAAAATATGGTATCTAACAAATTCGTTTCTTATCGGTGGTTTTAGGTGGTTTTATTATGTGGAAATACACTGCTCAGGACTCTGATCTTCTTATTAGATTGGGATTCAAATATAAATGCTTTGTCAGGTGTACCTGGGTTCACTGCTTACGTCTTCCCCGCCTCCCCTCAGAATCCCCAAATCAGTGAGGTATTTTGGATGATGATCAAGGGTAAATAAAAGGAAGAGAACAAGCGGTTCCAAAGGCTACTCTTTCACCTGCAGCTGAAAATGTTTTTGTCCTATTTTATGGGTTTCTTCCACTCTTTTCTGGCTCTTAAATTTGAAGGTGCTTTCTGGAGGTATCGGAGAATGTTGCAATGTTCGATCAAATCTTAAGATTTATTTTGTATGAAATGTTTATTTCGATTTTCAAGTGAATTTCTATATTGATCAGTTATATAAGTGTTCATTTGAGAAAGTAATTCTTTACCTCTTTTGGGAGTTTTAGTTAACTGGATGCTTATCACTTGAACAGCAGGGGCTGTTGGGAATGGACCTCCGCCAATTTTCAGAATCTCGGCTAAGTGAGAAAAACTTACATAGGAACTAACATACTCTCTCACACTGCCAAGCAGTTGGATGTGGGACCTAGACGGTTAATGCCATGGTCCCACCAGTACGGTGGATGTTTCTTGGTGATACAGCCGACATCGTCCATTTCAGTCCACGTGCAGGCCACCTGAGCTTCACCGTCTGGGTCATGGATTAGTGGTCTCAGATGAAATGTCGAGATCTTCCTTTTAAAGAAAGAATTTAGAAAATTCCTACTTTGTTGCTTGATCTAAGGTCTACTTTTTATTTATTTATTTTCTCAAAAGCTATGACCTTTATTTTAGGTAATGAATCTCTTTTCAACTTGAAATGAAATGTTGGAATCAATAACTTCTCTTTCTTTCAACATATTTTTAAAGTATCTAGTCGATCATAAGGTAAAAATCATTCCCACGTCGGTTGGAAATTGAGTGGGAAGATATTTTCTTTCTTTCTTCTGACTCCCTAAAATATTTGGGATACAAAGATAAAGTTCAAATAAAAATACCGTTTTAAGGACAAAATTAATATAAAAGTTTGATTTATTTTTAGGTTTAATTCTTTTAGATTTTCTATTTTACCGTTCTTTTATTTTAACACCAGTCTTACAATAAAATAATCTCGTTAAATAAAATTCTATTGATTCGTTTTTAATTTACCATCCACAGATGATAGAGACCCAGATCTGAGTTAAGGAAGAGTATCGCCTGCTCAGTTTGGCGAGAGGTGTGGCTGATTTTCCAGTTCTTAAGAGTCAATTTCAGGTTGTTAGAAATTAGGAATTCAATCAGATAACATTCTCAAGTGCGTTTTCAGGCCTCCCAGGACCCGATGATATAAGAGATCAAGATTGCCATTCAGAGGATGGGCCAGAGTTTATGTCTATGTCTTGAGTTATATCAGTGTAAGTTCGTGATCCCAGTTAGGAAGAATCATTCTCTCATTATTAATCGAAAAAGCTTGGATCTTGCGTTTGGTTGTCAGTTTTAATTAATGTTCGCTTAAAGGGAAAGCAAGTGTGGACTCAATATTTTGGATCCTCTTCTCGGTGATGAAGAGACCCGGAGCACCTGGGCTGGCCTCTCACCTCCAGGTATCACACTGCTGGCAGGCGAGAATCTCGACAGTTTAACTTGACATCAGCCTCAGGTATACGATGTCCTTGGTGATGTCAGACTCAGACCTGTCTCCAGAATAGCATAGCAACTAGTTTACTTATTCATGACCACTAGACTCCCTGAGATATTTATTTATTTGTAAGGAGATTCTTCAGCATTCTTATTATTGGTAAATCAGGCGCTGCTTCAATATCCTTTGATAGTTTCATTTTTCATCTTCTTTTTGCCAGATCAATACGTCAGGACCACTTATTTAAATAACATTTTTACCAGTTTTTAATTCATCATATATGACTTTGTTCAATCGCAACCCAAAGACAGTCTAAATCAATTCAACAACACTTAATTTTTGCAAAATCACTTTGTTTGCAGTGAAATATGATAAAACGGCATACCACTGAGATCATCGACTCATTTATACTTTTTGGTACATCAAAATCGCGTGGCACCACCCGACCTTTCTCAATTTTCCTTGTGGGATGCAGTGAAATGCCTTCCATACATAGTCATCTGCCATCATCCTCAGCCGTCGGGAGCTGGCTTTACGATCTTGAGCCATGGGTTTGTCATTGCTCCATTTTCCAGGGTGTGCTTATTTACCCAGTCTGCCGAGGTGTTCCCGCGTCAATTTGTGTCGGTGCAGGCCAGTACCCAACTCAGCCATTCCACAGACAAGATCATTGCCTTTGATGGACCAGGAGTCCAGGTAACATTTTTCAAGTCAGTGTTCCCCGCTTGCACGAGTGTTTTGTTCAAAACAATCTTTTGAGTCGGAACCGCAAGCTCAGTTTTCCGTTTTTAATCGGCTTCTGAAACGACACACTCCAGCCTCGATAGCTCGGCTTCTGTTTTCTGGTCAGGGCGGCAAGATTTGTACATTTAATAAAAGTTCGAAGGTACTCTGAAGGACCTGGTTGCTATGGTTTACTCTGAAGAAGCATATCTGCAGTTAGTCTCAGGAATTGATGAATGTGGTATAATTAAATTATCTTAATAACTTGGAAATGTTGGAGTTTTCTCTAAGACCGCTTATTACTATAATGCCTTTGAGTTAGAATCAGTGACAGATCTTTTTATGATTCGGGGTTTAAAAGAAAGTCAGTCTCTCCTTGTCCTGGTCTGAAGTTTAAAAATTCGACTGGTTTTCTCTAGTAAATCTCTTTTTCTGAAACCAGAATGATTAATGGGCAATTCAGAAAATTTAAAAATGTTGTTAGGATGCTTGGATGTAAGTGGACAGATGATTCAGTCTTTGGAAGTGGAGACGGATATCAACACTTTCATCAGTTTCTTTTGTAATGAGTAAAGAACCCATCGTTTTGTTTAATTTTCTCTCTATCATTTTATGGCTTCGAGGTCATGCCACTTTCTCAAACGTTTTACTTTGACCATCTGGGGCCTGATTCAGTCTTAGAACATGCACCCAGCTGAAACACTCTCAGAACAGATCCTTGAACATCTCAGTGTGATTTCTTCATTTTCTCTGTCTTTTTCCGTCTTTTTCATTTTCATCATTCTCGCAAGCAGTTATCATCGTTCATTCATGCACCATTCCCATTTATTAATAGATCGTAGTTAACAAGTAATAGTGTAATTTTACTGAAAAGTGTAATAATTGATTTCTCTACAGTTCCAATGGTGTTATTTCTTTTAGTTTTATAATATTTCAATGAAGCTTCTTTAGGACTTTTCTTTTAAAATATGTGAGCGTAAACTAAGTGGCTAACTGAGAAGGAATATTTTTACGTTAAAAGTTCTGAGATATCTTGGTGCATAATCAGAAGTCACTGTCCATTTTCAGTTTTAGCTTAATCTCACTCACTTCTCCTATTTAGTCTGAGTAATTCTAGATTCATGCATGTCAATTTTAAATGCAAAATGTTTTTCAATATTGTTGAATTGATATAAATTCGTTTCTCCAGGCGTTTGCATCTTCCATGCGGTTACCCCATCAAATTGTTTTATAAAGATCTAGAATTTATTTCAAGTTTTCTTAAAGTCTTAGTTGTACAAAATTCACCCTGCGTCTCTCACACCGTTAAATCTGTTCTTTCCAGATTGCCAGTTGTTTAGTTCAGATAAATTTATTAGGATACAATTTTTAAATAAAGAAAATATCTAAAATACCAAAAATTGAATCATTTTTATCATTTTAAAGATGGATTGATATTATATAAACTATCAGATGTAATCTCTAGGAGGATAGCACTTTTAACAAGTAAAGAAGTTCAGATTTTCAGATGCACATTTCTCAAAATGTTGTTCTGAATCATCCTCTTTTACTCAAGGTTAGCAGATTTTTAAAAAGATTTCTGATCCGTTCCAATTCTTTTCTTTGATTTAGCTGCTGTATTGCTCATTTTGAAGTTTCCCTATGTGAAAATTCTTTCTTCTAAAAGAACTCAAATTCAATCAAAGATTTTATTTTCAGAATTTAATTTAGCATAAATAATTTTCAATATGTTATTCCTGGCTTCAGATGATCACGGGAGATTCATCGGTCATTTTTGAGTTCAGTTTATCCAGGAAGATTAAAATAAACCCATAATCTTCTCAGTGAAATCCCATTGGAACAATAGTTTCAGCAAGGGATTCTGTGGAAATAATTCTTTCATGATATTTTTAAAATCAATCATTCAATCCTTCTTTATTGGCATAACTGGCTGGCTGTTTAAATTGCGTCATCTGAGAACAGCTCGAGACTGTTGGGTTTGCAGGGTGCTGAGCAGGATCCGGTGAAACTTCAAGGCCCCATCTATTAGCACTCCTCTTAAAACTTCACCACCCCCAGCATGAGGACTTTGTGACTTCCAGACAGTTGCATCATGCAGTCAAGCTACACGATGATTTTTAGGCCACCAGAAGCTCAGACCACGTCTCCCCAGCAACAACTTCGTTCTGGCCAGGCTCGGATCGTAAACCATCGGCTACCACAGCCAGGTATAACAATCATTATTTAAGTCTAAGACAGACAGTTCTGCTGTAAAGCCTTCCCCAGATATGAAGAATGTCGGATCTTTCATTTTAGGAGTTGAAGAAAATTCATTGAAGGTGATTAACCTCATAATTTCAACAGGATTAGATAGTAGAATGATCACTGGATTCATCGCTTCCTCTCCTCTGCTGTCTCTAAGTAAAACTTTGATCATATTAATTCAGTCTTTGTAAAGGATCTGTGAAATAAGTCTGAAATGTTTAACCGTCACGTCCTTTCATTATTCCATCAGGACGGTGTTTTAAGAATCAGTTGTGTTCCTAGATCTGATCTTCCTACGTCGTCCGTCACGATCGCTAATCACTATTGCTGAAGTCCATTTGGCCATCGACTTGGCCTTCACTTTTAGTCTCTGCCATTAAGATTGTAAAGAGAAGGTTCAAAACCTGAGAGGAGAGGAATAACGACGATGGAATAAACTCAATGAAGTAGTGACCATTGTTCCCCAGTGGTGGTACCATCTCACCAAGTCATGTGGCTAGCATCACAAAGGTGGTGCTGGGCGCCTGCACTCCCAAATGGATATTTTCACTTCTTTGGGCAGCAGCCCATTCTCACCGGGAGGCAGTCAGCTCTTTTTGAGATACTGCTTTGGCTTCCAGATGTATAAAGCAAATCAGATCCTCATCCCTGTATTATGTACAACCTTCAGGTGTGATAGGAAGGCTGGCTACTCAGTGCTAGGGCATTGGAGGTGGTTGAATTAGGAGAATAAGCCCCTAATCTGAACTAATGCTAAGAATCAATATCGGAAATTGTTTTGTGCTGTTTAACAGATGGCAGCAGCTAATGATGTGGTAGATCTATCCCAACTGCAGCACACTCTCATCTAGGTTATCAAAAATGAAATGTTTGCATTATGGTGTTAAATGTGATAAATATCATTGTTATCCAACTGAGATTATCTAACGAAAAATAAGATTCTACTAATCTAATGAAATGGGATAGAATCAGTTTCTGGATCTGGAACAGGTCCTTGTGCCCTCTGGATCAAATGTGTATTCCCGTCATCACGCCAAAGTTCAGCACCACTTGCTTCTTTGGTGCATATAATTTCATGACAGCTACAAATCTCTTTATCATTTTCTTTTTAACTTGCAGCTTCCATCTTCTGTCTTTATTGCCTCTTCCTTCTTTATTACGCACCTACAAAGAATTATTATAAATTATCCCACATTTAGGAATAACTCTCCTTTTGGGAGTCACTGTGTGGTTGGATAACAGCCTCTACCAGTCAATTACAGGTATTTGATCTCCAGGTCATGTGAGAAAAGCAAGACAGGTAGGTTGTGTCAGTTACAGTCACTGTTTTTGACTTTTGACGATGTCCATTAATTTCATTCTGGTTTCAGGAAGCTAAGGTTGAAGTAACCCACGGTGTGGGTGAATGGGAATTCAGTCTGCAGTTCTGTGTAGCTTGAAGAATCAAGAACAGCTGGGAGAAAAATATATGGCCTCTGAATGGTAGTGTGTAAAGAAGTCCCAGAATAATAAATGAGACTAAGTTTCCATCTCTGCTATTTTGTAGTATTAATGATATCCTTTTTACGACTGACAGGATCATAAATTGAAACCTTCTTGCTGCTTCTTCTTTACTTAAGACCACGCCTGGAGATCAGCGTGTATAGAAGCTGATTTGACATTGTGCATGGATCGTATTATCAGGTCGATTCAAATCCGTGTTTATCGGATGTTTCTCAGTAGTAATAAAACTTTGTTGGCTCCTCATTACAGCGCAGCCACAAACGAATCAGAGCCGAATATTCACAGCTTCAGATAAGGATTCATTAGTTGTCGTTTTGTATCAACATCGAAAAATGGATTCTAGAACTTGTTCATCTTTGGTTCAATGCGATAAGTCTTGTCTAATATAATCTTTGTGTTTACTATAAAATTTAATCAATTTTCTTCGTAAATAATTATAATAAATAACAAATGGGCCTAGATTTTGGGTGATAATTTCAGATAGCTATTTTGTTCTTCCAATGCTTTCTTTTCAAAGAATCGAAATTGTGGTTTGCTCTCAATTATAATCCGTGCTTTTGTATTTTATGTCTCCCTCTTCTATTCGACCCTTAAATCTTGAGTTCAGATTTTAAGAATAAGTTCTCAAATCCAGTGAAGGAGACGTCTACAGAGACGCCTAACACAGTTTATTCAGATATCTTTCTGGGAGACATGTACTTATGAGAGCTCTCCACTCAATTCTTCCTTTTTAGTCTGGGTTGGCTTGCAATTATACTGTTAGTTTCTTAAACATCAACAGTTCTGTTCTACTTGTGATGGACCTTCTTGAAGATGCAAGTGATTCAGGCTCCTATTGCTCAATCAGAGATGGCTCTGATGATTTTACCACCAGGCAGTGCAGTTAAACTTGATCAGTTTGAGATAATCCTGTATCAAACACATAGATTTATCATCTAGCTCTCTTATGTAACATATTAAAATAAGAATAAGTTCAAAGCTTACCTTTCTCCTCATATTCCTACTAATTAGACAATTTAGTTAACAACATAAAGGTCTGCGTAATTTTATGCAATTCAATTACAAAATGTCGACAAGGGCTAGCAGACCATCAGCACGTCCACCAAGTTTTTGCATTCATCATTCAACTTTTTCTCATCTCAGGCAAAACCTGGAATGGATAATTTGTAGCAACTTCTCCAGCTGTTCACTCCTCTTCAGAAACAAAATGCAAGGGACCCGCTTTCTGGTGAGTCATGTTGCATGAAGATAGATCACTCACATACTTCCTTTGCAAAACTTCTGCTAATAGAAGAGACGAAAATTCCGTCTTTAAGCACGTCGTTTTCCCATTCACCTGTAGTACTTTTCGGACTTTTTCCCACAGGCGGAGTGCTGGACAACTGGGTCTCACTCAGGCAGTAGTCAGCTGAAAAGAAAATTTATTTATCACTGGCAGGATCTTTGAACGATCAAAGAAAATCTCTGACCTCATCTCTTCCATTTGTTTAGGTTGCCCTCCGGGATCCTTGTTAACAATGATGTAATATTACTAGCCTCATCACGTGATGTGCTTTGAACAGAGCAGTAAATCTTTGCAGATTTTATTCTACAAAATTATTTTGGTGAATAAAGGAAGATCCGTTAGCTGGTTTGGGAGATTTAATCGAAGATTAGAGTGATATTTCAATTATCTTGTGTTGAGATCATGAGTTATTGTTAAAGGAAGTTGAATGAGACTTTAAAGAGAAGAGTTCTGTAAAAATAAATTAGCGTTTTATAGCGCAGTTCAGCAGTAAGTTCAATGTTATCGACAATACAAAAGGACAAGATTCTCGGATAGAAACCAGATGTTGTAGCAGTCCTAAAATTAAAATTATATTTTGAAAATTACATTCAAGACATTAAACGAGGATTTAGGAAGAGTCAATTTTATTTTGAAGTGTTTTGGTGGCTTCTTCTTTGTATTATGTTTTGATAATGTGATATTCTCATAGTTTCTTGGTTGTTTCCCATAAATGATTTTACCAGTTTGTATGTTAGTCGTTCAATGCATTACATCTGTATCTTTAGGTTTTAATACGCTCCAATTTCTTTATGATATAATGTGAGTAAGAATGGTTTGACATTCTCAAATCTCAGTGTGCTTAGCCCTAAACTTGTGGGAGAGCGGTCTGTCGGTCACTGTTCTCAGCTTCTTCCTTTTCTGCAATGGTGGTTCATTCTCTCCTCAATCTTCATTTATATTTTTGTTTGTATTCAGTCAGTTCCAAGTTCATTTAATTTACATGTTTTGAAACCTAAATAGTAAAATTCATCTTCTTTTATCGGATAATTCACATATATTTTATTCATTTTCTTCTGTCATTTATTTATTGTATATTATTGGGTTCTGGAGGAATGCCTTTTTGTAGCCTGGTATGAGTGTCGAGTTTTTCCAGCAAAATGATTTTCCCAATTCATTTGGACCTATTTTCTTACCTTTTACAAAATCCTCATTGTTTCGATATCAGATTTGCCTAGAAGGTGCTAATAATACTGAAGAATTAATTAATAATGCAATTACTAATGAACAAGGGTATTGCGTTTTGGATAAGATTTGATCAAAGGTGTCTCTACCTGCCCAGGAAATAAGCGTCTCAGGCCGCGAGAATAGCTAAAGTGCAAAGGATTCTGTTTGTATCCGATTACCGTACTTTCCCGTTGTGAGCGTGGGAGGCATGTCAATGGCTTTGGAGCTTGCCTATCTGTATTAAGGGGTCAGGTTCTTATTAACAGGTAAGAAAGGTCGATTCTTGTGATTCTAGGAGAAGTCACTGTGCTGATATTTTGACGATCATTGTTCTTGTTGAGTGCAAATAGCAGACGTTCCACACATTTACAGGTTTTCTATCATTGCAGTTTATCAGAATGATGTTTGAGAGGAATTTAGTTAATTAATAGTAATTGTCTGATCCATGAGCAGAAGTACACACTGGCTGGGTGAAAGTTGTGCGTTTGCAGCCAGGTATTGATTATCAGGAAGGACCTTTCATCTCAGGTAGAAGGAGTTTTTATCTCTCATTAATTTTGAAGAGATTTTCTAGATTTTACTCAGTCTCATGATCATTTAGTCAGAGATTCACCAGGTTCAAACAACGATCCTCATGAACTTCAAAGGAGACAGTGAAATGATTTTCTTTGAAAAATGATTAAGATATTATTAACTTTATTAAAGAGAGGTCGGATATTCAGTTTTTAAAATAATCAATTGGGCCTTTATGATCATTTTAACAGTTTGGTGCTATCACCGTCTAAGGCATGTAGGGACAGGATGAAAAATATCGCGATGTGGCTCTCTTTCTTCCACCACCACAACAAAGGAATGGCCAAGAGTCCAAATAGTTGTCAGAAAATCAACCGCCTCAGTTCATTGTAGAAGTTTCTTGAGAAGACCAGTTTATCAGGAACTTTGGAACTCACGCCTCTGGACCTGATAATGCCTGCAGAACCTGGAAGCCTGCGTTCCTGAGATAGTCTGCCATAGTTTGCAAACTCTCGATAAGATTCTTCAGCCAATTTTACTGGGATAATGTGCAGGTCCCACCGACGAGTAATGGCCCCTATCACTGCAGGTGAAAGCGTTCCATGTATTCGTTTTTGATTAGGATTCTACCAACGGTATTGATTCATTCATAGTTCATTTTCCTCTTTCAAGACTGGTTTCTAAGGATGTTCTTTGGGGTTCTTTGATGAAAGTCGTCCTTTTTGGATCCATTTTATCCTTAATAATGAGGCTTATACAGGAGTCAGAGTGTTACATAGAAGGAGATTACAAATAAATAAATCAAATTAAAGAACCTAGGCGTTAAAGATCATTTGGCAGATGAAATATAATCATGCAGAAGGAAGAGAAGTCGATTGGCTTTTTCGCTTAAAGAAGCAGCCCTGATGAAAAGAGGTGACAAAACCCAGATCTGTCTCGATGGATCCAGTCAGGGGTTATTAACCTACCTCCACCCGCGGTGCCATATAGCAATTCAAAGTATGATTTTCCCACCAGGTATCAGAGTTCGACCTTCAAGAACCAAGAAAATCTGGGACACTCAGAATTACCCTAGAGATGATAGCTCTTGGGACCATGTGCAAAGGATTTCGACTTGAAGAATGATCAATTCAAGGGCACGATTTTTGAAATGTGGTGGTGGTCATGGTGATGGAATCCTGGTGGGTTCATGTTTTGATGGTGGTCATTTTTATCACCTCTTGTTGAGACAAAAGTTGTGTGAATATTGGTTATTATAAAGCTAGGGAGGTTAGGTGGGTGCGTTTTTACTCAGAATGCAGGATAGTGGTATTTGCAGATTCAGCTATAAAGGTTGTGGAGTCGCATTCCTCCAGAGTGCTGATCGTATCAGATTGATTCACTTCTTCTCCGTCATCAGATTATTTCAAATCACCAGAACCCATGGCGTGCAGCGATTCTGATGATCAAGTTCTTAGATTGTTTGGGTTCTCTTACGGAAGGACCTATCAGGCAGATTAGCAACACATTCCTGAATGAAAAATCATAGAAATGAAATGCCGTTAAAGTGAATCAGTCAAAATGAAATTTTGCTTTAGTTCTGAGTTATTTTGCATGAATTTCAGTGAATATGTCCTCAAATACTCTGTAGCGCGTAAATATACATCAGAATATGTAACATTTTTAATGAATGTCACAAACATCATTAAAGATAAAATTTGTGGTTAATTTCATATGCAATTTTGGGTCAGTTTATTTTCCCAGTAGTTTACTTAAAGCCACGAATGTCAGAATTCCGGTAGCTTGATCCCGGCTTGGTCTGCTTTCTCAGCGTCCCGTACATGCTCTCTTTTGGCCATTTCTGGCCCATTATTGTGCATGCATGCACCATATAAGGTGGACTCAGGCTTGATACATATGTTGCTTTTGCTTCAATGAAATTCATGCTACACATGTGAAATGGTATCCTGCTCTAACATCAAATGCATATTACTTTCTCGTCCTCCTTGGACCAAATTGATTTTCATCCATGGTGATCCATCTATCAGTGATCCATGGTCTGCACCCATTGGTAGTTGTTACGCTGGTTTTACCCACCACTACCACACGACCCAGGTCAGGTTCAGTCCTGGAAGTGGCAGTCAGGAAGCTCCACCGTGTGGTTTGGCCGGTGCATGTGAGTTCTAAGCCCTGAAAAGTCCTCCTCCAGTGAGGATGTGGCGGTTTGGAGGAGGTTAGCCAGGATCAGTACTGGATGATGGGTAATCCTCAATCCGAGTTAGAATAGCAGGGTCCGAAATCGCCTCGTCGTCGGAGATTAAATAACCAGCTGACGTTAATAAAATCTTCAATAGATCAATTGATTTCTAATTCATTTTTATCAGTCTGATTTTTGTCTCATCATTTGTTTTAAATGATGCATCAAACATTTGCAGAAGAAGTGTCAGTGGTATTACTGCTGGTCATGTAGGTCTCAAAATGATGGACTCCACAGCTCGGCTTGGTTTCGCGATCAGTCGTGGGTTCGGAGCCTGTTACAATGCCCACAAAAAGACCCATGATGTAATGAGCTGATGTGTTCAAATCTGTCTCAGGGTTCAAGGGATCAGCCTGACTAGTGCTGGTGAGTGAAGAGGGGATGGGAGGGTGCCGAAGGCTCAGGTGAATCCTCGTTGTTGTTCGCCATTAGGTTCAAAGATTAGAGGTCTTTCTGTATTATTGCTTATAATTTGGCTACAGGTGTGGGCGTTAATCAGACCAATAAGGATCTCCTACCAGGCCATCGCTATTTAGGCATATAAACTTGTAACGTTTATTTTGTTCTAGAGGTCCTCGGGCTGTTCTTCACGAAAGTTGAAAAACATTCTAAGGAAGAATTTTGTTCAATTTGTTTTGCAGCCCATCCAGCATATGATTTCAGAGTTACCAGTGCTCCACCAGCGATCAGTTTACAAGATGACTCACATAGATGTATTATGTTGCTCATGCAGCCTATTTGTGTGCATCATTGTATGCATAAATTAAGCTGTATCTATCGCCTGTAACAATATTCGCATGTTAGAAAATGTTACCAGATTCTAATGCAATACTATATGACCGCCTCTTTGGCTGTTGTGTTTCGTTTCGCCAATCTGATTCGGTCAATAGTTCAGCACGAATGGATTCTTTATTTCAAATTTGAACCGACGACCGAGATAATTCTCCGGATCATCCCTCGGATCTAAAGGAGGACGCGGCGAAAGGAAGTACTGGAACTTCAGATTTAAACAGTTACTGATCTAGGAGATTGATTTTCGAAGGGATAAAATGTTCTCCATCTATATTGACTCAGAGTTCATTTAATTTTTGGCTGAGGTTTCTCCCTTTTGAGAAGTTTTTGTATTTACCATTCTCACCTCGTCATTTTCGGTTCCCTTTACTCACTTTGGGACTTTGAGACTCATTTGTTTCCCTGGGTTCTGGACTTGTGCAGATGTTCAGAGCTGGAGCAGGGCTGCTCAGGTGTAGCATGGCGTATCTGGACTTGTTTTGATGCTGGTGGGAGGAGAGATTCCATATTGTAGTGCTGCCTCCTTTTTGAAGATTATTGGACTCTTATTCATTCAAACTGGGAGGGACAGTTCCAAACATATCAGTTCCAATGTTTGGGTTTCCCACATTTCTAGGATGGCGGAACTCTAGCCCAGCTCTTGGCGTTTACTGACTTGTTGGTTGGATCAGGTCAGTGTACAGAGCTTATGTAGTAATTTATCAGGCAGAGTTTGGGGAGAACTCAGTTTTGAACCAAATAAGGGGGTTAGGTTACCTCTTGAGTTCTCTCCTTCATGTGCTGGGTTTCACGGGGTTGGATGTTGGCGACTCAGGAAGAGCTTTCGCCCAATTGCGGTTTGACACCAGAACTGAAATAATTCTGCTCATATTATGTTCGATGACGTCAAGACAAAGAGATGGATCTGATTCATGCCGGATTACTTCAGTTTTAGTGGAAATGTCAATGGTTAAAAGTTGTTTGCCCGCGACCGGATGGTCGCCAAAGATCGATCAAGGAGCCTGGATCTCTCTTTGTTCCCAGGGAGACTGAGCCTTCAGTCAGGGGCAGTGGGTTTATTCCCAGGGTTGTCTTCTGAAAACTCCCCAGAGAATGCAGGGATCTCGATTTATTGGGCAGGTCAGGGCCAGTGATTGGGCACAGGATCCCAGGAGTTAACTCTCATCCATAGGATCAATCCTCCAGGAGAATCTAAAGATTGATCTCGGGACTGATATTCCCCGATGGGTTCATTATCACCCTCATTTTGTCTTGCTACAGTGTAGGATCATAAGAATCAGACATGAATTTTGGTTTTGGACTCGTCCATCAGCAAACTATCATTGATTTCAATGAGTTACATGGTTCAAATCCTGGGCTGCCTATATTTCTCTTTGCCCCATCCTAAATGTTTTTAAAAATATCCACAAGATTATTGGTTGTCAGTCCTGTTTACTCATCTGTGTTTTTCAGAGCTCTGGACCAGAATCATTTTCCTGGCCATGCCCTATATTCGATTAATTATTGTGACTGTCAAGATTTGTCTTTATTTCGATCAGACATGTCTGGCATGTATAATTAAAACCATGTAGTCATAAAAGTGTGCAGAGAGTTTGTCTAAATCAGTTGTTGTTAGGAAGTGTGTTCTGTCTAACTTACCATAGAAGAATGTGAATGCTCGTTTTCCTGCGAAGAACTAAGTTATGTAATTTGAGTTTGTGGGTCAAAAACTTTTGCATTCAGAATGGGGCCAGGAGTGAAGTGGCTGAGAGTTCCATCAGACCTTCCAAATATAATTACAGGATTTCAAAGAATGTTATCTTTCGTCGTTATTTGTTTCTGTGCATTTTGTTGTTATTTCAAAAGTCTTGATATCAAGAGCTTCGTTTCCATTCTTTGTCCAGAAAAGATCAGAAGAGCTACCGATAAGATGAAAGAACTGGAGGTTTGGAAAAATTTCACTCTTTGGATACCAAGTGAATATCCGTGCACATCTGGAGGAAGAAGTCAGCTACTCATTGTCGATTCACCCAACAGAGTGGTTTGTTGGTTCAAGTTAAAACCTGCTGTTTATTCAAAAGGAAGCACGGGCTTCAGCCATCACATCTGGTCCTTCTATGAGCTCCTAGATGACCAGAAGATTCCTCCGATAAAATATCTTTCTTCTTCATATGTCGGCGTTTTCAGATTCTTTTGCACCTACCTGACCAGGATTGTTATATTAGATTTTCTTTAGCACTTGTCTTCACTGGTTTCGTTTTTGTCCTGAGGTGTGATATCAGGAAAAGGTGAGCTCTTTTCAACAATTTTGGAAAAATGATAGACGTCCGCCACCAGTGGATTTTGTGAAAATGCTTCAGAATCAAGTCACTGATGATAACTAAAAATCTTTGATCATCAGTAATTTAATAAATTGGACAATGGTTTATCTGGGTATTAATGATTTTAATTTAAATGGAAAATATGATGCTGTCATGTGACTAAAGCACAAGATGAAGGCGTGAGTTTAATGGCAAGTAGATTAAAGTGTTTGAGCTATGTATCCTTTGCTCATGGCCAAGACTCTTGTGGTTCAAGTGTTTCTGCAGCTCGAAAGCGAAAAATTGGGGAGTGATTAGTAATTACTCCATTTAAGAATCTAAAAGGCCTATATCATAGAAGATCTCTATTCTTGGGCTGCAGTGGTCAGGGTTCATCGTCAGCGAACTTTCGAGAGGATGGAGGAGGTTTGTCTGTGCGTCTCTTCTGCAAGCGCCGGTACGAGACCAGTCAGATTGTGGGCCTGATTAGTGCATATGGAAATCATCAGGTTCGAGTCTTCCGGCCCTGGTGAGAGTGGCATGGGAAGATGCTGGTTTGAGGGTGTCGTACTTGCGTCAGGTCGATCTTCAGGATTCCATGGGATCTCAAGTCAAATGAAATCCTCTGATAAACCTTCTCCAGGACTTTATAAAGCAATCCATCCATTAAAGATGGCAGATTTTAATGACGATGTCTAGATCTTAATTTCTATCATGACCCGTTATGCTGGCTGAAATGCCGGGGCCAGAAGTTGCTGAGATTTGACTTGATCCTTTAGAGTTCAAGGTACCACATCAGAATCAGACTGAGGTTATCTTTAAGCGCGACCTCAAATCTCTTTTCGTCCACCATTAAGAATCGGTTTAAGCGGGGATGGAAGCAATTTAATGCTGCCAAACTTCAGGTTATTTATGAAACTCTGCTGGATCGTTGTTATCAACCACAAGCCTCAGTTTTTGGACTTACATATGTGCGCGTCACTAGATCTGCGTCTCTGGGACCCTAACCAAATAAACATCACCTGCTGGAATGCATATCTCTCTATCTGATCGAGACTTGAGGTTCTGGTGACCAGCCAGTTCTCTTTGGACGAGTTCAGTTGATGAGTGTGGTGAATAAATCGTAAGATCTGCGATCCATTCCTAAATAATTCACGCGTCATTGCCACCAGCAGCCAGGATCAATCAGTCATTTTGTCGGAGATTAACAAATTACCAAAACCACCCTGTGACCATCTTAGGGAGGAAGGAAAATTCTCAAATCATGGCTGTGATTTCGATTAATATGTTCCGCGGCCACTTCCCTGGGTCAGGTTGATGGAATGTATTTTGGCAGTCCAGACCATACCGGGGCTTTTTCCCAGGTTTAGGAGAAGCCAAGATTTCTGGAAGGTAGAGATTGGTTACCGCATGTTAAACTACATAGTTCAGCCTCAGTAATTAAATTAAAGTGGTGGGTCATGAGGGATGGGAACCTGAAGGTTAATTGCTGGTTGGTTCCGTTAGATGTTGTTCTAAGAAGCGCCATTTCTTTTTGTCTTCATCATGATTTCCTTTGATGGGATTTTTAACCTAGTTTTCGCGTTAACAGGAATGACCTCCCTTGCAGAGTCTTAACAGATCCATATAGTATTTTTAAGGTAGCTCTATTTGGAAATTCTTTAGAAGCCTGTCCCAGTAAAGAAAATTGGCAAAGCATCCGGTGAAAAACAGCTTGTTACTTAGCCAGGATGTTTTCCTTATAAAATTCAATTATGATGGGATCATGCTCTTAAAGCCCAAGGTGGTGGTAAAGGGATCGTGGAAGATTAAATCAGGCCAGCGTTCGAGGAATACATATCGGCACTGGGGTTCCCAGAGAACAGTTTTAGACCATTTCGTGAATCTTCCATCAAGGCTATAAAATTCATGGACAGGCCACCAGTGAAGGCTGGCGTTCAGTTTTTGCAGTAAACCAGTTGTGATAACATAGAGGTCTTCCTTGAAGATTTTCATCACAGATCCATATAGAGCCTGTCCTCTAAGTGACACAATCTTTCTGTCTTTGGTGAAGAAGCAGGAAATGTCAAACATCATTCAGGTTTGTTAATCGTACTTAAGTTTTCACATACAAGGTGATTAATGATTTCAAATTCATAACATACAATGGATATTATAATGTTTCAGAAATTGCGATATCCAAGGAATAATATTAATGTTATAAGTTTTATGGTTTATGGAAATGTGAGAATCTTCTCATATCATGTGTCTGGTTTGACACTTTACTTGTTCTCGAAGAGTGGGATCATTTTAAGTCTCCCAAATAATATACACACCAGAAAGGAGGCTAGAGGCTCATATGGCAAAACCAATTCAAGCTATGTTCAAGGAGATTTTCATTAATTTCCAGTTCTGGTTTTTGTCTCTCGTTTTATGGGTTCTTTATTACATACATAGGATTTAGGTTATATGCAGTCGATCAAACACGCTCAGGTGTTAAATAATTTATGTGGAACTGCTTTCAGGCAATATAGAGTAAAAGTTGTTTTACAGTTTAGTACAGTTCGAAATACAAGAATTTCAATGCAGAGTCATAGATTTGGTGTCAGATCAATCAATTCATTCAGAGTGATTCTTAACAGAGCATCAATTTTAATAAAGGTCTCCCACCGACGTGCAAACACATTGATATTAGATAAAAGTGCAAATATTGGGGTTTAGTTACGTTTAAAGGAAGTCTGTTACATCATATTTGTAGTTTTTATTAAAATATTAGATTAGCCACCCACAAGAATGCTAGGGATGAAGAAAGTAAGAACCAATCACCATTTTTCTCTGAGGTCCATATTACTGAGGTAAAGACAAGCTACTCAAAATGGCGTGGACTTTCTTTCAAAAGTCTCCATTGAATAATAAAGTTCAAAAATTGGATGTAGACAGATTGTTCTTAGAATCAAACATGATTTCATTTTATGCATATCTCAGACTCCACGGGTCAGAATCAGTCTGTTTAGCAATATCGGACAGCTCATGCTGAGAGAAGATCGTTGCATTCATATTATGTTAAAGAAAGCTAAATTCAATTTCAGTTTTAAAAGATCTTTGAAGTGGATTAATCTGGGCTTGTAATTATTCATATGGAGATAAATGGGATGTCCAAGGCGTGGCTTCATAGATCAATTCAAACCTTTGCATGCAACAATGTTGTTGGATTCAACTGACTCATCTTCACACAGTATTCTGGACATTCTCATCCGGATGGCTTCCAGCTTTTCCTGATGGGGTGTTTCTGCTGTTCGTTTCCTGGCCATTTTTAAAATCATTCTAATGCATCATGTCAGGATTCGCCTCAGGCAGCTTAGTATTGTAGACAAGCATGCTCAGATTTCTCTTTAATCGTTTGGCATTTCCTTGGAATCTAACTGTGCCATCCCAAATTACATAGTTTTCGTTTCAAGTCATACATCTAGTCTCTTCTCAGTAGAGGAATCTTTGATTAAGATGTTTAGTTATATTAATTTGTTAGGTTTCTTTCTCACTCTTTCATTTGTAGATTAGTATTGAAGAAACTATTGCAAGTGTCGTTCAATAATTTCATAAACCTATTTCATGATGATCGGAAACTTCCGATAATTCTTATCATTAATTTTGCAAAATTCTTTCTTTCGTCTATTTCAGTTTTGATTCAGCCGGTTTGATTTTGATTTTTCGTTAGTGAGCAAACAGGCATGACAGGATGTATGGGCAGTTTTTAGGTCAGGCATGGTCAAGACTCGATCCGTCTTTGTCTTTCAGTCATTCAAATGATCTTCTCGAAGCAATGAGTTCTTTTTCTCAAGTTATATTTTTATTCTGGACGTCATCTCCTTGCGGGTTTGTTCCATTACCGCCCAGAATAGAGTGGAGATCGTTACCTATTCAGTTTAATCATCGATCATTATTTCTTTGAGTTCACTCATCTCTAATCAGTTACTCAACAATGTTCGTTGCTGGATAATTTGACCTAATTCACTTGTAGGATGAGCTTTGCATTGTATCGATGTAACAATTTTGTGGCTGTGGCTAAAAACTAATATAATTAATAGAAAAACTAATTTAAACTAATATAATTAATCAAAAACTACTATAATTAATAGTACTAAAAATGTTGTTAATAATACAAAATGTAAACCAATATAAGAAAACCTTACATGAACTTATCAACACCAGAAGGAATTTAACTATCATGATTGACTTAATACACGACAAAGCTAAAATAAATGTTTGTCCAGAAAATTTCAAGCAGACGTTAAAGTTAAACTCTGTAATATATTTATTTCCTTACTTGATGAAAATTTGTGCAGGAAAATATTTTAAATAAAATGCAGATGAGAATATACATAAAATATATACAAATAATTAGAAAGCAAAGAAACAAGAATTTTGCCACTGAATTTCAAACGATTCGTGTAATAAATTTTTGATATATATGTTGCCAATATACAAACAATAAATTCTAGAATATATATATATATATATATATATATATATATATATATATATTTAAAATTATATATTTTATTCCTCAAAACATGAGTAGACTAAATTCTACTTAGATGGTCTTTTTCAACTTCAATATGTCATTTTTGGCATAAGAAATGATCACGGATTCCCAAGATAGCTTTTCTAACAACATCAGCAATTTATGAACATGCATCTAGAGCGATCTAAAACCACGCGTCTCTGTAAATGTCTCGAAACGTACTTTTCCATCAGTTTACGATCTTTCTACCATACAAACTTACCATTTTTATCATGTATCTCTGAAATATCTGCCGAGACAGTTTCTAAATAAAACTTGTAAGAATTTTTTTTTGTCCCGATCCTCTATCTCGCTGTTTATGTCACGAAACAAAATTTTGCCACTATCTTCATATACCTCTGAGAAAAAGTCGGCCCCAGAGTAAACAACTTTTGTCATTCTTGTCATTTCTAATCAAAGCATGGCTGAAATATATCCGTAATATTCGACTATTAAAGCAAAGCGCCAAAATTCGAGAAGGATCCCATCCGTTATAATGTCTTGTTATCTCAGATTGTGTCAAGAAGGCTTCGGCATGGAAAATGCAAGAAACCCTCAACTCATTAAGTTGTTTAAAAAGAAAACTACGCGGTTTTAAAATAGCTGACGTTAAATATGGGGTCATTCACAGCCTTGTGAAGAATTAAGAAGTAGAAAGTTTTAAAAAAAAATGGTGGAAGCATGGGTTGCTTAATGGCAAATCTAGTTTTAAACCACGGAATGCTTTTTTTTTTCACCTCAGGTAGTGAGGGCGAGAATTTGCCAAAGCAAATAATAAGTATTGTGATTCTTTTCTTCTTTTTTTTGTTTTAAATCTTTCTTCCACTTCCCAGTCCCTTTTCGTGTTGGAATTTTTTATGGCTATCTATCAGCGGTTTTTGGCTTCTTTAAAGTGTATCCAACATCTTTCATCAGACCATTCGCGGGATAGAACGTGAAATGCGGTGCTGATTCTTCGTCAGCAGCGGTGAAAGAGTGGGAAGTCAGCGGCGGATGAAGACAGACGAAATCGTTGAAAACATTTATAAAAAAAAAAATTGTAAGAAAGCAAAGGACAAACTGTGAAGGATGTGAAACAGTAAAAAGGCAGACAAATTACTCAAAATATCACACAATAATACAGATAACTGCGACAGAGAGCGGAGTGCGATGAAAAAATATGAACGAAACAAAGATTCCGAACACATTGACCACAACATGAAGCATAGTCGGTACTTCGCATAATAGTGATAGTTGTATTTATACTAAATATTATATTAATATATGACTTAGAATTAAATCTTATATTTATATATAACTTTGTATTAAATGCTATATTAATATGTGACTTAAGTAATGAATAAAAGGTTTATTAAAGGAACGATTTAATTACATATATTTTTTGCTGGAGATATCAGATACTGATATACAATATACAACGTCCATTTTTTGATATAAAAATGTTTTAAAAAGTAATAGAACAACGTAAAAGTAATATCAAAATTTAAAAGTCAGAATAAAATGTACAATGGTTTATTGAAAAATATTCATTAACAAGCAATTTTGAGGAATAAAGAAACACAAAAAAGACCATGAAGTCGAACTCTTGTAAAATTTTAAGAAATGTACTCATACATTGAATACATAATTTGTCTCGGGCATACAGATATTTAAACATTACATATGCTTTAATAGGGCTGTAAAGTATAGATAAAAGTGTTCCTGACCTTATTTGTTGGGCAGCTTAGTTGGATTTGAATGTTGCGCCATAAACCTCAACTGTCCTTCACTCACTTCTATCATGTTCCATACATTGTGTATCATACCACGAGGAACTCCCGCCCTCAATTTAACTTGCTTGATTTTTTTTAAATATAGAATTGATTTTTATAGTATTTGAGATGTCTGTGACATTTTGCAACGGATTATCGTGCGTTTCCATTCAACTAATCTTTTATCTATTGTATGACGTTATTTGATTTGAGAAACTCGCCTTGTGAATAAACCGTATCTTATGTAAACTAGCATTTGTATGTATGTGTAGTGAATAAGAGATGATTACGAGTTTGGTTTCAGTTTGATTTTGTTAAAGTCGCACTAGAAACAACACGAGAGCTATTGGCGATAGACCTCGTAATTTTGAACCTTGATCAAGTGACGAGCACGACACCTGAGCTTGCAACCCCTTTTCCAAAACTTAAGGAGAGGGAGTTGCCATCTTGTTAAGCTTTGAAGGCACACCACGACAACGGGAGGACTTTGGACCTCAACAGATTGAACGTGCATCAGCTGATGCTAAATGGTGGGTCTTTAGCAATATCAAGGTCCGAACCCGCAACTCGACAAAAACCGCCGGCAGTGTGAGATGACTATGAGTTACAGAGAGCAGGTTAAGTTTTAAGAGCAAATTGATCGTTAGCGAGATAATAGAACTCACGACATTGGTGCCAGATTATCAAGTGATCGACGCAAAGTTGATATTTGACTCGGACCTAGGAAATAAGTTTTGTTCATGACTAAGATACGCTGTTCCTATTATTGAGATAAGTGGAATTTTCAGATAATCTTTGGACGAGAGCGAGAGTTAGTTACCACTCCACATTCACAATACAAACAATATTAATGTTAGACGGCATAAACATAGTTTAAAGCGGTGGAGCTTACGTGGCATCAGGAGACGAACCCAAGACTCAACGGAAACAATGCTGGCTGCGAGCTCGCGACCACGACCACTAGCCACCCAGGGCCACTCGAAAAACCACGGAGGCTGTATCATGGGCTTAAAAAGTTATGGCGATAATTTTATGAAATACTAAGGGAATCATATTCGTGATTTTCTGAGAAAAAGGGGATAAAAGATCAAAGGAAAGTAATTTGGAGAGTTATCCCATTCCTAACATGAGTAATTTTTAAATGGTCCCCATAAACATTTTATGCTGCTTTGTGTTCGTACTCGGAGTTCTAGTAATGGGAACTTAAATATCGTGCTTTTAGTATTTAGTTAATTACTAACACATCAATCAATAACTCCCGAGACTAACATTGAAAACAACATTTTTTTTGCAAAATTTTTTTTTATTCATCAACATAACACCTTTTGTTAATCACCTTTTAGGGTGTTAAAATCGTTCCAACGCTTTTCCAAATCTTTTTTTTATTTTTTTTTTTCGCAAGAAATCTTTTTCGTTGCGAGTAAATAGCGATAAACAGCTTTCTGAATCATCGACTCGTTGCTGTTTTTGTTCCATCGAAAGCAATCGCGGCACCCACTTGGAAAAAACCTTTTTCACTTCACTTCAAAAAACCTTTTTCAGTAAATACACTTCCATATGATATCTGTGTCATCTCAGCAATCTCACGGAGCTTCACTTTACGATCTTTCATTATAATTTTTGTCACTTCACTCACATTTTCCAGTGTAACGGCTTCCACAGGTCTACCCGAGCGTTCCGCGTCATTTGTGTCGGTACGACCACGTTTAAACTCGGCAAACCACCGGCAAATCGTTGCTTTTGATGGACAAGAGTCCGGGTAACATTTTTCAATCCATTTGTTTCTTGCTTTAACGGTGTTTTTACCCATTAAAAAAACAATGTTTTACTCAGAACACGAAACCCGGTTTTTCCTACTTTTTTAAACCAAACTAAAACGACTTTATCAACCTCGATAACCCGCTGTTTCTACAATCGATCTAAAATTTTACTATCGCTTCAAGCAAAGGTTAGTACCTAGAAAGACCTGTTACTGGTTTACGAGCCATCTCTAAGTTATAGTCCCTGGGACATTACTGATGTTAATTAAACAAAAAAATTCAGGTGTTTCAGAATACCTTTTCATATCCAAAATAGCAACAAAAACATGACTATATGGAATTTTAATGTGGAAATTTATTTGACGACGTTTGAATTTTCTACTATCAGTTCTTGGCTTTATTATATGTTTGTGAAATCACATATAATGACGGAAACATCTGCTCGTATTACAAAATATATATTGAGGCAAATGCAGACGCTGCCAACAAACCTATTTCTTTATTTTGTATTTTCATCAAAGCTTTTTTTCCACAAGAAAAGAAGCATTGTAACCTAAGCAGAGCAAACACTGATTTATATCATATTGCTGAAAACCAATGGAGTTTCTACTGATGCGAGAGAATGAAAAAAATTTTAAAAAAAACTGTTTGCAGTTGTCTATATTTGTATCTCCCTTGGTACTTCTTCCTGCTTCCAGATGTTTCTTTTAGAACTTTATAGTACATATCATTTTTCTGGATGAATCTAAAAATTCCCATTGGCTAATTCCCAAATGATATCTGAACAATTGGGTATCCTCCCATCGTTCAGATTACTACAAAGGGAAGGTCAGAGATATGAAACATAGTAGATCAGAAGAATAATCACCTTGTTTCAATATATGATGTTCTTGTTGGGATTACCCTTCAACCTATTTTTAAAGCAAGGTTCACTGTGAGTACCTTTTCATGTTTTTTGTTCCAAACACGAACTCCCTGGCCCCAATTTTTTTTGCCTCAAACATTCAAATGCTGTTTTCTATCAGCCATCACCTCCTCATTGATTCAGCCACTGATCAGGGTATTAGCAGCATTTAGTCACGTAACTCAGAACGAAGTACAA
>BMAW01067421.1:0-20646 GCA_019974015.1 Nephila pilipes | reverse complement strand
TAAGAGAATGTATTTCGCGTAAAATCATCTACCAGCATCAGATTAGGCCTTCAGAATCAGATCGGCCTTCGAGAAGGAGGATTTTCCTATCGCGCAATAGCAGCTCGTATGCAGCGGAACAGTTCCACAGTGATGCGAGTTTGGAAGCAGTGGACCGACGAGCACCGAACAACTCGAAAAACAGGCACTGGACGACAGAAGGTGACGTCAGAGCGCGATGATCGACACCTGCTCCACATGGCGGTGAATGATCGCACAGCTTCCTCCAGGCAGCTGGCAGCACGTTGGTCTACTGCTACAGGTGTACAATTGTCGGCTTCGTCAATTCGTCGTCGTCTGCTGCGCCGTGGATTGCGTGCAAGGGTGCCTTTATACAGGATTCCCCTCACGGCGAATCATCGACGGCTGCGTCGGCAGTGGGCTCTTGAGCACAGAGACAGGCGAGCTGATTGGCACCAAGTTGTCTTTTCAGATGAATCACGCTTCAATTTGTGGACCCATGATGGCCGTGTTCGTGTTAGACGTTATGCCGGTCAACGCTGCCTTCCTGAGTGTATTATTGAACGACATAGTGGTCGAACACCCGGAGTTATGGTCTGGGGTGCGATTTCGTATCATGGACGATCCAATTTGATACGAATTGAGGGTAATCTCAATAGCGACAGGTACGTCCGTGAAGTGCTACAGCCCGAAGTCGTTCCTTTCCTTCAAGGCATCCCTGGAGCTATCTTTCAGCAGGATAATGCACGCCCACATGTTGCGCGGACTGTTCGAGACTTCTGTTCAGCACAACGCATGCAACTTCTTCCTTGGCCTGCTTATTCACCGGATATGTCGCCTATTGAGCACGTGTGGGATATGGTTGGTCGGCGTCTCGCTCGTGATCCGCGTCCTGCAGTTTCCAAAGACGAACTTTGGTTGCGCATACAAGCGATATGGAATTCTCTTCCTCAAGCAGATATTCAACATCTGTTTGACTCCATGCCACGTCGTATAGCAGCACTTATTGCAGCGCATGATGGCTGCACCAAATACTGATTTCGGACGCTTAATTTGTTTCTTTTGTTTTGAAAATTTCATCATTTATTTGTATCAGTACAAGTCGTTTCTGCATTAAATTTCATTTGATTCTGATGATTCTTTCATGGTGTTGCATTTTCTACAAACAGCAGTATATATATATATATATATATATATGTATACATACACATATTTATGTATACATATATATACACACAAGAGCCAAAACATTATGACCACCTGTCAATAACGAGTTGGCCCACCTTTGGTGCGCAGCACAGCTTCAACCCGCCTTGGCATGGATGCCACAAGTCCTTGATAGATGACCGGAGACAGATTGTACCAGATGTTTAAGCAACGGTACCGCAAATCCAAGATATTACGAATTGGTGGTCCTTGAACTCTGAGCTGTCGTCCCCTGACATCCCAAATGTGTTCTATCGGATTGGGATCCGGTGAGTTAGGTGGCTAGGACATTAACTGGAATTCAGAATCATGTTCCTGGAACCACTCCAACACAATTTTAGCCTGGTGACAAGGAGCGTTGTCCTGTTGGAACATTCCATTTCCAGCTGGAAAAACAGAGGCCATGTAAGGGTGCAACTGGTCCGCAATGATGTTCAGATACTCTGTAGCATTCATGGTCTGCTCTACCACAACTACGGGTCCCAGAGATGCTCAAGAGAACGTCCCTCAAAGCTTAATACCGCCACCACCGGCCTGTGTATGACCTAATGTACATTGAGGGAGCAACTGTTCGCCTGGAACATGGCGTACCCTGACACGACCATCGGCGTGATGAATGACAAACTGTGATTCATCTGACCAGACAACTCTCTCCCACTGATCCATGGACCAGTCGCGATGTTCCCGGGCCCATCGCACGCGCAGTTGATGATGACGCTTGGTCAGCAAAGTCACACGAGTGGGACGTTTGCTGCGTAGCCCCATATCCAACAGTGTCCGCTGAACAGTGTGCTCCGATACTATTCTACTTGGCCCTGCATTGTATTGGGCTGTAAGATGAGCCACTGTCTGGCTCCGGTTTTGCTTCACCATGCGCGTCAGTCTCCGACGACCTTTTTTATGATAGCTTGTGGACGTTCAACACCATGTCGTCTACTGCTGGTTTCACTGTAATTCATCCACTTTGCATAAGAACTGACAACTGTAGATCGCGAAGAACAACCTAAGAGTCGTGCAGTTTCGGAAATATTTGTTCCGAGCCTTCGAGCCATTACAATCTGCCCTCTATCAAAGTCGCTTAGATCCGCAGCCTTTCCCGCCACACACAGAAGTAAGTGAAAGAATGATTCTTCAGACTCTCCAGCAGCAGTTAAATACCACTTTCACCTGATCACGTGCCTTCCACGTCATCCAGGCGAGTTCATTGCAAAATGTAGGGGTGGTCATAATGTTTTGGCTCTTGAGTGCATATATATATGTATATATTTATGTATATATATATGTATACTTATGTATATATATATATATGTGTTATATATATATTTATGTATATATATATGTATACTTATGTATATATATATGTATGTATGTGTGTGTGTGTGTATATATATATGTATATATATATGTACATATATATATACATATACACACATTATATACACATTATATATATATATATATATATATATATATATATATATATACTTATTTATATAGGATGCGTTGTAGATCTACCTCCCTGTGGTGCACCTGGTAACACTTTATAATTTCTAAAAGATCTGGAAATCGGAATTATGGCTCCCCTTTTTCGGGTTGATTCTTTTCGAGTGTTACAGTGAAAATTTGGTGGATTATCTGAATCCAAAGGCACGGAGCTTTTGATGATTCTACATGACAAGGAAATCGACATCTTTTTTATTATCAAGGCTAATGCGACTTCTAAAACCTAAAATATTACACTTTTAAGGGGTATTCTCTTTATTCAAAGTTTAGACAGGTTGCCAGCGGTCTCTTTTTGAGTGTTAAGAAATACTTAACAGCTGATTTTTGCATTATAAAAGCGATGGAACTGATTACTATAAAAGTGAAGTTGTCTAATTGGACGCTTGAAAAATCAGAGTTCTTTTTCAGATCTTGCTCATTTATTGTCCTGTTTGTAATTATCTTGACTTTTCCTATGTTAACCACTGTAAACATACTATTTTTGTTGGCTACTTTAATGCTCACTCTTCCATGCGGGGTTACTCTGATACAAATGAAGCCGGAGGGAGAGTGCAAGTGTCTTTCTTAGCACGTCTACTTACGAACTTGTAAATAACAAAAAAGATCCCCACACCTATCTACATTACAATGGCAGAAGCCTTACAAGGAATTTATTTATGGTCACTGCTGACCTTTATATTTACAAAATTATCAGTTTTGAAAGACCCCAGATCGCATCACAATTTAAGCTTGAATCACTGCTTGTAGAAGTTGAAATTCCCAGGGCTGATCAGATGCCTTTTTCGACATCAAAAACCTCTTGGAATCTTAAGAAAGCTAGCTGGCCTCTCTTTACTGAATTGTTGGAACATGGCCTTAGTCATGATAAACTTAACTTTACCCTTAAACTTAATAAATATATCGTATTATTAAAGACTTAATTATAACGTGTGCTGAGAGAACTATCCCTAGAGGAAGAAAAAAAAAAGCTTTTTGGACGGAAAAATGGGTCTCATTGAAAGCTAAAAGAGACAGACTCAGTTGAAAGGCGGAGTTGACCTCACGCCCTGATGATATTCAAGCTAGGAGAAGACATTCTGCAAATTTTACAAAGGCCTTAATTGACAGTAAACGATCTTCATTCAACAAATTTATTTCTACTATAGATTACAAAACTGATAGTAAGAGAGCTTTCAAATTTATTCGTAATTTAATGAATGATTCTGATTCACCTAAACAATCATTTTTAGTTGAAGATAAAAAAAAAATTCTTCAGATTCCTCTGTCGCAAGCGATTTTGCACAGCATTTTTGTGGGAGTCCTTGCAAAAACTCCTACTCAAAAACGAGTTCGGTCGGAATCAAACAGAAAACCTTACTCCTACAGTCAAAAATTGAGTCTAGTACAAAATCAGTTTTTGAGGCACCTATAACTAGGGTCGAATTGACTAATGCCTCAACAAGTCTCTCAAGGGGTAAATCCCTTGATGCAGATGGTATCCATTCAGAGATTCTCATTCATATAGGTCTTAAGGCTTTGAAACCATCTGGTTATTTTTCAGTTTAATTTGGAAACCGAGTACTGTACCTGCAGAATGGAGAACATCTATTATTATACCTATACATAAGAAGGACAATTATCCTAATCATCTCAATTATTATAGACAAATATCACTGACAAGTGTTGTAAGGATGGTTATGGAGAAAATAATTGTAAGAAGACTCAACTATTACCTAGAAACTAGTTGAATACTGGCTGAGGAGCAATCAGGGTTCAGAATTCTTAGTTCTGCTAATCATCATCATCCTTGACAGACTCTTGAGACAGTTTGCCAAGAATGCTTTTGATAGCGAACAGGTTCTGACGGCAGTTTTTATTGACCTCAAGTCTGCATATGACAATGTATGGCGAAGCTCACAAATCTAGGTATTAGAGCAAATCCTTTTAACTGGATTTGAAGCTTCTTATGCCAACGGTCTTCTAGAGTAAATTACGGCAATGTAATTTCAAAATCCAAGATCCTAACAAACGTGTCTCCCCCAGGGAGCCTTTAGTAGTTGTTCCTTTATATATATATATATATATATATTAATGATTTGATTCTGAAAATAAGGAATACTCAAGACGTCAAATGCCTCTTATAAGCCGATGATCTGGTTTTTGGTCTGTTTCTAAGAATTTAAACGCAAGAACATGATAAAGACTTTACCGTCAGCTGCTTTGAATGCTCTCGAGGATTGGTGTGATACTAATAATATGAAGGTAAACTTAAATATATAATTCATAATGTTTGGCAATTTCAATTATGCACCTATCTCTGTATCTTCAGCTTCTCGCAAACTAGCATAGAAGACCTATGTGGAGGACATTACCAACTGTGCTATTAAAAGGCTAAGTGCCTTAAATCGCATTGCCGGGTGAGTTGGGATTGTACTATAACAACTCTACTTCAAACCTACCACGCATTTATTCTCCCCTTTTGACTTATTGTTGAGAACCACTTGTTGTGTCCTGAAAAATGTACTCGATCCCATAGAAAGGGTCAAAAATCAGGTTCTACGTATTGTTATTGGGGCTGTAAAGGCCATCCTGATAGATGGCATGCTTTTGTTGACCGGTGATTCGACACTTAGAACTATGATTCAAGAGAAGGTCATTATTCTTTATGAAAAGATCATTAAAGTACCTGGATGTTTTTCACTTTGGAACGAGGTCAGTCGGTACTTGACCAAAAATCTAAAGACCCTGAGGTCCTTCCTTCAGGAAGTCTTTGAGTTAAAAACTTCACTCGGCTTAATTTTTGAACTAGAACTCCTAGTTCCACCACAAAACCTAATGAATTGAAAACTAATGAATTATCTCAGCTACACCGCCTCCTGACCTGGATAAGTTCACTAAAGCTGTTGTACTTTGAGATTCAAAGCATTGCTAGTTATCGTATCTAATGAATATACCTTAACACAAGACATTTTGGAATGTCGTCGTCACCTCGAGAACCTAGCTTCTATTGAGAAAACTATTGTCTTCCAGTGGGTTCCTGCCCAATGTGGGATCCCAGGTAACGGAACAGTGGATTATCTGGCTGAAAAGAGAGCTTTGATTAAGCAGAATATATCTCGTCATTTGCCTTTCTATACATTTAAAAACCTTATTAAAATCTATGCTTAGGAGGACCAAAGCCAATGCTTAGGAGAACCTATCCAATTGTCTATCTCACAAGGCTTGGAAGAATGCTCTCTCTCTATCGGAATATTTAATTATCAACAGTTACATAAAGCCCAAAAATTAAAACATTCCTTAATCTATAATTCTTCACAAAAAATAATCGAAAACAAATATATATAAATAATATACTTAATAGTTGTAAGCAAGTGAAATAAAATACAAAAATATATAACACACACACACACACACACACACACACACACACAACTATATATATATATATATATATACAGAGTGCCCATATTTTAATGTTGTCAAATGTCAAAATTAATGCTCAAAAGAGTGCCGCTAGAGGGTGTTTGTTAATGAATTACTTATTTAACATAATCTCCGATTCAGCTACCATCTCGAATCATATGATAATATCTTCCATAATTATCTACAGTGTGTTTCAGGAAATGCTACAGACATGCCGTGAAATGATGTCTTCAAGAGGAGGTACATCTAGGATTATCACAACTTAACAGATATATTAAATGCTCCTAGAGACAAAAACATATGGATTGAAAAAAGTGCAGGCTCATAACACGTTCTTTTGTAAAATTATGGCGTCTTTAAGCAAGGTCAATGGAATCTTCGTAAAACAGGACTTTAAAAGTTTTGAAAGAGAAAAAATGTTTAATTTTAATATTTTTACATCTAGAAAATAGTGTAGCATGATTTCCTGAAAAACTTCGAAGAAAAACAATAACTATTTCGAATATGAGTTAATAAATAGTATTTTGTAAATAACTTGAAATAAATATCCATTATATTAAGTTTGATTCATAAACGACATGTTGATAAGCACGTATAGTATATAAATTATTGGTTAGCGAAAATAAGATTTAAATGAAAAAACCAACACCTGAAACAAATTGTATGTGTTCGAGATTGAGATACATTATTACAGTTTTATTTATTATTTTATTCGTTTTTAAATACTCAATTTTTAAGTGAATTTATATTGGTGTTAACTTAATATATGTTTTTTTATATTAAAAGTAATATAAATTACAATATTACTTTTAATATGAAAATTGAGTTCAAGATAGTGAAAAAAAACCCATCACGTAGCAATTTCAACAATGAATCAATATTTTTGCAACGAATAACTAATTTATTTATCCGTTAGTTGTGTCTTCTGAAGCTCATTTTGGTCCGTAAATGATAATTAAGTATTTGAACTGTTTGAAGATACAAAATATTCCACCAAGCAACTCCCACCAACATACTTATAAAAGCTTGTTGAGGTAAGCAACATACAACGGATTTCCTATTTTAAATACATATAATGATCGAATGAAAACAATATTATTTTAGAAATATGAATAGTTAAATTTTTTGTATGAAAAAAGGGAAATGAAACAAGTCTAATAGTTTATTTTTTGTATTTTTTATATTATAAAACAATTAAATTCAATACAGGAACCAAATACTCTTTATTAGTTATTAATTATTGTTCCACTTAATATGCTATATTTAAAAGTGAAGTTGATGGTGTAACCCAGTGGTCATGGTCGCAAACTCACAACTTGTATTTTCTCCGTCGAATTGTGGGTTCGAGTTCTGATGCCACTGATACACCTTAAATATGTTTAGACTCTAAGTCCTCCCGGTAATTTGAAGTGAAAATTTGTAGAGGGAAGTACCTTCTCAATTGTCGTCCTCGTCAATTGACAGAGGCTCAAAATTATGAGGTAGATACCTATAGCTCTCGTGCTGCATGCAAATGCGACGTTAATATATCATAAATAAATCCAAAAGATAGGAAATGTCACGTGAACCGCTTGCCTGAAACAATCTGTTATATAGCTCTGAAATGTTTTTCCAAATATCTCTGGAATTAATGGGCAGGTTCGAAGAAAAGTCGTATAAACTATTATTTGTATTCCACAATGGAAACCATCTATTTTAAAGATTCAGTAATTATGTTATTTAAGTTCATTTATTAATTCATTATCACCATAGTTTAGTTCCATTTGGGCGAGTACTAATAGTACTAATTTCATTTAATGGCAGTGGATATTAAAAATTGAGACTGCTTAATTTTTTTTCTCAGTCATTGTGATCGAGAATACGTGATTGAAAGGAAGATACGGCTTTCCTAAAAAAAACTTTTTTTTTCATAGGGTCAAACTGATGATTAAAGGGGCACATTAAGGATATATATGAAAAGAAATATAAAATGTTGATATAATGAACTTTGTCGATCGTGTTTTTAAAGCAAAATTAATAATAATTACTCTAAGTTGCGCTCACTAACTTCGACATGTGATTAGTCTAGTCTAGGCATTCATTTTCAAAGACAGGTATTGTTTGCTGAAATAAAGACTTCATGCTATTAGGAACAATGGATCATCATGAATCAGGGTCATCCGAATTGCATATGAAAAAAAAAAATTCATTTTGAATTTTTTTTTTGACCGTGCAAATAACGTAGAATAGTTTTCAGAAATTTCAAAATAAATTATAGGAGGGATAATGAGTATTTCTAAAATTATTGAAAATAAAATATTAGTGAAGTAATGTTTGATTTATCAACAACACAAGTGGAGAGTTACCATGAGTATTTAAAATATATTCGAATTAAAAGCACTACAAAGGTTAAGAAATTATAATAAAGTGAACAAATCGACACAGTGTATATATTCGAGTTTAAATATATATTATTATACTTTGATCCTTACATTGTTAATGGTTTCCTAATGCTTTATTTTTATGTAAACTTAGAATTACATTCATTGGCATAAAAACTGGCGCACCAAGGAGTAAGAATGAGATTGAAATTTGGCATGAAGGTATGTATTAGGCATATATGTAAATCAATAGAAATGCAATTATATTGCACAGTGCGTAATGCCACCAGAGGGGAGGGGGGAATTTCGTTCTACTAGGATTATAAAACAGTAAGCAGAGCCAGTTTCCGTGAATATAATCTGTTGCATAGGGACGTTTATTAAATAGGGATACTGTTACGCCGCCATTGGAGACAATATGAGCAGCCGTAAGAGTTTGAGAGATTCATCAATTGGCAAGGCAATTGGCTGAAGGAGAGTTGCTATCGCTGAGCCCATTATGTGTACTGCGATTGACACCCACTTACGTCGCCTCCGTTTGGAGTGGTGTCAAGCTCGAACGGATTTCACTGCAACTGTATGGAATCAGGTCGTCTTTAGCGAAGAAACTAAATTCAATTTGGACAGTGATGATAATCATGTCCTTGTGTGGAGGCCCCGTGGTGAGCGTGTCAATCTTGCCTTCGTTGTATTGTGACACACCGCTCTCACAACTGCTGTGATGATATGGGGTGCCATCGCATACAACACACGGTCAACCCTAATATTGTTCCATGACAGCCCAGAAGTATGTTTGTGACATTCTGTAGCTACATGTTTTATCACTTATAGTAGTGCTCACAGGTGGCATTTTTCATCAGTAAGATATTCTCTCACACACAGCAAGTGTTTCACAGGACTGCCTCCGCTACATTTCCACCCTTCCTTGGTTTGCTCGATCCCTAGATTGGTGACCTATCGAGCATATCTGGAATCATTTAGGACGGCAAGTTGGACAGACTACGAGGTTGTTCGAATTAAAGCCCATTTTCAGCAACTATGGAATGTGATATCTCAGGACGTCATACGAGACTTGTATGCCTCAAAGCGGAATCATGTTACATCATGCATTAATGCTAGAGGTGGCCCAATAGGGTACTAAAACCTAGGCATTTTTCTTATAGTAAATGATGACTTTGTTTTGATTTTGTAATCACTTTTTTATATTGATGTTGTACTTTCGTTTGTAAAACTTCGTTTTATTCTGACAACACTTTCTTGGTGCGTAATTTTTTTATGGCAAAAATTGTACATTAAGGTTTTAATGTATGTACAGATACATTAAATGTTATATTTAAATAATAAATTGTTTTAAATCATACGTTATTCCTTTTTAATATGAAAATTATATTGATAGTGATTAAAATAAGATTTCGGATACGTTTCTATTTTAACTTTGAAACCATATTTAATACAACGAGGAAGAAATCTTTTTTAGAGACTTAATATATTTTAAATATGATTTGAAGTTTTTTCAGCTTAAGTAAGTAAGTAATTGAAACAAGAAACTATTAATATAATTCGAATTATTGAAAAATTAGCGTAAAAAATATTTTCACATAAATACATAAAATAAACCATTACCATTAATACAAAATATTACTATAATTAAATTTTGCTTGAATTTCAATAAAACTTCTGCATTATGAGCCTATGTCATTCCAAACTTGAAATTGTTTAAAACAACAAGAAAATAATTTCCTCAAATATTATTAGGAAGCTGATCTGGAATTAGATTTTTAAAAAAAATACAATTTTGACAAATATGGCATATTTATGAATGAACTAACATTTAGGGAACATGTTAACATCTGTATTGAATTAAGTCAAGATATTTCACATAACAGAGAACTGTAATTTGTAGCAAAATATTTTTGAACCACTCCTAGGCTCTATTTACCCCCAGTATGGGTTAAAAATATTATTTGACTTAATTTGTATTTTCATAAATAAGTACTTTTAAAACAAGATATTTCCATTACTTTATAATTTTTTCTTACAAAACATAAAAACAAAAACTTCTAAAAATATAAGTAAACTTTACCTAAAATGTTGGTTTTCCTCATGTCCTATTGAATTAGTAGTTGAATTGCAATACAATGAATAATCAGCTTTGATAGTAATAAATACAATTTATGTTAATCATACGAATTTATATGGTTTCTACACTTTTTTACATTTAGTTATTGAATCTAGTTCGCGTATCGTATATAAGAAAACAAAACACTGCTTAAAGTGTGAAATCACAATTTGAAGAAAAATACATAGCCTTTTTCTTCTTCGAGATTCTTCCATCAATTTGGGTTTTGTTAAATTTTGATACGTAAAACGAGTTGTTCTTTTAAAAACAAACTGAAGAGTTCTGTTATCAAAATCATATAAATTCAAATATTGCTAAATGCTTCCACCTCTATCAGAAGAAATATTCAGTCCTGTACTCTCAAAAAATACAAAAGATAGCGGAGGTAGATCGTGTCCACCTATATTTAATGGATATTATTTATGAGCATTTTAAATATTTACCGAGACCAAAACACTATCAGTTTCAGAAGAAAATTCAAAATAAGAAGAATATTTTTCTAAAATATCCAAGCAATATTCATTTTCGTTATCATCTAAATCAGATTCATTCAAAACAGAACTATCTAGCCTTATTTGAGCCATGGTAATAAGCCATCGGATTGAAAATAATTCAATAGCTATTATCTACAAATTCTACAAAAAATGAAATAAAACTAATGCATCTTATAACTCTTCACTTTAAGTCTGCAATACAAGAAAAGTTATCTATTTCTAGTGTTTAGAAAATTCTACAACGCCATCGACATGCATTAAAAAAACTAGCATGTATATCCATTCTTTGACGGGTGATTTGAAAATTGGAATAATTTAGATTGAAGGTAAAATATTATTTTTTAACGAGGACGAACTTTAAAATATAATTTTAAGTGATGAGCAGATTAGTCTCCCAGGAAAAATTGATTTAGTAAATAAAATAACGAAGTGAAATAACTTTAAACCAAATGGGGACGAAGTTTGTAGTTCATATATTAAAATTTTGAAGCTTTTATAATTTTAAATATTTAATTTATAAAATAATAATTAAATGATTTTAAATAAAGCTGTAATTAATTATTAAATGTTGCTTAAGCCTAAAAGGAATTAAATTTCAATAATGAGGAGCATTGCATTTACTTTCTTGATACGGATTTAATTTTAAAAGTTAGCAATCCACCTACCGAGCATAAAACATTTTTAATGAGTAATTATAATTTAAAAAAATGTCTTACACATTTCAATAGAAAAAAATATTAATGTTTTCTGTAACAAAAATATTTGCGAAAACCAATTTGGTAAGAAATACAATAATTTTTCACAACATTTAAATAAAAGTATGCGGTAATTCGCCAAATGTGAAACTTCATAGTAGACTCATCGATGCTAGCACGGTTAACAAAAAAAAATCACTAAGTTGGTGATTTTTAAAATCATGCCAAGTGCTGGAGCTAAAATGTATTTTAAATCTAATTATGAACTAAAATAAAAATGAATTAGAGATATTACAATACTTTATATTATTTGCAAAGTGAGAGAGAAATTCAACTCGCATTTTCTCGCATCGTAGAGCTGAAGTATAGATTATAATAAACCTAGGTAATTTAGAATTGAGAATATGAGTATTTCAAGAATACAATTCTCTAAAATTGACAAATAAAAAATTTCAGTTAAAATTCAATGAAACTGTCTTTATGAAAAAAGAAAAAAATAACTGTTAAAATCAATGAAAAACTTTCAGTTAGAAATGAAAGAGGAAATGTGATTATCTGAGACAATGCAATTCACTAAAAATGTCAAATAAGATATTCCAATTACAACTCAAAGAGTAACGTTAGTTTTAGCAGGAATCAACATGCGGAACAAATGTGAAAATTAAAAATAACAATAAAATTAGGAATGTCAACAAGTGAATATATATATTATATATATGTATAATCAAGAAATTGAATCTATATATATGTATAATCAAGAAATTGAATCTATATATATGTATAATCAAGAATATTGAAAACATCAGTAGCTTAATACAATAACAATTAAATAAAATTGTTATTTTAATATCTTTTTGGAATTTTTATAGGAGTTTGAAAAGTTTGCAACGGTTTCCGAAGAAGACACTATGTAACCAGGAGTTATAATTTTAGTTTCAGAGGAATTAAATACTGAAAACGTTTCAATCAATATATAAAATTTGTCTTGACAGAGATATTGAATTTAGTTTAGCGGAAAAGACAGCTAAATTGCCTGAAAAAAGTTTTTAAATACATCTTTATCAATCTTATAGTGAATTCTATCTTCATACAGAGTTTAGAATGGACGTCCAATATTACATAATTTCGAAATGAAAAAACAAGTGGGCAGCTTAGTAATATATATATATATATATATATATATATATATATATATATATATATATATATATAAATAAAGTGTTTATAATAATTAATACGTAATTGATTTCTTATTGTTAGGAATCAATAATAAATTTATGAATTTAAAAATTATTACTACAGTATTCTTTCTTAAGAATTTTAAGGAAAGAATGTGTAATAAACACATTTAACTCCTAAACTTGAAGGAAAATTAAATGAGTGAATCTTTTTCTTTTATTATTATTGCAAAAAATTAATGGCAAACAAAGTAAATGACCAACCTTTGTACAATTCTGTTATTCAATATGTTTAGACATGTTTTGATAAGATTTTACTATCAAACTTAAGAATGATTTATTATTTTAGTGTTTAAGAAACAAACGCAACTTAAATAAAGATGGTATGTTATTTCTGATTATATTCATTTACTTTCTTATGACCTGATGTAACTGAGATAACTATAAACTTCTAAAAAATATGTTTGGCAATATTTTCAATACGAAATAGATTTATTCCTTAATGCTTCTTCAACTCGAGAAGAAAGCAGAAATATATTTTGTCCAAGAGAAAATAAGGATAAATTAATACATTTTTGAAATTTATTTTTAGTAAGGTGACCAATCGTCCTCCTTTTTGAAATTTTAAAACTAATTTGTTAATCTCTGTATTCAGAGATGCCACGCCAAACTGTTACGCAAATGTTGAATACAAAAAATAAAAACTTCTAGGATATTCAGAAGTTACACGGCTCTCTCTAACACCTATTATAGATCGTGTTTTACAATTATTTGAGCCTCTCCGTTCATATTTTTTAAGTTTAGACAAAAATCTAAGCATTCTGGAATATTTTTTTCATTTATGAATTCTCGGAGATATTAATATATTTTGTACATAATCAGGCATTTATTTTCCATAAAACGATTCAAACGATTGAAGGTGAACATTTTTTTCAGCTACAGAAGCTAGTCTTGAACGATTTGAAGAAGCTTGAATGATTTTGTACTTAAATATAAATTATTATTTTAAGAAAAATTTATTCCTTTAATATGAAAAATAAAACTGTCAAACTTAGAAGAATAAAATTCGAGCGTAACGGAAAAGTACACCAAAAAAAATGCAGAAATCTTACCAAACATCTTCTCAATGTGTCGATGAATAGTTTGAAACAAATAATACAGGAAATGACAGTTTTCAATGATATTTTTTGATTTCATAGCAAGCAAATTGGGCAGTTATTGAAAATTACCCTGAGTTCTTATCAAAAGAAATGCCTGATATTAAAATCGATTAAAATGATCTGTTTGAAGAAATTAGAAGGTTGTATAGTTAAATTCTGATAAATTAGAACACTGAGAAAATCTATATGCTGAAATTGATAAAAGATTGGTGGAAATATTTAACCATTTCAAAAATAAACACATTCTATGTGGATATTTAGCAATTCTTGTTAAATTTACTTTGTGATACCCTAGAACTAATGCAGTTGTTGAAATAGTTTTTCATTTGGTAATAATTTTTTGAAAAGTGAGAAATCAAGATTAAATGTTGATACTCTTGCTACAGCACTTCCCTTAAAATTCTATATGAAGGATATTTCTTGCTTTGAAATTTCCAATATATTGCTAGAAAATGATATATTGACAAAAATGTTCATTCAATGAAAAAATACTCTTTTAATTAAATAATTAAAAGGGTAAGAAGCAAAATTAGTGTATTTTTGTTCGAATTAATAAAATATTTCATATTATATTTCATATTACGCTGTACTTTTTCATAAATTTTTCCTCCTAATATTCATTGAAAAAAATTGTTCACCTTATTTTTAGTAATTTTAGTTTGCTTGTACAAATGTGAGTAGTATGGTAGTTAAAAAAATAGAATTTTATATCTTTCATCACAATTTTACTTAATTGGAAGTATGAATGAATGTTATTTGTGTCATGCTGCTTAAATAATTATTAGACAACTACTTGTATATGAAAAATATAGCTCATGTATAAGCATTTTTTCCAGTTTTACTTCTCCATTGACCTTTTACTAGAAAGGTTAATTGTTTCTATATTTGAATCGCTTATAAAATGTAAAGGATAATGTTTTTAGTTACACTTATTGTTATGCATCGAAGCATTATTAAGAAAGGCCAATTTTATAGCAATTCTTTATCTTTTTTAATCCAGATATTTGTTTGAAATTTCATAAGAAACAATTATAATATTTACTAATATTGTAGGGCCTATTAGCTTCAGTATTATTACTTTCGGTAGACATCATATACAAGACACAAAATAATAACTTTTTGTCAAATAATAATTGTCATCAAATAATAATTAAATTCTTATTTTTTTAAATTGCATTTCCTCATGAAATTTTTCTTCTAATGAAAATTTTCCTTTTTCTATATTTTTCGGTATTTATTCAGGGTTTCAACTGTTAAATAATTTACATGAATATTCAAAAGGAGGCAACTTTTATTGAATTTCCAATACCTAAGGATAACATTTCACGAATTATTTTTCAATGCCTCAAATACTTCATAATATGTACTGTGCTTCATAATTAAAGTTAGTCTTACAATTTTTATTTATGCCGTTATCCATTTTGAGATGAACATTTTTATTTATATATCTTTAAAATAATTTAACACACACAATTCTAATCTAATAATCTTGCATAAAATTCCTAATCTATAACAATATTCAATTAATTATTATTTGTAATTTAAGAAAAATCCTGAAATTCTATAATATTTATTATTATTACATAAAGAGGCATAAACTCAAATTTTAAGAGATATTTTTATAACAACGCATCTAAGACGTATTATATGAAATAATAGGAATTATTGCGGACTATAGCTCAGATTAAATAAATTGTAAAAGTAAGAGTAGGCAGTATTAATTTTAATTTATTTCTGTAGGCATCGACGTGCTTTCAAATAGGTACATCATAGTACATTATCATAATACAATCACCTCATAGTCAAAACTCACATTCGAACAACTTTTATGATATAATTCAACCAAAGATGCCAACAACAGTCAAGAAACTTTTTTTTATTGTAACTAGTTGCCAACACACAACAACTCTACTTAAAATTAGATGC
The DNA here is from genome assembly GCA_019974015.1 of Nephila pilipes. Classification (NCBI taxonomy): domain Eukaryota; kingdom Metazoa; phylum Arthropoda; class Arachnida; order Araneae; family Nephilidae; genus Nephila; species Nephila pilipes. Next base: position 4,603 of record BMAW01067421.1, on the reverse strand, counting down.
TTAAAATTGACTTTACATTTAAGAGGCACGTGCAAATATATGTTTAAAATTGACATTATACTTAACAAGCACGGCTGAAAGGAACGAGAGTCACTTGGCACTTGCCAAGCTCAAAATTGTACCAAGCTAAACTGTACCGAACAGGAATTTTAAATGGTAAGCGAGTACTTCTTACTCGTAATGAGGATGGTAAAAAAATACTTGTTTTAAACACAGATAGCATTATTAAGGTAAATTATTGGTACCATTGAGTGATACTATTTGTTAAGCGGAGCTGAAACACATTTGACATTGATTCATAAGTTCGTTTTGATTTAGTAGTCATTTGCTACCAAATTAAAATTTGATTGATTCTGCATCGAAATATTGACGTCATTTTGTCACCGTCATGTTGTCACCATTGATGAGACCAGGATTCCTCATTATGCACCAAAAACTAAGCAACAACCAAAACAACCGGTAGCTTCTGGTGAATCTGCTGCAAAGTAGGAGGGAATGATCTCATAGGCTGGAAAATTTATGACGAATAATTTTTGATGTGCAAAATGAGTCATGATCCGAGACTCAGACAAGCTGTCTAGTAAGTCATGATGATTACCAAAAAAAACCCCTTTTGATGCTACAAGCTTATGTTTTATGTTTTCTAAGGCTTTAATGAACGACCCTCGCTTAATGCGTTAATGAGTTTCATCAAAACAAGTTAAAACAGATTTAATTGAAAATTCCTGTAATAATTATTTGTGAAGTACATTTATTGAATATAAGGTAAATAAGTAAACTTTTTTCCTTTTCACAATTTGATTATACGAGTGTTTAAAAGGAATAGAGGAAGTTTACTGAGTGACATAAGTGGATAAATTAAAAGCATGCCATCATTTGTTTTTTTTAACCAAGTACATTTCCTTCATTCTTCTAATTTATTATTTTTTTACATTATTTAATGAAGAAAAAATAATTTTAAGAATTTAGAAGGAATAAAAAATTATGACAAGCATATTCTACTTAGATAATTATTTTAAAATTTTATCCAGGCTAATTAAGTCTTTAAAAATTATAAACTAGCTTAAGTATTATTGCTTGATTATTCTAACATTATTTAACTAATAACAGTAAATTGTTCTAGTTTTCTTCTTATAAAATGAATTACATCAATTGCTAAAATTGTTTATGCGAATTTATTTTCCTGCTTTGTTTAAATAACTTTATGTAACATATTAAATCATGTAATGAGAATCTCTCTCTCGTTAATTAATAATTAAATTTCATAAATTAATTAGAATACAGAAATAAATTCATTTCTAATATTTTATATATAAGCGAACTAATTGTTATCCTTAAACTTTTGCTTAAAATTCATAATTCTGATTTAAGAAAAAAATCAAACAAAAATGTATAAGCAACTATTTTATTGAAACAAAGGCATTTGATTCACATCTATTTGCAAACAAAATAAATAATGATTTAACTCTTTATTATATTTTGTATGCTGCAACTTTAATTACTAATTTAATCAAAATAAAAATAGTAAATATTCACCCGAATACTAAATTCTTGGAAAATACAGATCTAAACCTAAAAGCCTTTTGTATTTTATATTTCGCTGTCTGGAAAACTCTAGAGCTGAAATATCTTCATTGAAACAGCAGAATCTTAACGTTCCTTTTCAAATAGCGTGTAGAAACCTCAAAAATGATCAAGGTTTTCTGCACCACCTTTCTGTCTGAAGTCATAAATATTAAATGAAAAATATGTTTTGTACCGAATATTTGCTAATACATTGCAATACAGCCTTCATTTTATTTTATTTTCCCATCTGCTTTTCTTTGATCTGAGTGCTTGAATTTCGAAGAAGATAGTTATTTTTCTCATATTTACTTTGAATATGCAATACATATGCTAAAATAAAATGATTTGAAATTCTTTGAAAGGTTAATATTTCTACTCCTCTAAATATAATTCAAATTCAGAATTAAATAGTATCAACAAGGTATTGTAAAGATTTCTTGAAGCATCCTTTCTGCAAAAAAGGAATAAATTTGAATATTAAATTCTATTGAAGATTCCCTTAGGAATATTAGATTGGATATGATATTGCTTAATCTTTTTTTTCAGGCAATACAAATTGCATTTCTGCGTTATTGAGCATATTTTTTTCTCTCCAATAATGACTTCATATGTATGAAATATTTGAAATTCTAAATATAACATTTGAAAAATGGTATTTTAAATACTTTTTGGATATTGTTGGAATCCTCTGTTAAATAAGAGTGTTTATTTTTCTGGTAAGTTTTAAGTTTGTGACATCAAATAATTCTGAAACTGCCTTACGTATAAATTTCACTTCAATCAATGACTTTGATAAAAATCTATTTCTTTGCTTTACAATGATGTAGCATAAATTAAAATATTTCAAATATATTCTTACTATTAGAATTAGAAAAATCGTTAAATTAAAAAAAAGCAAACATTTACCGGATACTGTTTCACTTAGTAAACTAATTTTACTTACTACTTTCACTACTTCTCCTTTCTACTTTTACTTAATAAAAGTGGAAATAAATGCAAAGAAATATAGTGGAAGCCCAAGATATTTTTTAACATAACTCATAATCAATTTACATTACAAAAGATTCGAATTTATAGATATATAGTACCCACTTTCAAAAATATATTTGATGTTAATGAAATTATAGGTAATATAATGCTTTTCATGTGATATCATTAAATTGATTTTGCAAAAAAGTTTAAATGTTGTATGAAAATTTTAAAATTTTTAAATAATTTCTAGGACTTTCAAGTTCTTTGATGCTTATAAAATACTCTCAATGTAATAGTTTTTTTAATTATTTCAAATTATATATATATATATATATATATATATATATATATTTGTAATAAAACTGAGAAAAAATCTAAGTAAATGAAAATATGGTAGGTTGTTAAATTTAAATTAATTTTTTTAGCATCTCTAAGCCTAAAAAGATTTTGAAAATTCTAAAAGTATTTATTTCAGTGTTAAAGTATTATTTCTTCTCTAAAATATCGACCATGATCCATACAACTTACATATATATATATATATATATATATATATATATATATCTTGGCTATATCTTTCAAATTGCTCAAAATATTTTAAGCACACAATATTAAATATTACATAAACAATCGACATGCCTATTTAGAAATAATTTGGGGCATTACCAGTACAGAATGACAGAATTTAAATAAAGAAAGTAGGATATATATATATATATATATATAAGGCATGGCTATTAAGTAACAAAACTGACGCTATAAAATATTTTATTTTACTCTCATTCATATTTATTTATTTTCATCTTCAATATACACCCCTCCTTTCATTATTTGGAACAGTGCTGGAAGTGTGCTTCGGTCAGCTCCTTCAGGATGCATAACTGTTTTTTTTTTCATAATTTCAATGAACTCAAATCGTGTTCCTTTTAATACATATTTCACCCAAGGAAACAGATAGAAGCCACAGGGAAGAAAATCCAGCAAAAAAGGTGGATAATCTAAAATTGGAACACTGTACTTGGCTAGAAACCTCTTGTCAGACGATGTAGAATGACTTGTCATCCCATAAATCGGAACGTCTTTCTTTATTCTTCCACTTAGTGCAGCAAGAACATAAAGGTTGTAATGTTGATTAATAGGTTGACTTTCAAGAACACAGTGAAGGTTGACAATCTCAAAAACATAAGAAACAATCATTACTGCTTTGAATTTTGATTTGTTTATTCGAGCTTTTTTGTCTCTTTTTAGAGTATGGATGAAGGTAAAGGATAATAATTTTAGGATCATAAGTAAAAAGCTACGATTCGTAACAAGGCAAAAATAATATTTCCAATAAGTTTGAACCATATTAAATGGTGTTAAAACTGTCAGTACAAACATTTTTGCAAGATTCTTTTCGTTCAAACTGAATGTTAGGTACCATTTTGATACGCACTTTTTGCATGTTTGAATTATCATGTAAAATTTGTCGTGAAGATTCTTTGTAAATTCCAACCATCTCAGCGATTGCACGAATATTTAACCTACTGTCAGATCTTAGAGATTACCGATTTTTCGACATTGTCATCAGTTTTTAAAGAGGAAGGGTGAGCCAGGCGTGAATTTTCTGCAACGTCTTCTCTGTCATCTTGAAAACGCTGTAAGCCCTTATAACCACGTGAACGTGATAAATATTCATAGCCTTTCACTTATATTATGAAATTGTAAGTTTTAGTAGCAGTTTTCCAAGTTTCATGTGAAATGCACAACAATTCGTTACAACATCGATACACTTATCCTTTTCCTGTGGGACAAAAAATAATTGTAATGCGAACGAAGGCAATGGCTATACGGATTTGTTTATAGAAGCGAGGGACACTGCATTTGAAAGAATAGGCTTGACGTTGAACAATTGACAGTTGGAGCTTGGAAAATGCTTATTTCTGTAGCAGCATCAGTATATATATATATATATATATATATATTCAAAAAATATATTTTTGCAGAATATTGATAACATTCGTTCTAATAATAATATATTACTTAGCTGAATCAAAACTTAATATATTCATGTTTTAAGACAACG
>BMAW01067416.1:0-64831 GCA_019974015.1 Nephila pilipes | reverse complement strand
AGTCTTTGAAAGTTGTCCTAAGTCGCAATGTAACGGAAAAATTGACCATCAGATTGATAATTGCTTCTTATATACACCTGCTGAGTGCGCAGTTCCGATGCGCTGTAGCTCCCGCTATTCATTCACTGGACACGAAATTTTAATTATTTGCATGTTCTGTCCAAATGGCTTTGCATACGAAATTTCAATTCAATCGTACTGCTCCTTCTTAGTGCGTCGTTTTTTTGTTATATATATATATATATATATATATATTTCTGTGTGTGTGATTAATACGTTTTATCACTTTTTTAATTTGGGCTTTCTCAATGCCGATTCCAATTCTCATGTTAAGAACTACTACAACTTTCACCTCTCTTGTCGCTTGAAGCGACTTGTCCTCTCGAGCCCCCTCCCCCCTTTTTATTTTGTTATAGAGTGTATGTTTGTTATAGAAAGTGTTTTATTATAGAGTGTTTTGTTATAGAGTGTAATTTTATTCCTGATTTTTGATCTATTTCAACGAGTGATATTCTTATTCACAATATTATATTTTTTTCAATAAATCAAGGATGGTTTAAGTATTAAATTGTCTTGGATCATTCGCAGCTACTGATCTGGGTCATTTTAAGTGTGGAATATGCATCCACATTTTGTTACTCATTCAAAGAAATCCGATGCTCCTGCATCTTCCCAGGTCACTTCATCAGTGACAATCTGATAATTAGATGTTGAGGGACTGCCTAAATGTTTTTCACTCTCCACTGATGTACGACTATTTTTGTAGCGGTACAACTCCTGTATCTCTGTGGTAGTCCGAAAGCTTCTCGTATCTCGCGAATCGTTTCCATTTGGGAATCTCTAGGATTTTTCACAATCTTTAACACAATTGCGTTTTTCAAGCTTTTCCGTCATTTTGTCAAAAACAAAAATCCACCGGCTCTCTCTTACTTTTCCTCACTCATCTGCGGTCTGTCGAATTCTATAGTTTCCGTGAACAGGAAAAAATTAATGCATGTTCATTGCCGATCTCCCACATACACGCAACAGACCACTCCTCCCTAACTTAATTTGTTTACGTATGAAAAATTACAGTTAGATATTTTTTTTATAACAATGGCTTATCACTGATAAGAACCAATTTTTTAGTTAAAATAAATTTAACCAATAACAATAAATGAGGAAGAGAGGAAAAGAAAATTTGAAGTGAATGTATCTGTTCTTTTTACTACAAACTTATGTTTAACTTGCTATGTTAATATGTATGTATGTAAAAAGTATATTCTTCTTGTTTAAAATTCAAAACTGGTACTCAAATTTTAACCCACTTCCTATCATTCGATCAAGTTGAAGTTTTGGAACACATATAATTCCGATAACAATACAATTCTATGATTTACTCAAGCAGTGAGGAAAGGAAGAGCCTGAGGTCCTGGGCCTTGCATTTAACAAGTTCTAATTGAGTTGAAAAATTGCACATTCGTATAGCTGATATAGTTGCTATTTAGTCTTAAATTTCCAGACAAAAATGATTAAATAAATATAAATAAAAAATATTTTTAAATCAAGATTTTTTTTTAAAGAGGGACTGAAAGGTAAAAACAATTTTTAATACAAAAATAGTACATAGTTTTTGAATAAAAATAGTATATATTTATAAAAACTTGATGCATTAATACTCCTCTTGATCTCATTGAGTCACCTAGAAGCCAATGAAGTTAAATCCAGGAATAAAAAAGGAGATTATTAATGTTTTCTAACACATTAATTCTTAAAAGTTTTGTTACCAATTCGATTAGAAAAGTGTATTAAGACTTTTTTTTCTAATGTTAGGTCTGCAACAAAACAGGATATGTACAATACGTGTAAATAAAAGTGTTAGTATCTATTGGGACAGTGGCAGCATTTTAAAAACTTGATGATTTGTACATTTTGGCAGGTGAAAAACATAAGAAATTTATATCAAAATAGTATTTTAATATTTGTTGTCATAAGTTTTATGTTTATTCATCATAACAAACATCTTCCTAGTTATATAAATTTTAATTTTAATTTCCACTTGTATATCCGTAAAAGTCGTGTTTTATTGAAGGTATATAATTTAATAAATTCATCATATCTTTTTTCTTTCTTTTCAAATATACCTTTATATACCTTTATAATACCTTTATATAATATCTTTAAGATACAACAGTGGCTGATTTCTATTTTTCAAGATTGCTGGCCTACCTATTTCTTACGTCAATTACTAGAAATTCATTCTTTGCAGAAATTATTTTCTTATTTCTGTTTTAATATTGTTTGCAATGTATCCTTTTTCAAATTTCGAGTCCATTTACCAGAATTCCTGCAGCGTTTCCCATCAACTTCTCGATCACTTCTTTTAATCGGTAAATTAAAAAAAATTAAATTTTCAAAAACTTCCTAAATATTAAAATTTATAATTATCAGAAATTTAATGAAATTATTATTTTAAAATAAATTATATTATATAATATTAATGATTTTAATTTCTATTCATCAATTTCTGTTACTGAATTTAAAATTCATAGTAATAAAATCACGCAATGCAGTAAATATTCTTTTTACAATGATAAATTTTTCTTCCGGTATCATATGGATTAAATGTACTTTTAATTTAAAAACCTTCTTAATTTCTATAAATAACTTTTAGGAAACATGTTTATTTCTCCAAGTTATCTAGAAAATTAACTCTCTTGGTCCTTCATTTCATGAGATAATAATAATTTCTTTTTTTGTAGTCCCGTTTTCTTTCCTCTTTAGTAAAGTTCCGATTTACATGACATATTCCAATTAACTTTCATTCATGCGAAGATATTTTAATTGCGCTCTATCTCACATTATGAGCTATTTCGAGCAACTTATTCTTGCACCATCTATTTTAATTCTTATAACGTAATATTCATAACATATATCATAATATTTTTAATATTTATAATAAATATTCTTAAATTTTATTCGCTTTATCTTACTCATATGGATAGTTCTTGAAAATTAAATTGTGTTACTGCTTTATTTCTTCATTTGTAATACCAAGTAAATATTTTCAACTGCTAATTTCATGTTAACATGTGCTACAGTTGTTTTTTTAAAAGATTAATTCGTGTTATTTAAGTCCTTCACCTTTGGTAACGAGCTCCTTCAACGATGAAGGTTTCGAGTCTTTAAATTACTTAGCCATTTTATTCCCAAGCTCCACTGAAGCAATTGCTATCAAAAAAAAAAAAATACAGTCTTCAAATTCCTAATGTATTTTTATCTCCGCAAACAAAACATTCTAAAGTTTTTTAAAAAAAAAACGTTGCCATTGTTTAGAATAAAAACAGGCAGTTTTGACCCAAAAATCAATTAAATTAAGTATTCAAATGAAAGCAAAAGATGAATCTTTAGAGTAGAAAATAATACTCTATTCGAATATTGAAATAAAAGTAGGTGATAAAATATTAAATTAAATATATCTTTGTAATGTAAATATACATCAAACAGACCAAATGTAATTATTATAATCATAATGTATTACAATGTTAATCTTTTGAACGTAACACCATGTATCCTTTATTTTATGCCTTCCTATTTTTGTTGACGTCATTTTCTCAAAACAACATGTTAGCATAAGTTAATAACAGTCTAAGTTTAAATATACGTAGAGATTATGTGGAATTAACATTGTGCTCACGAATTCAAAAGACAAAATTCAACACGCACTGAAATATTCCTGAGAATTTTCCTGAGAGTGATTTTTTATAATTATTTTTGATCGCCTGTTTGTCGTGTCTTGATTACAGTGAAAGATAAGAGCTTAGAAGCGTGCTTCACATGTAAGTTGTGAGTTCGAGTCTTAATTCTGTCAAAAACTGTTAAGAATAATGGAGTTGGATCGAATTAAGAATCGAAGACCAAAAATGATGTTGATAGAAGTTTCGACAGTCAAGGAAATAATTTAGATGGCGTCCTTGTTATGTAAGTACTAGTACGAGGTCCATAGTTTATACATCCTACGCTGAGACTCTATTACAGCATTATTTAAGACCAAATGAAGCCATAAAAGTAAAAAATATCATCATAACATATTTCATTCCACATATGCAAAAAGTTTTAGACGCATTGCTTTAAAAATCTACTAATTCATATTTTGACATGAGTACAGTCGCGTTTTCTCCTTTTATAAATTCTTTGGAAACCTCTAATTGAATTTGTTTGATTTGGAAATTTGTCGAATTTTTCTTAAGAAATTGACACAAAAATGCATGGAAAATTCTTCTGTATTGGAGTTAAAACTGCATTGTTTAAATGCAGAGTGTTCTCGTATGTGAGAATATGTAAATAAAGTTTTATTTTAATCGTATTTAAAGAGAAAATCGTGTTTTGCTTAAGTCGAGAAGTCCTTTATTGAATAAATTTGTGGATAATATATATTTAAACATGACTTTAATTCACTATTCCTTTTAATTCTTAAAATATTTACCTTTAAAATTCGTGCTCTTGCCTCTGCTAATTTTAAGCCGAATTCGTGGGTGTTCAGTAGACACCTACGCTTCTAATTAGATGGAACACCCGCATTCTAAAACTGTCTGCACAGCATGTTGCTCATTTACATGCTTCGACATAATAGGTAACTATTAATTTTTCTAAAACACAATTCAAATTTGAAACGTGCAATAATCAAGCTGCTGATAATTACACGTTTTGAGAAAATTTATTTCATTTAAAAGAATGAAAGGAGTTTTCACAGCTTATAATTGTTTCCTTTGCGCGTATTCTTAGTTTTTACTGATTGAAACTGCGTTCATTTGGAAAAAATCGCTATACTAACTGTTAATAAACATGAAAAAAAAAATCACATTGGATCAGCAATTTACATCCTCTTGTACAATTATGTAAAAAAAATTAATTTACTGATTACATATTCAGTATTAATATTTAGGATAGACAAAATAACAATACCAGAAGCAAAATAATATGTTCTGACTATTTGTAGTAATAACACTGTAGTATATATATATATACACCGAAAACAGGACGTCTTTCTTATTTTCTGTATATTTCGGAAAATCAGGTTCTATTATTGTTTGTTCCGGTCTAAGATATTTATTAAGAAATGTGTTCGATAAACGGATGCTAAAGCAGTACTTGTTACATAGGGAGCACAGAGAGAAATGTATCTATCACATGGAAAGAAGCAGAGAAAAAAGAGAAGCGATTAACGAGTGATGGCTTTCATTCCGGAGAAAACGAAAAATCCCCCTAATTTTGTTAATTCAGAAACTAAAAAGATCTACTGCGACGATTTCCTGATACATGAAACGAAAATAGGAGAATCATTATTTGTACAGATTACCTGACGAGGTTCACAGTTAAAAAAATAAACATTGCCAATTGCTGAAACCATCAAAATCGTTAATTTCATTGTCGAACGGCCGTGGTACTCTAGTGGTCATGGTTTCGGACCTGTGATCGACAGTTTTCGTTCAGTCACGCTTTCGATTCTTTGCCACTAAAGATCCGCCGTGTAGCCGGGACTGATGCACGTTAAATCTGTCGGGGCCCAAAGTGCCTCCGTCGGCGTGGTGTAGAAATTAGGAGAGGGGGTGCTAGCTCAGGTGTCGTCCTCGTCACTTGACCGTGGTTCAAAATTATGAGGTCCGTCGCCAACAGCCATCGTGTTGCTTCGAGTTTGACGTGAATAAAAAAAATTTAACTAAACTTATTGTAGAAGAAATCATACTGAAGCATAGTGCTCCCAGAGAAATGATACGTGATCGAGAACGTTCGTTCTTATCAAATATCGGGAAGATATCAATCATTTGAGTCAGACTTCGCATCTTCTGACGACTGCCTATTATCCACAGATCGATAGTTTGAAAGAAAGATTTAACTTAACATTAGCGGATATGCTGCCCATGTACGTAGATGTTGAATAAAAAGAAATTGGGACAATATTCTATTCTTTATGACTAATTCAGCAAAACAAGATAATAGGGATTCAGTGCTTTCTTTCTTATTCATTGAAGAAATACCCAGACTCCTATCAACGTAATTCTCCCCAACAATACAGAAACGCATGAAAATAGCAACATCTTATCCCCAAGTCTGAAGACGCAAGGCAAGTGGGAAAACTCCATATTCTTGAAGCTCAGGCAGATAATTAACGTCAATATAATCGTAGACATCGACCGTTCATCTACAACATAGTGCACTTAGTTTGGGTGTTTACAGCTGTGTGTGTGCGAAAAGTTGAACTGTCCGAGAAGCTCTTAAGACATTATTTTGGACCGTATCGAATAACGCGACGATTATCTGATGTAAAGCATGAAGTAGAAAGTATGGAAGAAAACCGTAGAAGACGAAGCTCAAAAAATGTCTTCTACGTCCTCAGGTTAAAACCCTATCTTGATACAAATGATCAAATGGATTAAAAGAGAGTGCCTAAATTTTCATTTAGACCTGTTATAAGGAGCTAGACCAGATTGCAACGGGGCACTGTTGGGAATAGCGTAAGAACCGGATTCAACTCTTGTGCCATAAACCTGCATTCCTTCACTCGCTGCATTCTATTAAACTTCAAACATTCGACTATGGTCGGCAGATGAAATATCCACTTACGAGCCCTTATTTATTCTCCAAAACTTATGCAAAGAACTACAAACTGAAGTGAATTGCATCATCTAGTCTTTTCTACATTTACCTCTCGCTAAGCAGTAAAGTCGAAATAAGTTTTCATCTTTCTATTGTTGCGTTTTGCAACCTAAATTTATAGTTAATTTAAAATAATATTTTATTATTCTTATATCAAATTGATAGTTCTGAATTCTTTTGATTAATAAAAGTTTCGAGTTGAAATTCAATTTTGTACTCTTTATTTAGCTTGCCTATATATTCTACGTAACTATATATATATATACAATCGAACTTCCATATTGCGAATTTTTCTATATAGCGAACTTTTTCCTGGAACCAAGAACTTTTCACGATTTTCTTCGTAAAATAGCCTCTCTATAGAGAAGTGCATTTTCTATATTACGAACATTTTCTCTTGTGATTCAATTTTTTTTCTTCCTATTTTTGAAGTATTTCTGGTCATTTCAAATTATTCTCTCTTTTAACATGTTTTATGGTGGTCATAAATTTTGAACTGGTTTTTATTGGGTGCCTTATTCGCCGAGAGCAATATAATTCTGGGCGTTTCATCCAAGAAGTACAACCCTTAACCCCCATTGTCCAGTTCACTAGAAACATCTTCGATATCCCCTTACACCCTCAGTGGAATTGCCTCATGTCCTCGTGTCCTTGAACTAGTCTCCCGTTCATTTATAGTGTTAATCAGTCTTTCGTATAACTACGTTTCTTGTAACTCGAAAATGTCAAAATGTAAGTGTTTGAGCATCAAACAAAAAAAAATTTAATTCTTCAGGAAGTGGATAAAGGCGTCAAGAAAAAGGATATTGCTTTAAAATTTGATAGTCCTCCAAACAGCTTATCAGCAATTATAATAAATCGAGATAAGCTACAAAATTATGATTCATCGAATTCTTGTTCAAAGCGTTTAAGAACATGTCTATGAAAATGTCGACGAGGCAGTTTTGAAGTGGATACACACAATGCCAGATAAAAATGTTCCGATCTCTGAACCTTTCGTAATAGAGAAAGCTCTTCAATTTGCGGTCATGGTTTCGGATTCGTGGCTGGCTGTTTTCCTTCAGTCGCGGGTTCGATCCTTGGCCGCCAAAGACCCGCCGTGTAATCGGGACTGATCCACGTTAAATCTGTCGGGGCCCAAAGTCCTCCCGTTGGCGTGGCGTGGATGTTAGGAGAGGGGGGTGCCAGCTCAGGTGTCTACCTCTTCACTTGACCGTGGTTCAAAATTACGATGTCCGTTGCCAATAGCCATCGTGTTGCTTATAGTGCGACGTTAATATATAAACTAAACTATAAACTAAACTCTTCAATTTGCGAAGGCATTGGGATACGACCAATTTTTAGGTATCAATGGATGGCTAGAAAAATTTAAGAAAGTACACGGTATTGTAGCAAAAGTACAATCTGGGGAAAGAAAAGATGTTGATGATAATGATCTTAAAAATTGGATAATAGAGACACTGAGTAAAATTTTAAAAGACTATAAGCCAGAAAACATCTTTAATGCAGATAAGACTGCTTTATTTTGTCAATGTTTGCCTCAAAAAAACATTAACATTTAAAAACGAAAGATGCTTTGGAGGAATACATAGTAAAGCAAGAATAACTGTTATGTTAGGAGCAAATATGATTGGACATCAGAAATTAAAACCACTTGTAATAGGAAGAACCCAAACTCCAAGATGTTTCAAAGGCGCAAAATCTTTGGAAGTTGATTATGACTTTAACAAAAAATCTTGGATGACGTCAGAAATTTGTGAAAATTGGATTCAAAAGTTGGACAAACGTGTGGTTAAAGAATGTCGCAAATTGCTCTTCTTTTAGATAATTCTCCTGCCCATTCGAAGGAAATCAACCCAAAATTGAAAACTGTTACTGTTTTTTACTTACCACCAAACACCACATCAAAACTGCAGCCAATGGATCAAGGGGTGATAAAAAAATTTTAAAGTACACTATCGCAAGAGGATATTGCGAAAAGTTATCACTTCTCTTGAAAACAATCAATCCATGCCAAATATCAATTTACGAGAAAGTATTTCAAAAATTTCGAAAGCGTGGAACTATTATGTTACAGATCGTACCATTCATAACAGTTTTGCCAAAGTTGGATTCTTTGTCTGCAGTGAGAGTTCGGAGAGTACGGAGGACGAAGACGATATTCCCTTAGAAGAAAAGAAAAAAAATATGGATATAGCTAAAGGAAAAACAAGAAATTGCGGATTCTGTGCTGCTTGATGATTTTCTTTTTCTTGATTCTGAAGCAGAAACCTCGGGATCACTAACTGAATCCGATATATTGAACAGTATGACAAATAAAAACAGTACAGTAATGGATTGCAGTGAAGACGAAGATGAAAATGTTAACGATGATAATGCAGAAATCAATAAACCTTCGTATGATGAAATGATAAATTCATTTGAAACAATTCGACGCGGATTACAGTGTGAAGAAAATATGCCTGTAGGAATTTTTGTTGCATTGCTAAGATGTGAAGTGTATTATAAAACAAAGCATTTTTCCAAACAAAAACTCAAACAAAATTAACAGATTTTACGAATAATTAAATTTAAGGACACATGTGGTAATGTATGTTTAGAATGTCTTGTTATAAAATAATGTATGTGTTTAAAATTACTTGTGAACTTAAAATTTGAAAATATTCTTAAAATTCGTTAATTTTAATATAAAATTATTTTCTTAATGTTGAAAATACAGTGTATTCCTCGACATTCTTTTTTCTTGTTTTTCCTGCAGATTTTCTTTTTCTTTTACTGATGGGTAAGATATATATAAAATAAACAGATATTAAATTACAAAAAGGTGTGAATAATTACTTTTTTTCAATAAATAGAGTTTATGAATTTAAAATTTGTTTTATGTAGTTTATGAAGTATATTGAAAGGTGAACCTCTATATAACGAATTTTTTTTCGGGATTTAACGACTTCGTTATATAGAGGTCCGACTATATATAAATTCAATGTAATGTTTTTATTCTTTTTTAAAAATAAATACTCGATTGCGGTTTTTATAATTTGATACAAATTAAATTAATTCATTAATAATGTGATTACCACTACTCCAAATTTATTTTGTTCTCTCCAAGTGAACTCGGACTTTAATGAGACTTTACAATAATGGGAACTTCCAACCATTTTTTTTTTCTTTTCAGACGACGTCCAGTCAATCTGTCGGCCTAAAAAATCTTGGGTTCAAGTATATGGACGAACCTCTGGCGACACCTGGCGACCACACTGGGTTGCCGTGGACACAGCCTGTGTGTGCTCCATCCGGAAAAAGCGATTGATGTCTTTGTCCACTGGAAGAGCTCCTTTAACGGGAAAGAATTTTCTGCCCTGAAGACAAAATAGGGTCATTAAAGAACCCCGGTATTCTGATGCTCAGTTCCCTTTTCACTCATTCAATGTGATTCAGTTGGAAAAAAAAAATATGTGAACATTCTTATTTTTGGGTTCACTTTTTGTTGTCACGACTTCCATTATATTTATATACATCTACACACTAGACAATCACGTATTCTCCCGTAGTTTAAAAGAGTCCCTTCGTTTTAAGTGTATTTCCCTCCTACCATTAATCATTCCTAATGTATAGAATAAGTTGAATAATGTGTGTGTGTATTATGTTGTTCAATAAAACACCTCATATATGAATAATGTTTCAAATTACTTTTTTTTCCTTACCATCGTTGCATAATATAGTCCAAAGAACACAAAAACACAATTGCACACTTACTCATTTGGGGCACTAAATTTTAACGTCTTGTGAAAATAATGTGTAATTTTATCAAACTCTTTGTGTTTAGTCTTGGGATGAATGGACAAGCTCACAAGTAAGACGTACTAGAGAATCTTATGTAAATCTATATTTGAACTCTTTAAGATGTTAACAAAACTACACAACGTAACAATTGACATAGAAATACATTTCATATTTTCAAATTAAATATTTACAAGACTATCACTCTACCATTGCCGGAGGTATCCCGGTTAACTCTTAATTCTTTTACATCGAGTTATGCAACATGACGTCACTTATAGTTAGACATTCAATTGGATGATGCTAACAGCAGTTCTTGACCCAATGACTCACTAGTAATTTTCATGTAATATAAATGTTTAACTGATTAGTTAATAAGACATAATTTTCGAATAATAACCTAGAGTAGAGCCTTGTTTATTAGACCTCCTCCTCTTATCCGACGTCCAACGAGGGAAACACAGCTTCAATCCGCATCAAGAGCTTAAAGTTGCGAGTGTGACCGCAGTATATTTTTTTGTTCCTAAATAGATGAAGCTAATTAGATGAGGAAATGGTCGCCCTTGTTGTAATGACCTTCCTTCATTATTTAACACTACAGCCATCTTAAAGTCCAATTAAATAATCAATAAGTTCAAAACTCCAATTGAAGATATGTAAGAAGAGGACAGCACACTAAATTATCTGTTAAAAATGTGCAAGATATCTTTCTCTCGAATCCCTCTTAACTCAAACCTAGTTTATGATCAAATAATAATGTTTTAGCTTACCAATTCTTCCACTCACTCGTCGTATTGCTTCTAAGTGTGCTCGACATTACCAAACAATCAATCAAAATATCTTCTCCTATTAGTAAGTTTCCCAGGTGGAAGTTGATAGCTAAAATTAAAATTTTTCCTTTTTTTTTTACTAATTATTCGGGTACTTAGCTGCGATGTTCTGGAAATCCATCTGTTCAGTCATTGTCAAAATTTGATTACCTACTCCTTCTTTGGAAAGTATTCAGAAATAGTAATTGTTATAATCAGATAACTCTTTATGCATTATGTTTATTTTTATCTTAAAAAGTTATAATGTTACATTATAAATAAATATAAATACATGTTTTAATTGCCATATAACTACAGTTAAACAAAATAATTTTTCAATTTTCTTTATAATTATTGATTTCAGTTTAGTTCAATTTTCACCTTCAGTAATAAATTCTTATATACTGCTAGTACATCATTAATTTATGTTCAATTTGTGAATAAAAAGTTCAATTATTTATAATTAATTAATAAAGTAAAAACATATTCTGTAGCTATTTCAGGCAAGTGTATGATATAAGTATATTTTCTTTTCTGTTACTACTATTACATAATATTCTGCCTGAAAATACCATCATTGTCTTTCAAAAATTTTCATACAGATATACATTTACACATCGAAACAAAATACTCTAATTCTCCACGGTAAAGTTCGTGGAAAATATTTTTAATATTCTACGAGGATGGCTCAAAAAATATCATGTTTGGAGGCAGATAACGTTATTAAGACAAGATGATGTTACTATTGTGGGCTGCCATCTGATAAATAACATAGCACCAAAACAACTTTGACACTAATTCATAGATTAGTTTCGATTGCTGCCGCGTGGAATTGTCACCGTCGATGACTCCTTTATTTAACTTATCAAACACCAAAATCCAAGCTATTATCAAAACGAGTTGTTTCCGATAAATCTTCTTCAAAGAAGATGAAGGTCGTCTCATTGGCCAGAAAAGTTATGCGTGCTTATATGTAAATCAGGGGTGTCCAACCTTTTTGCTTCCTTGGGCCACATAGAAGAAAAGTTTTTTAGGCTGCACAAAATAAATTTAACTGTAAGACACTAACAATAACTCATGATAAAAAAAAAAGTAAATTGTACAGATAACATTTTAAAGTATTTTAAAAATAATTAATGATTTTTGTCTTAAATGCTGCAACGTGTAAATTAGATCGACATTATTTTATGTACTCTATACAACATTTTATTTATCAATTTCATCGCAAATTTTATCTGAATAAAATTAGCCTGAAATCAAAATCAGTGAGATAGCTGGCACTGAATTTTAGAAACTAATGCATCAATATCTGGTTCGATTGAGGTAGTTTCTGAGGGATTTCTTAAGATGTTCATCCAATATTCTGCTTTTGGCCGAACTCTTAATGTGCTTCACACTTGAAAATACTTGCTCAGAAATGTTTGTGATTCCGAGAGTGATTGTTTATCAACGTCGCACTTCGAAGCAACACAAGGAGTACAGGTGATGAACCTCGTAATTTTAAACCTCGGTCAAAAGACGAGAACGACACTTTAGCTGGTACCTCCCTCTCCAAAATTCCAAGGGACGGACTTGCGGAGTCGACCAGATCAAAAGTGAATTATCCTTTCCACTCGGCGGCTCTTTAATGCCATCAAGACTTCAACTTACGACTCGACGAAAACGACGGCGGTCCACAAGCGCGTATACTAAGTGATTCCGAATAACAAGGACATGAAAACACACGATGTCTTTGGACAGATATGATTTACAAAAATCCAATGAAGATACTTAAAGCTGGATGCATTCCATTTGAAAATATGTTGCCCGCATACCTAAATCGACTACAAACTGAGTCATAGAAATAAAAGTCATTTACTTTTTTTTGAAGACCCTGAAATCTATTTTCAAATTCTCGTATCAACTCGCAAGGTTTCCATTTTTAGGACTTTGTTCGGTCAAATTGTTGAAAATGCAAAAAAGAAAAAGAAAAAAATGTTTGCATTTATATCTTAAAGACGTATGTTTAAATCATTAAAATGAGCAGTCTAATCAATCAATGAGCACCCAAATTTGCAACAGCTAGCAGCATACGATTCTGTTACATATTTTGTTTTCGACATGAATGATTTGATTTCATTAATTTCATCATAAAATCTTTTTAACATCTGGTCTTGACTAACCCACCTTACATCTAAAAAGTATATGATTTCATGCATTTAGCATATAAGTATTTAAGAAATTTCTGGAACTGGCAATGATTCAACCCCCGGAACCTTATAAAATTCTCAGTCTTGACAACGATTTGCAAAACATGGTCAACTTTTATAGCTTTTAGGTACATATGTTCTTATTGTATAATGTAATGGTACTTCATCAAACGAGAATTTCAGACAGCAGTGGCATCGAACTTCTATTAACTTTACAAGTCCCTCCTTTTTACCCATCACAACTGGGGCATCATCCGCAATTACACCAGACATATAGACAAAAGGCAAAGATAATCGCGTTAATATTTTTTCACTGTTTCATATAAATTTCTTGATGTTCTCATGCCTTTTAATGGTTCTAAAGAAGCTATTTCTTCAAATAACATTATAATGGTAGTAAATATCTATAACATAAACGGCAATTTGAGCCGTATCAGTAGCGTCAGTTCTCTCATCCATTGTCAAAGAATAAAATATAAAACTACAAGCATTTTGCATTTCAAATTCTTTTCAATACATTTTCCAAGTACATCTTATCTGTCAATAATATGATGAGACAAACTGATTTTAGAAATGTCACCTTTCTTATCAGGGAAAATTATATCTCCCACCATCTAAAAATAGTTTTTATTTTTGGTGATTAAAGTTGCAACTACTACTAGCCTTCACGGATAACTGTCTGAATTAATTGTAATGTTGTTTAAAGATTTTGTTGAGATCTAAGATCTAGTTTTAGTACCATTATTTTGTCTTTACAACCTTATCTTAATAAGTATCGAATTTTGAATATGTTTTCGCGTATAATGCCTTCCCAAATTATACTCGTTGAAGACAGGGATGTGAAATGGACAAAAATTAAACAGTTGTGCCTCACTGTTTTTCTCAGTTAAAAAAAATAGTACTGTATTCATTTTACATAGTGAATAATCTTCTTTCATCGGTTCCCCCCCCCCTTCTTTTTTTTATATTACGAGATTTTATTAAGACGTAGAGGCCATGCTGAAATTTCAAAATTTTGAAACTTAATTATTTGGTTAAGGTAAAAATAAGGATAATAATAGAATTAAACTATAGTTTTATGAAAGAACAGCAGGAATATAAAAAGCAAACTTTAATACAGAGTTAATATATTTAGAAAGGAGATACAAACCGATGAGTCAATAATTGTTTCGTTTCTTCACTCAATTTACAGAAATGCTCGCAGTATCAATTCGACCGTCTTACTTTGTAAAAATAAAGAAATGTTCGACGTATTGCGCGATGCACGACTGCAATTGTAGTTCATCTGATTACAACAGAAGAATGAATCATAGGCCAGGGGCTCTTTATTTGGGCTTTCTAAAAGAATGAAACTGGTTTCAAAGTGGTAGTTGTTCAATCGGGTGACAGGGAATGTAACAGAAGTTAGTTGTCTGCGTCTCATCACACTCTGTCAACTTACACCTCTAGGACTCTTGAATTAATTTTTTGGAGTTATATTTTTCTTGATGAGAATATTGATATTTCTTTCGCTTCGCACTCCATTTCAAAGCCGCATGCGAGTCGTGGTCCATGGGTTGGACACCCCCGATATAATGCCTGACCGTACAGCGTTGAAGTAATGCAAATGGAACATGTCAAAATATTTTATACCCTGAATTTTTATTTAATATTTAATTACTTTTTTTGCGAATCTTAAGTCATTTTCATAACATCTTCCTTTATTCATGTATTAGCACGATGTTAAATCTTTCAATGTACGAACAATACTTATTAAAAAGACTATCAGGACTGACATTTACAGTTTTTTTTTTTTATTAACGTTGCACTAGAAACAACACGAGGGCTATTGGTGACGGACCTCGTAATTTTGAACCACGGTCAAGTGACGAGGACGACGCCTGAGCTGGCACCCCCTCTTCTAACATCCACACCACGCCAACGGGAGGACTTTGAGCCCTGACAGATTTAACGTGCATCAGCCCCGGCTACATGGCGGGTCTTTGGCGGCCAAGGATCGAACCCGGGACTGAACAAAAACCGCCGGCCACGAATCCGAAACCATGACCATTAGGCAACCGCGGACTAGATATTTACAATATTGAAGCCAAATTCACTCTTTTGTTGCAGATTATACTTAATCAGTTTGATGTGCGGAAGGATTCCAATTCTTCATATGTTTAAAATGTCGAAATATTTTTAATTATTTAATTAGAAGGAAATTAATTTATTCTCTGCAGTATAAATTATGTATTATAAATGAACTTATATTATGAAAAGCATTGAGAAGTAAAACAATGGCTTTACTAATTTTTTTTAAAAATTTAAATATCTTTTTAATATAATGTAATCTCTCTCACACACAAGAAGTAAGTTAATTGAAAAAAAAAATGTTTAAAGGAAAGAAAGCATGTATGTATATATATATATATATATGTGTGGGTTTGTAGTAGAAACACCCGATCATAGAGGGCGCGGCCTCTGCTACTGAAGGGAGTCCACTCTTGAAGGAGAGTCGACGGTACTCATCGGAACGAGGAAGACGCCCTTGTTGATGACTCTAGATGATTTCTTAAGACGCTGAAGAGTATTGTTTTAATGTTTTTAAATGTTATTGTGAAATGTCTCGTCCAGTATGTTCAACTTTATGTTCATGTGAAACGTCAATATTAAATGTCTGTGTGCTAATTCAAAGTTTGATTTTTATTAATTAATATCGGCCATCCCACAAAAATCAGAAGTGGGATTGAGGAGCATAATTAGACATAATTAGATGTAAACTGATAAGGAATAGAAATAGGGATTGAGGCGCATTATTGAATGTAAGCACATTAGGACTCGATTAGGATATAAAAATCGTGAGAGTGTAGGACTCATGATTATATTGTGAACATTGAACTGAAAAAAAGTGTGGATAACTGTGTGCTGACCAAGGATAAATTCAAGACTTTGAGGTGAGTCAGATTTATTCTTATTTGCTTAACATGAAGATTGATGATATTAATGTAGTAAGCTATGCACTGAAGAATCTCAAGAAAGAAAAAATTAAGACTTTGCATAAGTTTATTTTTGATACTGATGGCGATGCTAAAAGTACGGAAAGAATAAGAAATTTTACTGGTTTCGAATTCACAGTAAATGACTCTAATTTTAAGTCTAAATTAAAAACTATTAATGATACTTTTTCATTACATGAATTGATTACCATTTGTGATATTCTGAATATTGCATTCCAAGGAACAAAAACCGAAATAATCAAGAAAATATTAGTTCTATTAAATGATGTTAACTCGCTTTATCAATATATTCAAAATTCGAATCAATCAGAAAGCGAAACGGGAGTAGAAACAAAACAAAACCCGTCAGTGCAGAGCCAGAACATTAATGAGTCAGCAATTCATTCTGAAGAGCGATGTTATGACTATGGCACCACTCGAAATCAAAACATCTCTGTAAGCTTTTCAGACATTGAAAGTGTTACTTCCTCTTTTAATGGTGAAATGCATGAAAACATTTCAGTTTGGTTAGAGCAGTTTGAGAGCGCTGCGAATATTTTTAATTTATCTGACCTACAAAAGTTTATTTTCGCTAAACGATCGCTTGGTGGTAATGCCTTATTATTTGTTAGAAGCGAATTAAATATTACGTCATACCAGGAATTAAAACGTGTGTTGATAGATGAATTCGAGGTCACTACTAATTCAGCCCAATTGCATGAAATATTGAGTAGGCGTAAAATGAAAGAATCTGAATCTATACAGGAATATTATTTTATAATGAAAGAGTTGGGTAATCGAGGGAGAATTGAAGATACCTCTTTAATGCAATATATTATACGGGGAATTAACGATAGAAATGAAAATAAATTAGTTTTGTATGGTTGCAAAGATTTGCGTGAATTTCGCGAAAAACTAAAGATTTACGAGGTTATAAAAAATGATTTTATGAGAGAAAAAAGTAAATATAATTTTAGCAAAGTAAAACAAAACCCAGATAATTTTGTGAATCATAAACGATCAATTAATTATGATCAGAATACTAAATTTTGTTTTAATTGTGGTGGTAAAGGACATTTATCTAAATTTTGTTCACATAAGAATAAAGGTTTAAAATGTTTCAAATGTCAAAACTTTGGGCATAAGGCGTCTGAATGTTCGGAATTAAATTTGGAAAGCAAACCCAATGATAACGTAGAATCTCTCAATATTGCGAAACAAACATATCTGTTCAAAATGGTTCGTTTCGGTAATTTAAATATTAACTCATTGATAGATAACGGAAGTCAAGCTACGTTAATTTCTAAGAATATATTTGAAAAGTTAAATATTTGTGAACTGAATCAGTGTAATTCAATTTTATCGGGATTAGGAGACTGTAAAATAAAGCCCATAGGTATATTTACGGGAGAGATACGAATAGATAACTTTAAGTGTTTTACTGATATATGTGTCGTGGAGAATGGTGCTATACCGCATAATGCTATTATAGGACTTGATGTAATTTTGCAAGGTGAAGTTCTAATAAATGAAAATGGATTTTCAATAAAAAATAAGTCTCTGTGTGAAGAAAACAATATTATATCGGTTTTGCCCGTTAATGTTAATTGTGATGAAATTGAAGAAAATATAGGCTATATTATTTCAAAATCCATTAAAGATGAAGTGCGTCAATCTATATTAAATTACCAACCGAAGAAGATTAAATCAACTAACATGGAATTAAATATTTTAACTAAAAATAATGAACCAATATATGAACGACCGCGACATTTACCTTTTTCGGAAAATAAGATTGTTGATGCTCAAATAACTGAATGTTTAAAACAAGGAGTTATAGAACGTTGTTCTTCTATGAATACGAAGTTTACTGAAAAATCAAAAGAAGTAATTGAAGCCGAATTTCAACCTAATTTTGAAAAACAGAGTAACAATCTACGAAAAGATGTCGAAAAACAAAAGATTGAAAGACCAATAGCTAATTGTGTGCAATGCGTTCAAGTAAACCGTAAAAAAGGAAAGAAGAAAGAAGGAAGGAAAGAAAAAAGGAAGCTTCATCCAATTCATAAAGATGATATACCTTTACATAAGTATCGTACAGATCATCTAGGACCATTAGAAAGTTCTACAAAAAATATTAATCATCATCGGATTACAACTAGTGCAGAATTCATAAGAAGATGGTGTGTAACTTAAACTATTCAATTATACTTCATTTACTTGACTGTGAATCTACCAATTATGACTTTTTCCCGATTATGACTATTTTCCCCCAAACATGACTGGATTTATCTATGTGTTTTGAAGACGTTGAAAGAAAAAGAGAAGAGAAAAGTGAAAGAAGACGAAGTGACAAAACAAGACGATGATACTTCATAGACGATAGTGTTTTTCCAAAGACGATGATGTTCCAAGATTGATAAATGCTGTTCGAATTATCAACTTGTTACTGCTTTTGAATTTTCTCTTTTCAGTTTTATTTTTTAGGTTGAGACGATCTTTTGTTAGAATCAAGAAGCTGAGGTCATCTTCTTCCAGGAGGGCCGAGTGTGGGTTTGTAGTAGAAACACCCGATCATAGAGGGCGCGGCCTCTGCTACTGAAGCGAGTCCACTCTTGAAGGAGAGTCGACGGTAGTCATCGGAACGAGGAAGACGCCCTTGTTGATGACTCTAGATGATTTCTTAAGACGCTGAAGAGTATTGTTTTAATGTTTTTAAATGTTATTGTGAAATGTCTCGTCCATTATGTTCATGTGAAACGTCAATATTAAATGTCTGTGTGCTAATTCAAAGTTTGATTTTTATTAATTAATATCGGCCATCCCACATATAATATATGTATATGTGTGTGTGTTGTTTTTAATAGTTTTTGAATTTTAAATTTCAGATTACTTAACTATTTAAGTAAACTTTTATTTTATTACCATCAATATTAATTTGATTTTTGGTTTTCTCCTCAAATATTTAGGCCCCCCCCCCCTCTTCATTGTTTTGGATATTTTTAATGTTTTGTTTCTGAAATGTACTATTTGTGTTTGTTTTGTTTATAAATATATTCCCTGTCTATATGTGCATTAAATTTGAAATTAGTTATCAATAAAAATTATGAGATTTATCAAATTAAGTAATAATAAAGTATAAATATGTGAATAACTTATTGAATCGCATGTGGCGAACTAATCGCATTGTTTTGATGTTTTGGCACAGTATAGCCTGATTTGGTTATTGCGCTTAAAACTCTACAGTCACTCACACAGTTTTGATGTTTAATATTTTTAGTAGCATAAAATGGTTTTGATGATTAATATTTTGAAGCATATTTTTCTATATACATAGAGAGAGGGGGGGGGAAGAGATCTTCAGGATTTGGATGCTGATAAAAAGTATTTCTTGTTTTTTATGTAGTTATTCTGATATACTATATTTCTACATAATGGTGACCCAAAACATTACTCTATCGGAATTGAATATGCAAACTCTGATTTTAAGTTTTAATAATTGAGAATGCTGTTAATTTTTATTTTAAATGTGAATCGAAATGAAAATGCTTTTTTTTTTAAAAAAAATAATTATTGAATGTAACACTACTATTTGATGATTTCAAAAGATCAAACACTTTTATGTATATAACTGGGTATGAATAGTAAATGAAGAGGGAAATACAATTTTTTTTTATATTAAACTACAATATTGATTTTTAATGTGTCTTTCACACAGCACATAGACAACTTTTAGAATGAGATTCATTTTTATACTGAACTGGCAGAACTCTGGATGTTTATAGATTAATGCAACTTTTGAAAAAACTATTCTCTTTTCTTTCAATATATATCAGATAACTTCAAAATAAATGGAAATTACTGAAATTTATTGGCAACAAACGCTATTTTATAGAAAATATTTATCTTACTCTAGATGAACAAAGCATTTTTTTTTTTTTTTTTTTTTTAAAAAAAATAAAATACACAAATTTTCTATATTTTTTTTTAAAAAAATGTTTAAATATGGAAAATAAGTATAATATGGAAAACAAGTAAAAGAATGAGGCAAAAAGGAAATAATAACAAACATTTATTACATCTATAGGTAAAGCATATATTTCCAAGCACAAAGAGATATAAGAATATTTACTCCAAAGTAAGTAAGAAAAGTTGAATACAGCTACAATCATACTATTTCACTTTATGGAAAATACCAATCTATGCCATCAAAAATGTATGAAAGTACTTCAGAATTTCATTTAACTAACTGCAGGGTGTGGAAAATTTAAATGGTACATTCTGTGATTATTTTTTAAAATATTTCAGAATGTGTACAATACATAATCAACTAATTCAATTGAAAATAATTTGAAAAAAGAAAAGAAACATCAAGCACATGAAATTAAGTACAAAAATACTAAACACATGAATACAGATGTATTATTTGAAATATTGATTTAAAATAATTAAAGTAAAAGAAAAGAAAAGTATATTTATCAAAAATAAAATGCTCAAAATATTATTAAAGCATTATCTTCCCACAATTGATACTTGTTATTTTTTAATAATAGATATAAAAATGCTATAAAATAAATTAAAAATGGTAAACATTTAGAAATTCAAAAATGTCAGTCCAATACTTTGCACTTAATCTCAATAAAGAACTGACTCATGATTGTAATAACATACAAAATTAGTTATAAAAAATATTTCAGATATAAGAGAACATTATCCCAAGTTTAATAGTTCAATGTACAATGAATTTTTACCGATACAAAAATATCATATAATTTAAAATCAATAAAATATATTAATTTGTAAATTCATATTAAAACAAATTTCAAATTCCCATTTACTCTTTTCTTTAAATTACAACCAACTGCATATATAAAATTGTTTTGACAAACTAAACCAATATATGTCTTTCTAGTTTTAAAAATATGTTTATTTTTTACTCTCTAATTTCACAAAAAATAAATTCAATCTCAAGAAACCAATCACAATTAATCCACACCCTGAATACTCATTGTTCCCAAAAACTTTGAAATACATGAACTGACTACAATCACAATAGTACCAAAATGTATCACAGACCCGCTTAATCTTTTATCAATACTCAGTTACATTCATACATAATTAACTCAAAAATACTGGAAACGGTATTAATGAAATATGTGAATGTGAAAGTATTAATTTAATACAACTTATATTTGCAATCACATTAGAAAGGTTAGTTATAACCAAATCACAATTAATTAATAAAAAAAAAGTACTGCTCTATATATTCCAATATAATCAAAAAACAAATATATACATATCAAATTCTAAAATACTGCAATCTGTTAGATATCAACAATAATTTGTTTTGATAATTAATATATATATATATCATTAGTAAAATAGAATAAAAACAAGACAAATAGTTTGTATTATGTACTTCTTAAATTTCACTAGTGTTAATTAAGAAGTATATGCACAAATTTTTAATGGCCTAGTTTTGATTAAAATATGAATCTTAAAAAAGCCAACTGAATTAAAGTAATATTGAAATTTTAAGATACAAAAGATGTTCCATCCATCTTGAGCCAATCATATCTTAAGTCTTTATTCACTACATATAATAGATTAATTGCACGAAACACCATAAACATTAAAATATATTTGGAAAATATTATCACTAATGGAATCGCTTAAGCTGGACAAAAACTCATAAAGACATTACATTGCACCGTATATACAAACATGAAAGTGTAATGAAAACAAATCTAACTCTAAAAGGAAGTTAATGAAGTAGAAAGGGAGAAAATACC
This sequence comes from Nephila pilipes, assembly GCA_019974015.1. Classification (NCBI taxonomy): domain Eukaryota; kingdom Metazoa; phylum Arthropoda; class Arachnida; order Araneae; family Nephilidae; genus Nephila; species Nephila pilipes. The sequence continues at coordinate 42,650 of BMAW01067416.1, read as the reverse complement.
AGTGTTAGGCATTAGTACCTTACTATAAGGCTACTAATAGGAAACAAATTTAGAAATCACATTCACAAGTCTCTAATTCTAATTATTCCTAATCTAATGGAAAGTCCAAACGAATTTAAATATCAAAACAAAAAATACAAATTTTTCAATTATTAACAATATTTTTTTTTTTTTTTTTTCAGATACAATATAGTGTTACAATGTTCCAAAAGCAAATATACCACCAAAAGTTTCATTCAAAAATTGAAATAATTTCTAAACTAAAATCAAACGATTAATATGTGGCAGGCAGCTTTGTAAAAAAGCACAGGATTATTTAGAAATCGTATAAATTTTTCAAAATTGCTGGGCAGGTTTTAAGCTTAAATAGTCAATGATGCTCAATGCTGGCAATATATATGCATAACTGGCAAATCAAGCCAATCACATGGCAAAGAAAGATAAAGATAGTTTAAAACAAAAGGAAAAGATGCGAATTTTTATGATGTAGCTTAAAAAACACAGTGTAATTTTTCTATTCTGAAAATATAAAATTGAATCTGAATAATAAAAATACATCTCTTTTAATGATCAATAATTATACAAAATCGAATCTGAATAACAAAAAATACACCTCTTATTTATAATAAATAACCAATTAGATAAAAAAAAATTATGCATATTTGGCATACATATGAGGTTTTAATAAGTATATAAAAATTATACATATTTGGTATACATATGAGGTTTTTAATAAGTATATTAAAATTCATCTTTCTACCAGCTTTGAATGAATTAATATTTTCATACTTAGAGACCATCAATTATTTTTTGTGTTGCATAATTTTTGAAATGTAATTTTAAGAGGAAAAAAAAATAAATATTTGATTATTTTTTCATTCTCCTTATTATTTCAGTTTTAATTTTTTTTTTTTAAAAAAAAGCACATAAATATAGTCATTTTTTCCAATTTTATACATATAAGGTTCAAAATCTATTGCTATTTTTACTTATTCCTAAATTATTTAAATACTTTTTAAGTAACAGCTGTGATTGTGTTTAAGTTACAAAATATTGGATAAATGCTAACATACACTAATTACCAAATTACGTAAAAAATTTAAGATAACAGAATTGATATCCATTAGTTGATTCTAATAAAAGTTTCATAATAGTGTTACTATAATTCAGCATATTTATAATTCATAATGGATTAAATTTAAAAGCTATTCATAGGAAAAAACAGCATGTACACATTTAGTGAGAAAAGTAGAATAGTAAAAATGTTGAGTTAGCAAACATTTCAATAAGAAAGCTACTGAAAATAATTAAAACATATCATATGTATAAAAATTAGATTCAAAGATGAACAGCAAAATTATATCAGATAGACTTTTCAAAAACAATCAGATGCTTCAAAATTTAAGCATTTACAATTCAGAAATTTATCAGATGAAGATAGATTGCAATAGAATCACATACTCTTAATCACAAGCATTGATAAGCCAGCAAAAAAAAAAAAAAAAAAGCTACATGATGAGTTAAGAACTCTCTGCAGCATAGCCAGATATAATTATAAAATGTATGCTATGAAATTCTAAAATAAAACTGGAAATTCATTAAAGCTAAGCTTATCTCAAAAACTTAAATGTTTGGATGAAGGAAGGTTAAAAGATCATTGATTTAAAAATTAATAAAAGTCAATTGATCAATTTTGATAGAAAAGTACCAAAAATTAAAATAGAGAAAATTCGGTAGAGAGATTTCATCCCTTTATAAAATACCAAATACTCTTATCTAAAGTTGTTCAAATTCACAGTTGTCACATAGTTTTGCAAATCTGATTCTCGATAAAATTTACAATAATTTGGTTTAATTTATTAAGGTATTCATTACTACCAATTTTAGCATTTATTGAACCATTCATCTGACTATGCCACCAATAAAAAAAATGGTACACATATCCAAAAAAAAAATAAATAAATAAACTTTAGATATTAGGTGTATCACCAACATGTTGCTTTCAGAGCACCAATTAAACTAAATTTACTTTGGATGTTTTAGAAGCTCAGCATAGCTACTAACTGTGCTTTGGTTGCTGTCAACAAAAGGGCCCAAACTTTCTTGGGAGGAATTTGGCTCAAAAGGAGATGGTTCTGCTTCTCCTGGAGGTGATGAGGGGCTAAGTTGCTCTGTTGGTATGTCTACTGATGAATGTACCACTTCCCGTAAAGCATTGGCAGCATGACTGGCGATATCATGACGACGATTATACTCAATTATAGTAGCAGGGGTGGCATGTCCAGAATCAATGGGGCTTGAATCAGGTGGGATATCTAGAATGACATGCCGCAAATCCTCACGTTGCTCCATATGGATGGGTGTGCCAGCACGGGTTGGAATAAGTGGTTCACCCCCCTCTCGTCTTCCATCCAAACATTGGTCATGCAGACTATCTGCAATGGAACTGGTGATTGATCTACGATTGGGTGTTTTGAGAGTGAAACCAGAAAAGATACTGCCTTCTTTTTTAGGTGTACCTGGCACATTTTCTGTGCTGGATCCAATGATCATATTGAGAAGTTTGGATCCCGGAAAGTTCTCCAAAAATCGCAAACCAGATTGTGAGGTATTGTCACAGTCTCCATTCAGATTTATTTTACTGCCAGCAATTGATCGGAAAGCTGGAGATAGTTCATTAGTTGGACTCTGTGGTGGACTGTTGTAATTATTGTCATCATTATCTTCTTCCAGTATGGTCTCCATTGGCAAGAATTCACACTCTTCTGGGTCAATGCTGTAAAAAAATTATTTATATATTATAAATATATGGATAGATTTATAATAATTAACTATAAAAGTTTAAATTAAATATGTAGGATATAAGTTATTATAAACTTAAAAGTTATAACTTACATAGTATACGTTTACTATATAAGTTTATATAACTAATAAAGATATATTATAAAATTTTCAATTAAAATGACACAGTCAGAATTTTCATATTTTCTTACATGGGGCAATAGTTTCAATATTGTCAAGTGTTTGGTAGTGATTGCATGACAAAAAAGTTTAAAGTCTTTATTTAGTTTGTTTACATGTGAGCCCAGTTACCTTAGAAACACTTTTCTTTACATAATCACAGCCAGAAATGAAGTATCAAATTCATATATTCGCTTTGTTTAATTATATTATTAATACTGTTTCTTACGTTTAGTATTCAAATGTTTATAGCAAACATTCTTTTCTATAAAAACAATTTAAAAATGAATTCAAATTACATATTTCAAAGCAGTTTCAAGCAATTTATAAGATTATTATGTCAAGTAATTTAAATAAAGCGTTCATATAGATAATGAAAAGTTAAAACTAAGTTAAGCTTATTTTTATTATTTGTAAATTAAGATACAAATCTATTCAATAAGAATAGCAAAAAGTATTGCATAAAATGCTATGACAAAAGAGGACATTCTTAAAATTACTATCAAAAAGTACTTAACAATTAATTAGTTACTTAGAAAAGAGAAATTTAAATTACTTCTTATTTATTGTAAAAGAAATCATATGCCATTCAGTAAATTTGAATAATTTTTGTTTCAAGATTTATATTGACAACTAATGCTATTACAAAGTAAAACACATCTATATAACTTAAAATTTACTAATAGCATAACTAAATTTACTAATTTAATGTATTACTAAATTTACTAATTTTACATTTTACAACTTGGATTCAGCAAACTAAAAGATTTTTTTAAAAAGCAATATTTCTAAATGAAGAGAAAAGATGTTACATGTTCTGAAATGGAATAATCAAGAGGTAAAACTATGTAGATGAATTGACATAATAATCTGGTACTTACTCTAAATTGACAGCAGATCCAAGATGTGGTTGTGTTCTCATCATAAATGATGACTTAGTATATGGAAGCTGTGGCTCAATCTCATCCCAATACATGTCCTTCACCAAACGAGGATGCTTATGATGCATTTCATCCACAATCATAAAAGAAACCTATAAAACAAAACTCATTAATAAATTTTAAATGCATTTTTAAAAAAAAGCTAATTTTAGATAATATTTAAAATGGAGCGTTTTAATTTATACATTGTGAAAATTTGAATCAGATTAATAAGACTGAAAACGGTGATCCTATTTAATCAATTGTTATTCACATTAATTACAAAAAGTATCAAAAAAATTTTGCTATTAAGAATACACAATATTGTGTTAAGATTACTAAATAATTAAGTATCAAAAGAATTAAACTGTTCCCATAACATCTCTCCCATAGCAATACTAAAACTGAAAAAATACCTAATGTTCCTAACATCTTACTCTATTCTTATTGTTACATTAAAGCACATAGAAACTGTGAGCCATTTATAAAAGTATAAAAAAAAATTGAAGTATACTTTAATTTAAAAAAAAATAAGCACAAATAATTTAAGTTAAGAAGAAGATACCCACCAAGTTAACTAATTATTTTCTTTAACTTACTTTGAGAAACTAAGAAAATAATGTGATTGTTTTACCAAATCATTCTAGAATTGATAGAACCATATAATTCCTATTTAAATTTTGAAACGGAAGATATTTTTGAAGTTTACAATCATAGAAATAAATGTTTAGAGTTCATTTTAAAACTAATTTTTTTTAAAAAAAAAAAAAGATATTCTGTTGTTCTGCAGATGAATTATTGAATTCATTGTATTTTTATTTTCATCTCTATGACATCAAAACTATAAAAAGACAGAAAATAAAAGAAAAGGAATAAAAAAAATATTGAATTTCATTTTATCTTGAGTCCCTTTAACAGCAATTTATTTTTATAGAAATACATATTTTTATTCCATGTAGAATTTAATCTCTTTTTTGGAAAAAATGATGAAACATTTGCTGAATAGTTTTTTTTTTTTTAAATAATTGTTATGAATTTTTTCCTCCAGAAATAAAATTAAGGATTACTAAAATTTCATTGCTTGTTAAATGAATTCATATAATATAAAAAAAAATCATTTTAATATAAAAAAGATGCAGAAATCCATTAAATTACAGAAATCATGATATATCCTCCTAAAGAAATGTTACAGCTTGAAGGTGTACCATTATATACTTTTAAAATAAGTAGATGTGTTAATAATTTGAATCAATAATTAAGTAAAGTTTATCTAAAAATATCAGCATAGATGATAAAAGAGAAACAAAACTAATAAACATCTTCATAAAGACTGTTCCAAGAATATATCAGATACACATGTATTTGTAAAAAAAAAAAAAAAAAAAATATATATATATATATATATATATTATATTTATATATACAAATAATGAGAATTAATAAATGAATTGAATTATTAAATGAATGAGAATGTTTTTATTGATAATTCACTCACTAAAAAAATTAAATTATTCCTTTCTAGAAAAAGAGTAACAGATCTGATTTTGACAGAGCTGTATTACGTACCTGCAAATTTCTATCTAAACACCAATTTAATTCAAAATCATCATCATCTTCTCCAAAAGGATTGATAAGTTGTTCTGCAACCTAAAGATGATGCAAGTAAAATAATTGCATGTTATTTAGATGTATTGAGAGTGTCTGCTTGATTACATTTTGACACTAAAAAAATATTTTAATTTAAAATGTGCAGATATTTTAAAACTCCATTACAATATGACAACAAATCAATGATAATCACCGTTTATATATTGGTCGTTTTTTTGAAAATTAATTATGCATTCTAGTTTTCAAAAAAAGAATCCCAATCAAGTTGTAAAAAGCTCAAGAATTATAATTTTGTAGTTAAAGACTCTTAAAATCTATCTTGTACATGAAAATAATAAATTAATCACAAGATTAATAGCCCTCACAGTACCAAATAGAATGATGTTTCCCATAAACATACTTTTAATGAAATCAATAAATTATTTATATCTCAAAAAAATTGATGAAGGAAACTAATTAACCTATGATGATCAATAGTAGAATTAATTGCACATATAATTCCACAGAATATTTACAAAGTTAAATTTTAGTTTTAAGTTCATGATTTTCACATTAATAAAAGTGCAGTATATAATTTTAATTCATAGCCTTTTGATATTATTTTTGATGTAGATATGGATAAAATGGTCTTCTGAATATTAACAATTCATATAATTGTGATATTGTTGAAGATCACACACACATATTATACTAAACATTGTAATAACTGAAGGATTCAAGAATGTTCGAATACAGAGGTAGAATATTTATCAAAAATAGCTTCTCTCAATGAATTACTTAAAATTTTATTCATTTCATTTTGTTAACTTAAGCATTACTAAAAGAATAAATTAAATTCAATCATTTTCTAAATTAAAATAAAGTTAGTTTGAAACAAGCAAAGTCAATAAAGCAATAGGTGATTTTTATGTTGAGATCATCTTTTGTATAAATCACTTAGCTTAGAGTACATTACAAAATGCCATATATTTCCCATCCCAATAATTAAAAGAATTATAAACAAAATTATGTTCTACAAAACAACTTATGCACAGTTTATTTTGTAAAAAATTATAAAATATAGTCTTCAAGTGTTACACTACTTAATTTTAAAACAAATTACATAAATTATTCTAGAAACATGCTAATATAAAACACTTTATAAATTATACTAATGCACAGAATTAACTCAATCATTTTTACCTTTAACCACCCCATGTAAAAGAAAAACTGCAATATTGTGAATATTGGAATATATAAATCCACTTCATGGCCAGGGTACCCTTTTTCTGGATCCAAGTACTGTCTCCCCATTACTGTAGCCAAAAAATATGTATAAATAGCTAAAGTAACCACCTGTAATAATAATATTTATACAATTATATTGAAGAAACTAAATTTTCTATAAAAATATTAACAAGATATTTCACAATATGTTAGTAACTGAGCTCACATACAAACATGCATTTTTTTTTCTTTACTTATAACAATCAAAAAATTCATTTAAATTTAGTTTCTTCACCAATATATTTTTATATGTAATTAACAATCACACAAATTTATAAATTATATATAAGTATCGCAGAATAAATAAATATGCATCATAAAAGACCTCTCAAAGTATCTAATTATTTAAAAAAAAAATCAGAAATGATTGTGGTGAATATGTACTATCACTTTATTAAACTTGTATATAATAATAATTACATTGCTATTGTCAATAAGAAATGAAAAAAAGAACAATAATTGTTTGGATAATATTATTTCAATGTTTTCTTAGTCACAGTTTCTAAATAGAATAAAATCCCATCATAAAGTACACAAATGTTTCAGAAATATGACAACTCTCATTTGAAATGTGTCAAAGAGCCCTCCAAAATATTGCAATGATATGAAACCTTTATAAGAAATAATTCCATAATAAAATACAACAAATATTATGCAATGAATCCATCTAATTTTAAATTATTCTGAAATTCACTAAAATAATTATTTATTTATTATAAATAAGAGCAAATTTTTGTTAATATATTTGGAAGTATTTTCATCCATTTAAAAAAATTATAAAAAGTTTCACAGGACAAACAACAATGAGAATGATTTAATTCAGATATAAAAATAGTAATAAAACATTTGAAGAGCTTTATTTCATATTTTAAAATTCTCGTGGGTTTTTTTTTTTAATACATGAGGAATATAATACAATTTTTCATTGCTTAATATACTTCAATGTTTTTCATTTCTTCAATGTTTTTCATTAATTTGTTAAAATATATTGTTTTGTATTTAATAAAAACATAGAAAATAATTACCTGAGTGTACACCAAAGGGATGCTGACCCAATCATAACTAAATAACATCCCACAATTTCCTCGGAAAATGTGCATTTCCTAGTGAAGGGAAAAAATTAAGAGTTTTAACATTTTGGAGAAAATAAATTATTCCACGGTAAAAGACATCAATTCCTCAGAATGAAACATAATTATAAATGAATTAACTTCAAAATTTAAGTCTTTTAATTCCTTCAATAAAAAATTAAATAATTTTGTACATTTAATTTGTAATACATGTGCATATTAACTAAACAGAATAAAATTACATTAATATATAACAGTAATTTATTATCTTCACGCAAAACAAGCAAGAAAATTTCATCAATTCTAGATTTTGTAAAAAAATCTAATTAAAAATGTTTTCTTGTGTTTTTAAACAAAGAATAAAATTTTGAGGATTTCTTTTAATTGAGAAAAAATAGCATAAACACTGTGTACCAGATATCTTTAATATCACTGAATAAATAATGAAATGCAATATAAAAATATATGAGAAAATGTGCATATTTTTACAATGTTAAGCACTTAATGTGATAACAATGTTTGCTCAATTCAAATTAAATGTATTACAATATAAAAAACCCTTCATTTGAGTATTTTTAAAAATGAAAATAATATTCCTTTATATACTAAGAAGCTTTATTTAATAACTGTCTGCTAACAAAAAAAGATTGAACAATTTTTGATTAACATAACTCACATCTAATAGAGCTTGCAGAAGTACATCATCTTTAATACGACCTTCTTTCCTAGCTCTGGCAGCCAAAGCTGAAAACCATTGAGCAGGAACCCACCATTTTCCATGTGTTACTTGAATTTCATCATATACCCTTCTCTCTTCTTTAGTCATTAGACCTAAAGAAATAACAGATAAAAGTTATACCATGTGAAATAAATAGCATTTTAAAATATTTCCTTATTAAGAATAATAATTTGTTAAAAAATGTCTCATTTTTAAACTTCTGCAGGGAAAAATACCAAGCACACATAAGACTTTATAAAAAAAAACTTAAAACGAAGCATATGTCAAACTATCTAAAAAATGGTGCACATACACAGAGATAAATTTATCTTATCAAGATGTACTTGATACTCAGGTGCACACATAAAAAGTAAGCTTTCATTCCTGCCAGTTGAATTTGCAACTCATTCAACTTTATATTAAAATATTTTTTGGGAGTAACATACACACACACACATACATATATAGTTTATAAATATAACATCAGAGAAAGCAATTCTAAAAATCAAAAAATTTACTATTGCAGTATTAAATATATAAATAAATCTTTGGATAAAAATAGTTTTAATAATATTCTTAACAAGCATAATAAATTTATTCCAATTCATAATATTAATGTTAAAAAAGCTTCCAAATTTAATAAAAATTTTGGATACATGATTTGCAATTATAATAATATGAAGTAATAGATAATAACTACTATTATTATAATACTATATAATTATAACAATACTAGATAATAAAATCATGTATTTAACTGCAATGATTATAATGAATTTATAAATGATGAATACTAGCATGTGATCACAGGTAATCTGAATATTGTAAAAAGAAAAAAAAATATTATGAATAAAGGTACAGGTTTTAGACTTATTATTTCTAACAATTATATTTATATTAAGAAAAAAAAAATGAATGAAAATATCAATAAATTTTTAACTGATTTGGCTACAAAATACAGTTTATCAATTGAAGCCTTTAAAGATATTAAATACTATAAAGAATGTAATTGTAGAAATCCAAGAAGTTCAATAAAAAAAAAAACTTAAGATATATTTATCATTATGTAAATAAAGCTCCTGGAAATTTATGTTTTTTACACAAAACACCACACTACTTTCATTAATAAACATCTTTAAATGATGATTTTTTTATTAATATTTCAAGTAATAATAGAGATATTTCCAACAGGATTAAAACTTTGTATAAGAAAGCAGGACATAATATTAATTGTTAAATTAAGTCATGATTTTATAGCTGTTAAATTTTAAAAAAAAAATCCCTATTAAATTTAGAACTGTTCCTTATGGTTTTAATACTTACATTACAAAAGCAATTAAAATATATATATAAAAAAAAAAAAATCCTTCCGACAAGGGACATCAACTGGACCAGACATTTGCCCTTTAATAAGAGGTAAATACAAATACTATTCAAAGGGACCAGGACCAACAAAATTCTCCCATAAATAGAAGTGCCCCTTATATGGAGTTCTACTGTATATTACAAGAAACTATTTAGATAAGATACTTATGATTCAAAATAGTTCAAAAATTGTTAAATATGTATATGACAAGGAGATTTACTCCATTTATAGTAATAATTTTAAAAATTTGTGACAGTGACAGACAATGAAGATTTATGTAAAGTTCGTCTTATTAAATAAAAGAAAAATGATAGTTTTATTTCATTTGAAAAGTTTAATATATCAATTTTAATGATCACAATATAAACAGATAAAAGGCATATACCACAAAAATGTTCTGCTAGTAATAGTCATGCAAACATATATTTATACAACTATGAACAAATTTTATAGATATTATTAACCCAAAATTTAAAACTGGTTTGTCTTTTTATTCTTCTTATCTAAAATTAAGATAAACTAATAAAAATATTCATGAAACTGATAACTTAAGATATAATTTTAGAAACCTTAGATCCAAGGATATGTAATTTATGATAAAAGAGTCAGTTTTGATTTTTTCATGAATAAAAGTATCTTTTTTTAAAAGTAATTTAAGTTTCTCAATATTAAGAAATATTTTAAAAATTACATCATTTGTAATATTAAACTGGTTACTAGTTCTATAGAAATTCAAAATAATTTATCATTAAATTCTGTAACAATTGCATCTTAATCGATTTCCCTGTTACTTTTCTAAAAAACCAATTTAAAATACAATAGTTGTGAAATTGATTAACTATTTTTTTTTTTTTTTTTTATATATTTTTCTTCGGTTTTTTTTAAAAAAATTTTCTTCTTTTTATAATTCTTTTAGTCTACACAATTTCTTTGTTTTACCTTGGTGTTAAAGTAACTTTAAAAAATATTTTTTGAAACAATTTGAATAAAACTTAGGTTTATAGCTCAAAGCACTAATTTTTTTTTTAATTCTAAATTTATTGCATAAATGGTCATACTAATGTTTAGATAAATACTTTCTGGGAAACTTATTTTTGGATTTACTATGCTTTACAATGTAGGTTAAATTTTGTGAGAGCTTTTTGTTTTCTACAGTTTTAGATTTATAAATAAATTTATGTTATTAAGCCTTTCTCTTTGTATGGATTATTCTCTTTAGATTGTGTATTTAGTTTCGTATCTCACTTTATTTATTTATTTTTTTTCTTTTATATATATACAGCTATTACTAACGTGAGAGTTTGATCATTAATACTAGAATATGTCTCTGACAATATTAAATAGCTTTATTTCCAATTTATTTTATTTTAAAAAGATTTAGATTTTCAGGGGTTTTTTTTAAATTTTTATTTATGCCTCTCTTTTTAGTGCATTATCATCATTTTTTTAAATTTCATAATTGATATAATTTCTTACTTCAATATTTAGCTTTAAATAATCTTGAATTGTAATTTTAAATAATTTTTTATTTGGTTATAGTGTTATATTTTTATTTTTTCACCTTTTATATTATAAGTACTTGATATAAAATTTAGAGTTCTAATTCCTTCTGGTTCAGTTAAATGTAATTTTGTATACTTGAATAATATAAATAAGTGTATGTCGTACAAAAAGAATTAAAAACAATAAAGCAAAATTAACTGAAGTAAAAAAAAAAAAAAAAAACTATCAAAAATAATAGGGTAACATCAAAATCAAAACAAAGAAAAGGAAAGTTATAATAAACAGTAAATGAAGCTATAGTTAACTATCAATAAAATGAGAAAATTGAAAATAAAGCAATTTATAATACATTTTTTGAAATTCAAATGTTTTAAAAGTTAGTAATAATGTGAATGATTATTCAAACATTCTATCACAAGATACAAATATACTCATTATTACACATATTTTTAGCATAATTCTGAATGAAAATAAATATATTTCCTGATCGGCAAGGCACATAATATTCATGAATATTAAACCAATTGAATCAATATACGAATGAATAACTGATAATTTCAAAATATGAATTTAAAAAAGCTTATGCTTCAGTTGTACATACATTATACATATTTGATTTCATGAAATAAGTACTAATCTTATTAATCTCTTACATATTTTTTTATCACATACAAAAGTATATTTAAAGCATGTAAAAAAATATGCATAAATACATAACTTCATTCCTGTCAGCATTAAAATATATTGTTAATCTTACCAGATTCTTCAACATGATCCAGAGTAGGAAATCTTTTTTTAACTGAAGTGCTCACAGACTGGAATGTTAAAACACTGAGGAGATTCAAGTAACGAGCTAAAGTCCTTCTAATGATTTTTCCTCTTTCATCTGAACCATGGACATAAGCTGCAATCAACATGGATACCCTAAAAAATTTTTATTGTTGCTTTAAATAACATACCTTACTATAATAGTAATTTACAATTTGAACAAAAAAAGAAGAGATGCACCATTTCAAGAGTGTTGAAAATATATACTGAGAAAAATTGTAAAATATATACTGAGAAAAATTGTAAAATATATAATAGATGAAATATTTATTTTATATACATTTTGAATATCTTATAAAAAGAACAAAAATTAAGAAATATTTGAAATACTTTAAATACATTTCAAAATCAAATCAGATTTATTTTGTTAATATGAAGCATTATATCATTCTGAAATCATAATGTATGTATATTTTATGCAATTAGCAGGAGAACAGTGTTTTTACATTATTTTTTATAATTACATCTCTAATGTTTTTTTTAAATCATATAAAAAATTGGAAATTACATAGTACACATTAACAAACTTGCATTGTAGTTTTTTAAGTGTTTTTTCTATTTTTTAAAATTTATATGTTACTAAAATAGAAAAAATACAAGTATAGAGCAAAACTCAAAAAACACTAATCTTGAATCCTCTATTCAAATAAAAATATCAATTACATTTCCAACACAAAATTTTAATGAACTTACACACTTTTAAGAAAGAATTTCTACAAATAAAATTTATAGCTTTTGATTATTACAGTTTAATAAATCTAATGTTTTTGAAAAAAATCATGCACTATTTAGTGAATTTTTTTAAAACTGTTCAATCATCAAATTTGTTAACTTATTCAAATTTTGTATCCTTACTTTTTAAAATATTTAAACATATTGAATCCCCTATATTTTAAAATATCACATGAAATATTTGGATTAAATGTGCATTTAAGCCTATTACATAAAAATACCTCTTAATAAAAAATAAAATAATAATTTGGTTATTTAAATGAATTGTTTATGTCCATAGAAAAAATATGAAAGCCTAACAGGCTTGGGGAAAATGTACAGTTTAATTTACTGATTTAAAAATTAAACAATCTTATTCATAGTTAATTCATGAGACAGAAACTAACAGAAATATATCAATGATGAAAAATTACTAATAATATATTATAATGACTAACATTCATAGAAAGAATAGTAAAAGATCTATCCATACTTATCAGGCCATGGGATTGCCAAGTATTGTTGCCACCACCTGCCTACAACAATGGATACATAAAATCCCAGAACAAATGAAAGTGGGATGAGATTAGTGAAAGCTTCACAGTATATGGTAAGTTTTTCAAAAACCCTAGAAAGAATAATTTAAAAGTAGAGTTAAAAAAAAATGTAACTCTCTCTCTGCTATATAGCATGTAATGGACACATTATAAAATATGCATTGGTAAACTAGTGCAAAGCAATTCTTAAACGTATAAAACATCTTTACATTCATTTCTCATAAATTATTCAATATACGTTACACACACAAATAAAAAAAAATAATTCTCAAACATCATTTTAAATACCTTAATGATGATCAAATTATACATTCAATAAAATTCAATATTAAAATAACTGATTTGATAGCACTTAAGAATATATTCTCAAAACTAATTTTCTTGCATCTACAACAATTATTAACTTATTAAACAACACCCATTAATATAAATTATTTACAGATTTGCAGAATATATTATGAGAATGAGGTAAAAATATTTTAAAGTAAAATGCAACTACAAATTAATTTTAAAACTAATCTTATAGTAAAAAAGATTTATTAAAAATTTTATCTATCCAACTTTACAAATCATAAATCCTATCCATTATGTGTTGTGATATTTAGGATTCAATAAAAATCATTAGACAGTATTTTCACGAAAATGTATGCAGATACAACATTCGAAAAAGAAGATAAGTTTTTAAAGCCATTGTATTTTAGATTACCATAAATACTTCACAAAAGATTCATTTTAGTAAAAGATTTATTCCATTACCCTTAAATTTAGTTATTTCTATAGATTTGTATCCTTTTCATTTATTTTAAATAAACTGAAATATACAGATTAAATTCCCATTTCATTCAGAGTTCCTTATTACCTCTATTTCATTTTGCAAAGTGCATAGAATTCATATTTTTTACATTTAATGAATAAGCAAAATGTTTTTTTTTTAAATCTACTTTAATCAACAGTTACAATTGTAAAATCTCAACTAATAAAATTAAGGTAAAATTATACATACGTTCTTTGGTTCTCTGTGAAAATATATCTATAGAGAGCACTCAGGCTGTAATACAGTCCACAAAAGATGATCATTTCACGATACAGCAACTTGTATATACTTCCCCGCCATCTCAACAACAATTTAGCAAACCCACACAGACGGGCCTTGCTGACATTTAATGAATATGTGACAGTCATTTTTTATGTGATGAATGAATTATTATCACCCTGCTGTATAGAAAAACAGAAAACTGAATAAGTAATAAATCTTTCTTCAAACCTATCACTGGAATTTTCTACACAGAATGTGGTTAAAGTAAGACAGTTTGCAAAGAGACAGGACTGAAGCTGACACCAGTCTGTTTATCAATGCAAAGGAACAATAAATGTTCCCAAATTCAATTTAAGTATCGAGCTGATTCATGAGGTAGAGAGCAACAGTGTTGAGCCATTTCAAAGGAGCTGGCAACATGATATTCCCATTGAAAGGTAAAATGGGACAAAAATCATTAACTTCTTCCATTGATGGGCTGTGCTTTATCCTTTTTAGTATGAGTGCCCCACGTTTTAGATGGAACTGCTTAATCTGAAATAATAAAGAAAAGATATTTTGAGAATTCAATCACAATTAATCATCTGCTAATATGTGGCATTTAAAATGAAATATAATATATAGTAAAACATTGAGCATTTAATAATGCATATATGAATTAACCAGAAAATTTTTGGATATTTTCATTTGAGTCATACCAAATGGCAATTTTTAGTTATGTTTTGGAGTATTTCTTAAATTCCATTAGTTGAGTTCAGTTTCTTTCCAGGTAAAAATTGTTTCAATTGCACAGTTTGCCATAATTTATCAGACTTAATCAATGAGGCTCTAAATGCATTCTAAAAGAGATGTGTTGTTCTCTATATGCTTAATTCTAGTTTTCATTTCATCCCCTCTCTTTAATCATGTGAGGTTCTTTGATTCACATAATGTTGATTAATAACTATTTTTTCAGTTTTGCACCCATTTTGTACAATAAATATAAAACCTTTTTTTTTTTAGATTTTCACACTTTTTTTCTTTTTTTTTTCTCCGTAGAATGTTTCAGGATGATACCAACAAATATTAACAAATATCAGTGACATTAATTTAATGTATGAAAAAGAAAGCTTTAAAATTTCTGGGAGAAAAAATGATCGCTATCAAGTCAAACATATGGGAAAAGAATTGAAGCAAAGGTACAAATTTAGCAGTAAATATGTAAGTATTGAATTTTAATTGGAAAAATATCCTATGCTATAAAAAGATGGGAATCTGTTGATATCCATTTGTGTATGTGTTTTGTTCTTTCTTTTCAATAGTACACTCTATTAGGGATGAAATAAAAAAACTATGCAAACACTTAATTTAAACATATTCATTGAATAAACAAACAAGATATTATGAGAAATTAAAATTAGAAATAAATGTTATAAGTATTATCTTTTAGTTTTTGACTTCAACATACTTAATAGAAAATATAATAATCAGATTTCCATATATATATCCCATTCTAATTTGGATTTTAAATTAAACTATCAAAAAATAAAATGAAATTTTGTAAATTAATCTATATGTGGAAATAATTTTTTCTAAATTTCAAAAAGCAATATTTCAGTATTTGTATGTGCATGTCTATATTAAATGAAGGCATTTCTTAACATTTTTAAAATCTTTTCTTAGATACATTCATAAAAATCATTAAAACTTTTTTTCTTTTCAAAACAGCATAATACAAAATAATGTTAAACAATCATGTGAAAATTTTTATTTTGCACAAAGCTTTGTCACAAAAAACTGCAATATATCAATTAAAATTATTGCAAACCTTTTTGATAAACTTTTAATAAATATATTTAAAAATTCACAAATTGTAAGAAGGAAAAGTACTGACTAACAAGACAGTTATCTTACAAGAATTATAGTAAGCAATATTGATTTGAATTATGCAATTAAGTAAAATTTTAAATATATGTAAATAATCATGAAAATAAAAATATATGATTCTTCTGTCAGCACTATATAATTTTAAAATGTACTTTATACTATGAAAATTCAGGAAAAGATTCACTATGCTTGTAAAATCAAATCAGAAATAACTCTTAACTTTAAACAGAAGAATAGTTTCTATAATAATCTACCAATTGATTTCTTTGAACTTGTCGCCGCATCAAACACTTTTTATTTATTAAAAAAAAAACTTATTTCGCAAGAAAGGAAAAAAAAATATATAAATTTGCCTAAATTTTACGCAATATCTCATAGTTTGTAAAACTAAACCTAAAATAAGGCAGAAGCAACAATTTCAGAAACGAAACAGAGAAAGATGCTTAAGAACAAGCACGAGAAAAACAATTACTTAATAAATAAAACTAATTATATAGCACTCACTATAATCGTGAACAACTTTATGTGTTCTTTGAGACCAAATTACAGCTCTGACCACTGCAATGTCAAACTTCTTAATACAATTCTTATATTTAGAAACAAAAATAATGCTTCACCAAAGACGAAGATTACTCTCGGATGAAAACCGCATCAAGATGAAGTGACGCAATTTCTCATGCACACTCTTCCATCCGCGAACAACAAAAATATCTTCCCGATTACGATATTCCGCGCTTTTCTATCGTCATAGAGTTCCCTACTCGAACACTAGATGGCAGCTTGAGCATGAGAGAATTTTTGATTATTTGAGATATTTTGAGTTCATTTCTTTTTCTTCCAGAGTAATCAAAAATTGATTTTAGATAATTTTACCACCGCGCATCAGCCACATTTTAAATTTTCGAACATTTGGAAAAAAATTGTATTAAAAACAGAAATTAATTAGAAAGAGAAAATTTCGCATTATAATATTTTCATTTCAAAGTTCAATATTAAAATTTGAGCCACAATTCCAGAAACAAAGATGCTTCAAATAAAGAACATCAGGAAAATAAATATTTCCTCAAGAAGAACTATTACTACTCCAGGATTAAAGTCCCACCATGAAGAAACAATTTCTCTCGAATGCATCCCATAAAAATAAATATTTTCTTTAATTACAATATTCTGGCGATTTTCAATCGTATGTTTCCCTATTGTTACACTAGTTGGAAGCTAGAATGAATTAGCTTTTGTTAAATTAATGTCGAACTGAGAAGCAACAAGAGGGCTACTACCATGTAGTTTTAAATTTTGGTCAAGTGACAAGGACGACACCTGAACTGGCACATCCCTCTCCAAACTTCCACACCACGACAAGAGCAGATTTAGAGTATAGACAGATTTAACGCGTATCAGCACCGCTACATGTGTTTCTTTTGTGGTATCAAGACTCAAACCTACAACGACTTGACGGAAACAACGCCGACCGCGACTCGCGACCATGATCACTAGGCTACCGCGATTATCGATAATTTGCGAAAACTTACATTTGAGGTTTTTTTTTTCCCCGCCTTTCATTCATAGAAAACTGTATTGATCACAAAACACATCCTGATATTGTTCATAAATACATTTAATAAAAACATTTCAATATCAATACATTTTTTCGGATTTTATTTCTTTATTTTTTCCATTCTACAAGTTAAGATAGTGATTTTATACTGCACAAATACATATTTCAAGCGTATATCCTTATTTATTTCCTCTTATTTAAAAACATTCATAATTAGAAATTTATAATTTCTGTATTTAAGAAATACTGATATCAATATGTTTATGTATAACGAATTTAAGAATTCTTATAACTTACATCAACAACACGCATTTTAGCATAGTAATACCTTTTTATGCATTTAATTATGTAGTCTAAACGATTTTTTTAAATGAAATTTTGTTGTCATATTCACTAGTGTTTACTTTATCCACTGAAATATTAATTTAATAAATATTTGCGAGCGTATTTTCTAACTCTCTAAACATAGATTCTTAAAAGTGGCCTTTTATCTATTTCTTGGTATAAAACGAAAATTCTTAATAAAATTGAAACAAAATTATCAATACAATATAGAAAAATCATTTGTTTTAAATAAACTGTATATTTGTCATTGGAATAGTTAATATTTGGACATTTTTTTTTTAAATTTTATTTTAATTCAGAATAAATGTTAATTATTGAACGTTATCTAAGTATAGCTTAGTATTCTACATAATTAAACAATACACAGATCCAGCATATCGTTTTTTCTTATTCACCAAAAAATAGAACATCACAAGTAACAACTATTTATTAAAATGGTTGGTTCGTTAGATCTGGCACAAAATCCTCTTATTATGGTTAATACACTATGTGAAAACTTTGCTATTTTTCAGATCAAAACTATTTAAAATTGAAGCTCAAGACAAAGAACAAAATAAAATTTAAGAAAATTATATGTATGCAGTAAAATCAATGTCACATAGAGTATTAAAATGGAGAATGTTGATAATTGACTACTGTACATAAAAATTCACTAATTCTTTGTCGTTCATTTTTCACAAAATTAATACTTTCGTTGTTACGAACATTACAATTGTTATTTAGTGTGTATAATCATTGGTATGTAAAAATTAATATCGTAAAAACTTTTATTTTCTTTTGTTTTACAATTTATTTCATTAAAGTTTAAGACTTTTGATTATTTCCAACTGGTAATACACGAACGGATTCATTGCTTTTTTTTAAAAAAAAATCTGAAACTGGAAAGGATAAAAGAAGAAAAGAAAAGAAAAGAAGAAGAAAAGTAGGTACAGCAAACTGGATTTCAGAGTGAACTGCTCTATAATTATTGTGATAATGTGGGGAACTTTAAAAGTATAATGTAAAAAAATGGACTTGGGAAAATATCTGTAGTCCCGTTAAGAATACGCGGTAATTTTTACCGGCTATTACCTCAACAGTGTGACAGTAAACTATATTTGTATTTAATTTTCCTTTTCGCAGGTAGCAGTATATATTACTATACATAAAGCATCCATAAAAAAATTATGTAGCAGGTTCTTTCGGCAAATTGAAAGAAAACAGAACTGTCAGTTAATCGGCACGTGTTCGAAATTTTTATTTAAATTAAATTTTTTTCGTTTATTCTTCAGATAAAAATTTTCAATATCCGATGCATAACAGTGGCTTTTCTTACGAAAATCATGCTATATTTTCAACGAAGCATTTTTTCCCCCCATTTGGAAGTTATTTCATGATTTTTTTTCATTATATGTATATATATAATTTCTTTTTCTTTGAAAAATTATATCGAACATGGGAGACAATCTTGAAAATACTTCCGTTTTGTATCATTAACAGTGTTTGAATAGAACTTATACACGTTCGACATTTGGCAGAAAACCATCAACTTACTTTCGCAATTCCATAATGCGAAACCAATGCAATTTTCCGAACGTTATATTTGCTTGCGACAGCCTCGTCGAAGTTAAATTAATAGTATAATACATAATATATTTAAATTAGCTTCACGAAAGTTCGATTTAAAATACTTTTAAAAAAATTCTATATAAATCTACAGAAGAAAAATTTTTGCTTTTATCGTCATTATTTATCAAAGCAGAATTGATTTTATGAAAGAAATATCAGTAAAAAGTAAATCGAGCATTAATTCTGTTACTTATTAAATGCAAAATATCTGTAAAATTTCATGGTGAAATATGTGTTTGCACTATTTCACGTGACTAACGGATACAATCAACAACAAATTTGTTTTCTAAGCGAAATATTACAGCTCGAGTTCTTTCGCCCAACTTTCTGTTAATAATTCAATTTAAGAGCCACTTGAATTATTTCATTTGACATTTTACACTTCTTACATTTGCGTATCATTGATAAATCTCCACTTAAAGCAGTATTCGAAATTATGAAATTAATACGAGACATCTAAAAAATGGAAAAGAAACTACATTTGCGTTGAAACTTTAATGCTTTCTAAAATTAATTGATTATTCATGAACAATTTAATTATTTTTTTGAGTCAGATCATTAATTAAACAACGCATAACTTTGAATATCACTTCCGCAAGTGAATGATGTAATACATTAGAATACATAGAATAAAACCATTTTTCTTAATAAATCTAAAAAATGGCTGAATGCAATTGTCAATTTCAACATGTCGTGAAAAAATGACTTTACATAGAGAATTACATAAGAATAAGATACACAAATAAACACTTACGTGTTATAAACCAAATTATTTCGAACAGCTGAAAAACGACGATTTGAATATTTCGAGAACTACGAACCCCAACCTGCTCGAATGAAGTGCAATCAAAAGAATGAATAGCTAGGGAACCGGGAACCGCGGAGAAAAATCGTCTGAAACGGCGGCTCGCCACGCATGCGTAATGAAATATCTGCAGTAGGCAGCAAGCTTGTCGCCAGGCTTGTGTCTGGTATTTCTAGACTTGTTCTTGTGTTGTGTCGTTCAGCTTCACAAATAAAAGATGCATAACACTGGGTAAATTGCCAAAATGAACGCGAAAGGGAAGTGAATTTCATTATCGAAAAGAATTCTAATTTCTGTAAATAAACCATTAATTTGAATGACAGGTGTTTCTAAAACAAATATCAAATTAATTATTTTTTTAGTTAAAAAATCTCGACAATCTTCCAAACATTCATTTTAGATCTGCACAAAGTAAAGAAAAATAAAATATCATATTATATTGCAAAATTCGGAATATGTTACAAATCAGAATTCGTTGTAGAAATAAAATAACGTTATAGAAATAAAATAATCTGCTACGAGAATGACTTGATGATCATTTGATAATAAGATAAAGTCAATATGAGCAAAACGAATAATAAAATTGCGATTTTTTTTTTATATGAGGAGTAGAAAGATTGCTTTTGATTTTGCGATAAAAAAATCCATTTTTGTATAGCGTGAAACTCTCTGGGATAATTTTAAACCACTCTCAAGCTGTACATAACTATATATGTGTGTGTGTGTGTGTGTGTGTGTGTGTGTGTGTGTGTGAGAGAGAGAGAGAGAGAGAGAGAGAGTGAAATATAATTCAGTAATATAAAGAAACAATTAAAATAATTTTTTAGATCTTAGGAAAAGATATAAGAAAAATAATAAGTTTAATTGCCATAACAATCAAAAAGGAGATCAATATCCTGAAAGAATACTAAACAAATAAATAATGGTTAGAAGATAAAGTTCAAATCATAAATAAATACAACTTAAAGCATGAAAAACAAAGAAAAGGAAAACAAGAAATGAATGAAATACAACATTTATAAATTCTAAATCTGGTTCTTGACAGAGTTACGAATTAAACAATGTGTTGCAGAAAAAAAACTAAAAGAGAAACTCCATAAATTCATAAAGAAACGAAATGCAAAAAGAGAAAGAAAGAAAGAAAAAATTCCAAAGAAGAAAATTAGCAAATTCTACAAAGAGATAGAGAGACATACTAAATTGAAAAAGAACAATCTAAAAAATAAATTAACCGGATTAAAAAGAATTACAAAACTTACATGGGACTCCAAGCATATCATCAACCTACACACAAATCTCCTTCTTACAAAATCAGAAACTCACCTGCTCTGGCAATTTTTTGTTTCTCAAAGTTTGCATGTTAGGTACATATTTTATCATTAACATCAAATTTTGTTTAAAATAATATGTTCTTTAAGAAATGCCGAGTTTCTTACATTTTATAATATTAATAAAAATATTTAGATATAAATATATATTGAAAAATTTACTAATATTCTTAAAAGTGGCATGAAATAATTCATAATTTTATAAAATCTTTGAACACATGGGGAAAAGAAAATTTTGTTGCATAATTATAAAATAAAAAACATTTTTTTTATTTAATAATAGACGCAATTATACACAAACGTTGTCAATATTCTCTGTATGAGCTGCGTCATCTAAGCTCGAAATATACGTATAGTGGGCTACTTTAGTTTATTGTTTCACAAGTGATGCAATGCAATAAAGTATCATCCGATTCAGCTGTCATTGTTAACAAGCGCTTATAATTTTTCTTATTATGCACATTAAATGTGAATAAATTAGGACAGAGATTCTTCGGTATCATTAATTCTTATTTATTCTAATTTATGTTTCGTTAGATGTCATTAGTTCTCAGTAAGTACGCCGTAAATAAAAGAAATGACATTTGCTTCTTTTAATCATCAATGCAAAGAAGTTCCGCTAAAAACCGTCGACATTAACCTTCCCTACGAATTTTAGATCAACACCTAAATCAGCTTGAAGAAATGTTCATTTAGATGTGCAATATTTTCCTTTTTAATGTTTCTTTATTTCATCGCTATTAAATAAATATGTTATTTTAGAATCAAACTTCCTTTACATGATTTTTTTACAAAGAATTCCTATGTTATTTGACCTTCAAATATTTCCTTAGTAATATGAAAAGATGACTATTAACTATTTCAAGATGTGTTTTTCAATTTTGTGATTCCTTACGACTATATTTATTTCATATTCCGGGCCCTTTAAAATGCTTTTAATTAGTTAATATAGATTGTTTTCAATACTTTTTTAAACCGTTTGTTACTTTTTAATGCATATCCATATAATTATACTCTGATTTATTTAAAAAATCTGCTAAGTGAGAAATTCTACTTTATAAGATCGCAGGATTTATTTATTTATTTATTTATTTTGAGTTTTGCGGAAATAAAACCAAAATTTTATTTCTCATTTAATCTTACATTATAAGATTTAATTTTTATTAAAAACTCATTTGCATTTTGAAGTCAAATAATAAATTTTTTTCGATAGATTAAGTCCAGAAAAAATAGTCGTTGATATTGTCGTTAAAATATCATTTTTAGCAGTTTGCCCGTTGAAATTTTCATTATAGTTTATATACAACCATATTAATAATTTTGAGAGTGAAAAAATCAAAAACGGGCACATCTTTATTCCATATAAATTATTAAAAGAGGCTGTTGTTTTTGGTAATGTGTAAATTGGTCCCCCAACCACTCTTTTCAAAGTAAAGTGTGAAATGCGCGTGACTTGTTAGCCACCCAAGTGGCTATTGTTTTAGTTGGATCACTTTTGGCGTACCTGATAACTTTTCAATTTTTTATCGTTTGCTTTCATTTTAATATAGGAAAAGTTTACTATTGTCCATTTCTCGATATTTCACTGTTTACTTTAATTTATATATTTATTTGAGTAGTTTAATAATAATTATAAAACAAAATGTACCTGTGGTATCTAAATATGTTCTTTGCAAAACTTTGCATAGAGCTTTTTTTCGAATTTGTTTTCGTTTTACTATAGAAATAATTATATTTTATTTAAAATGTATTCAATTTAATAATTTATTCTTTGCTTTAATTTTAATATCTGAAAAGGATATAATTGTTCACTTCAATATTTTATCGTCTGCTTTAAATCTAATGTTTAATCGAATAATTTAATATAATTATTTTTTTAAAAAAAATTTAGCAGCTTTGATGGTTAAATCTGTTATTTCCAAAATTTTGCATAAGAACAATTTTTGCTTAATAAAATAGTATTTTAAGCAAACATGGACGAAAATATCTCCCTAAAACCAGCTATCTTTAATTTAGTGAACTTCCCCTAAGTAGACAAAATTAATTTAGTTTTCATGAATTGTTAATAACGAACAAGAATTTTGACGTATATATACAGATAAAATAACAGTAAAAGCTTCCTACGACTAAAAATAACAAAACACATTGCAATGTTATTCCTACTATTTCGGTGTCGATTTAGTTTTTGCAGCGAATCAAAAAATCAATCATCATGGAATACCACACTGTCTGTTAATCAAAGAAATAAATCGATTTTATCTCAAAGAGATGGACTCATAAATCGACGTGGTCATAAAATGATTGAATCGGATAACAATAGGTTATTCGATTCAGTAGTTTGCTGCTGAAATAACGACGTCACGCAAGCTTATTGCTAGAATTGTAATCTAATGCAACCAAGGCGTTTCCTAAAAAAATAAGTTCCAATTTAAAAGCTTACGTATCTTTTTCATGCTTCATTTCAGCATTTTAAATTTAGGTGGTCACACACATACAAAGTTGTAACAAGTAAGATGCATTTGAATGTAAAAAAAAAGTATTATTTAAATAACATTGTATCATTTATTTGCTTATTAAATATTTTAACATTTATTCACGAACTGGGATGGTTCAATTTCGGATCAAAAAGAATATACTACATTGGAAAAGTAAAAATATGTATTTAATACAAACTTTACTCAAAATATTCAAAATTTAAACTTTTTTTCCCCTTGAGATTTAGTTAAAAACACGTGAAGACATTCTCAAATGTATTTTTATGAATAAAATTTTCGCTTACGTCTCCCGATGTTATCATGCAAGACTAAAATATATGCAATACAGTCTCATAAGTGATTAGGGAAGTTTTCATTTTTGTAAATTATTAAAATAAATTAAATATTTAACATGAAATGTCTGAGATATATGAAACACATAAAACCTACATTGAATAACATGGTTCAATACTTTCCCCCCGACATGTAATATAAATTTAAAATTAATTCAAATTCAAATTTCAGTAAGAAACATTGCAATATGAAAACTTTCATTTTCTGAGAAATCTTTACTTTCTATGCACAAACACAATTTTTTAAAGAAATTTTTAACAATCATAAAGCAGATACATTTTTTTGGAACATTTACTAAGTGCTCTTTTAGAATATCTTAAACTTTCTCAAGGTTTTACTTCTACAAACTACTCAGCAAATAACGAATCAATTAAAGAAATACGAATCGTATAATTTCGATTCTTCATGACAATAGGAATAATTTACCTGAATAGATTCGCTGAATACAACGATTCGAAATGGTATTTTGCACATATATCTCTTTGCAAACTAATGAATCGAATAGCATTCTTAACTTATTTGATGTGATATTTACGTCATTTTAAAAGACGTGTTTATGCTTTATGCAATCTTTATGCATCGTCAGTTCTAGATGTTTTTACATAGACTTTATGTGTATATTCAGCTGATCACAAGCAAATTTTACTGAAAGAAATGACGTATATTGATATAAACAACATATCGTAGAGAGAGCATCTTTTAAGGAATAATGATGAATATTTAAAGGAACTTGCATCATAATTTGTGATACCGTAATAGTTTAATCTCAATAGGAAGAAAAATTAAAGTAATGTACTCAATGTAAATAAACAGAAATGCAGCTAAAGAAGGTAAATTTTCACATAGAATATGTAGCTATAGTTTTTTCTCATTGAAAAAAAAAACATTAGCAAAATATCATAAATGTTTCCGTTTCTTCACTCTACTTCTAACTGTAACTTTAATTTTGCTTGCCTGCGCACTATTATGTGCGTCATCATTCTATATTACAACCGCAGCTGGTACAAAAAAAAAGCATTAATTTTTTTCGTCTCAGCCTTCGATTAGTTTGTTGAATGTAAGTGTTACATTGTTTGATACTTTCAATGTCCATACTAATGCCAGAGTTGTAAATATTTATGTAAAGTATAATGTTTCCATCTCTGGATTATTTGCAGCCGTACGGCAAAGCTACGGTGACAGTTTCTTTTGCATTCTAATTTTTTTCCTGTGAATAGCAGACTGTTAATCCTATATAATTCATCCTACAATATAAGTAACAATTCTTGAAAGGAATAGATGAACAAAATGGTTTTAGAAATGAATTTTTGTCATGAGTGAGTGAATGATGGGGAAATTTAATAATGCAAGAGCCAGATATGGCAATGTTGTGCCAAACAAAGCATAATTGTGAAAAAGAAATTTGAAAAAAATTAAAAATTAGTTGGCGAGGAGTATCGAAAACAGAGAATGATCGCTATAGTATCCCCGGGAATGTCACCCGTGTTTATCAAAGATAGTAAACCCCGTAGAAAAGGGAAAAAATCACCAGGGTGTTTCAGGGGAGTGATGTCCGTACATATCTGAAAAAGATAAATACCTGAAGTCATAGTAAGTATTTGATTTTGCACCAAAGTTAATTGTCATGATTTCTTTGGTTTATCGTTTGCTTTATTTAAGATTTTTTTTTTTTTTTTAATATCACCAAAAAATAATCTGATTTTGAACTCCTTTGGTATTTAAAAATTAACTACTTTTGCCCTCAACATCACTAGAAAAAATATTACTAAACATTATATAGAAGGTAATGCATGAAAAAAACCCAGTTATGTTCATTTTAAACAATGTTAAGGAAAATTAGAAAACGAAGTTTTCAGTGCAAAATATTTAACTGAAAATTGCACCAACAAAAAGTTTCTATAACCTTCTGTTTTTAACTTATCAGTTTTGGTTTTAAGGCAATATAATTAAATTTCATTTTATGTTACTCACATATTTTTTATTTACATTCAGAATTCAAGTGAATTGTTGCAAAGATCGCGAAACAATCATATTTTTCACTTTCCTTATTTTCGTTCAGTTACCTTATCAGTAGCTTATCTTTGACTAAGTCTGTAAAGGTAGTTTTTCGGTAATTGCAATTTATAGGCAGGAAAAATACCTTGGATAGCAAGTTAGTAAACTTTATATATATATATAACACATCAATCAAAAACTCCCGAGACTAACCCAGAGATGGCGCTCGTAGTAAACCAGTAACCAGGTTTTTCTAGAGTACTAACCTTTGCTTGAAACGTGTCAAAATTTTAAGTCGATCGGACCAGAAACAGCTGAGTTATCGAGGTTGGAGTAAAGTCGTTGTGTAGTTTGTTTAAAATGGAAAAAACCGAGTTTCGTGTTCTGATAAAACATTGTTTTAATGGCAAAAAAAACACCGTGCAAGCGAACAATGATTGAAAAATGTTACCCGACTCTGTCCATCAAAGCAACGATCTATCAGCGGTTCTTCCGTCGAGTTTAAACGTGGTCGTACCGACACAACGCACGATGCGGAACGCCTGGGTGATCTGTGGAAGCCGTTACACCGGAAAATGGGGAGTGAAGTGACAAAATTATAATGAAAGATCGTAAAGTGAAGCCCGTGAGATCATTGCTGAGACGACACAGATATCATGGAAGTGTATTTACCGAAAAGTTGCTTTTGAAGTGAAGTGGAAAAGGTTTTTCCAAGTGGCGCCGCGATTGCTGATGGAACAAAAAACAGCAACGAGTCGGATGATCTCAGAAAGCTGTTTATTCGCCATTTACTCGCAACAAAAAAAAGATTTCTGCGAAAAAAAAAAAAAAAAAAAAAGAGATTTGGAAAAGCGTTGAACGATTGTATCACCCTAAAGGTGATTAACAAAAGGTGTTATGTTGATGAATAAAAAAAATTTGCAAAAAAAAAAAATGTTGTTTCAATGTTAGTATCGGGAAAGTTATTGATGTTATATATATATATATATATATATATATATATATATATATAAATATATATATAATATATATATATATATATATATATATATATATATATTATATATATATATATATATATATATATATATGGTTATTATATTTCAACCATCTTTCGAATAGTGTCTCACAACCAACGCAACACTTAAGTATTTTTAGAACTGTTCCGTAATTCCAATATAAAATTTAAAACATAGTTGTCACATTATTTCTTTCTATTTTTAGGACTACGACACAGCTCATTATTTATAATAATTTAAGTATATTTTATAGAACTTTCCTGAAAAAAAATACATTAAACAATTTAATACTACGTTTCATAGAATCTTCGCGAAATAAATCATTTTAAAAAAATACGTAGCCTATGTGAATGCAAATATATTTAGTTAAGAACAAACAATAAGATTAGAAATTGATTGAAATAAGTAAAAAAAAAAAAAGAAGAAGAAGCGATTGAAATAGATTGCATTAGAATATAAGAAAGATTGCAAAGACTTAATTTCTTTTGTATTTCTTTTTATTTGATAAATGTCCCTTAAATATCTTAACATATGTAGTTTTAAAATAGTTGACCAGCTTCTCCATCTCCCTGAGCATCAAAAGGAATTTGCGACGCGTTTCACTTCTATCAGTAAAAAATAATTAAATAAAAGAGTGAAATTTATCTCTCAATGACTCTTCCGACAAGTTGGCATTACTCAGAACAAAATTATGTTTCATTTGGCTAAAATACATATTTATTAAAAAAATCAAACTCTTTTTTCGTAAATTGCACTCATTAACATGAATACACAAAAATATTTTTCGAAATTCTCCACATGATATCACAAGGAATATTAAAAACTTTAATGTACGAAAACAATGCCACCCTTTTTACAACAAAAGGAATGAAAAAAAAAATGATTACGAGATAAAAACTCAAATTTGTATTCCAATAATAAAATTACAACAAATGATACATTATTAAGATGGATAATAAAATATTAAAACTGACCATAATAATCTGCTCTTATTAAAATTAAAGCAAACGATAAAATATTAAAATCGACAATAAATTATTAAAGCTGGCGTTAACATTCTGTCCTTACAATAAAATTACAGAAAACAACTTTGATTTGTTTTTTGTCTCTTGATACTGAGTCGTTGGTGCGCCAATTCGCATTAAATATGAGGCTAAATTTAGAATCAACTTAGATTACGCAAATGAAAGGAGTTTAACATTTTATTAAAACGTGCTGCAGATAAAACTAGCAAAAAAGGAAAAAAAAAAAAGAAATCGTTAAAATCACGGAATTTATAAATGGAAATTCTTCGACTTCGAAAACTCACCTGTCCTCACATAGCAAAATTCAACGAAAATTAAACATTTGCCCGTCACGATAGAAAGAGGTTTTTGACAACCTTGAACTTCCACCGGTTTCAAAAGGATCTGAAGGACACGAAGTAATATTTCAAAAGCTAATGCGAATTCAAATAATTCTTCCTGGTTTTGAAATAAATTTTATTAAAACGGTAAAAATGTTTTGACAACTGTTTTATTGTATTAAATTTTGATACAGTTATTTGATAGTAAATTGTTTCGATTTTTCAAATTTTAGAAAATTGTCTTGTTAAGTTTTGATATTTCACAGAATTGTAGATCATAAGGTTTTTCTGTATGATATTTTGCTATAGTCAAATGAATCAGTTTTAAAAACTCTGCATTTACCTTTCGTATTTGAGGACAGTAGCTAATGATTCTAATCTTTATCAGAAAGTATAATTTATTGATAAAATTATTACTGAATTGTAATATTTTTACATTATATTCATTAGAATGTCCTGGAATATTTAAAATGTATAAAGATATCATATACTCGTAACATTACGTATTTTAAACAATAATTTATGTTAGGGCTTTTTATCTATTGAGAAAGAGAACGCTGTTGCCCCGAAATAGTTGTGACACATTCCTTACACTGACTAGGGAAGAAATTTTTCTGTTAGGTTTTTTAGTTGTTCAGTACGTGCGCAATGGAGCTGGTTCTCTCTCAAAATGCATAATTGTTAATGTTTATTAAAAAAGAGAAAAAGGCAAAGCATCGTCGTTGTTTCTATTTGTTCTACTATACCCAGATGCGATGCCAAATCAATTCCCCCCCCCCCGATATATTAATTTTCGAGACATCTCGTTCTTGTAGCGTCGTGTCATAATAATATAAAAAAAAAATATTTCCTTGCGTTAGCACCTTCTTGTGCAGGGGATATCAAAACCAATCTTCAAAATTTGATGGAGAGGTAAGGCAATAGCAAAAGAAGACGATTTTACAAAGGAACGAACGCATGATGTTATAGAGGATGCAAGATGTCTGACAAGTACAGACGATCATAAATTAACATCGTGATTTCTTATAAGTAATGTTCATAGTTCT
The DNA here is from genome assembly GCA_019974015.1 of Nephila pilipes. Lineage (NCBI taxonomy): Eukaryota > Metazoa > Arthropoda > Arachnida > Araneae > Nephilidae > Nephila > Nephila pilipes. The sequence continues at coordinate 12,366 of BMAW01067416.1, read as the reverse complement.
GCAATTATTTGGCGACATTTTGGCTGTGTCTCTTAGATGTTGGCTGTTAAACTTTTTTAAGCATGAACTTGCTATCAAAATTTGGTGAAGAGTTAAATAATAACAAAAGATGCTGATTTCACAAGAAGTATGGGATAAGCACAACTAGCTTGTCAAAAAGGAAGGCGTCCATTCAAGTGCAAACGAGTTTATTTACCAACAATTAGGAGACGCAGCCTAAAGGTTCCCAAGCAGTTTCATAACTATGAATATTATTTCTGAGAAATCATGATGTCTATTGACGACCAGATACACATGTCAGATTGCTTTGCGCCTTCTATGACCTCACGCGTTCATTTGTACCTATATTTTCCAATGTGAAACCATCTGCTTTTGCTATTTCCTGCTTCATCATCAAATTTTGAAGATTAGTTCAAATGTGTAGTGGTTTTTCAGTGGCAGCAATGTTCGGTTGGATGGTTTTATTAATGTCGCACTAGTAGAAACTCGAGGGCTTTGGCGACGGATCTCGAAATTTTGAACTCGGTGAAGTGACGAGGACGACATCTGAGCTCGCACTCCTCTCTTATAACTTCCACACCACGCCTACGGGTGGACTAAGTAGGGCTCGAGTTCACAACTCGAAGAAAACAACGCTAGCCGCATGTTTGCGACCATGACTATAATACAACCGTGGCCGCAGGAGATTCGCAAGGAAATCAAACTGAGAATTTAATAATTCTTTTATTTATGTCAAACGTCTTAAGCCCTTAACACTTGAGATTCATTATAGAAATATTTACCAACAGATCGAGGGGATGTGGTTCAGTCGTTACAAAACGAGCACAATTATAAAACTAAAAAATACGTATGGACCAGAATTAAAAGAATGAAGCTTAAAAAAAGATGCACGAAAATTGAAATTATAATCCCTTATTGTATAATTATTATTTATAATCTTTCACAGTATGAAATGAACTAACTTAGAAAAATAAGATGAAAGTTACAAATATCATTAAATTTAAATCTAAATTTAGAACCTGACGTCAGCGATAATACAACTAAAATTACAATATTTTTCCCACGTGTTTTCCCTCAACTTTAATAATCTTTCCTTGTAAAATCTGTCATCTTTCCTCACGATTACTTAGAGAATATTTTTAAGGTGCAATTCGTTTGTTCTTACATATTTATATAAATTTCAGAAAATGAATGTGGGCTCACTGGAAGAATTGGTAAAACAGAATAGAATCATACAAAATGACGTAATAAAAACAAGAGCGAACCTTTCAATTTATCTGTATTTATAACGTTGCTTTATTGTAAAAATGTTTTACGCATCTTTTGTTCTTTGAATTTAATAATGTAGTTTTCTTTTTAATGCAATTGTAGGGTACGAAAAACGAAGCAGAATTATTTTCATAATTACAAAAAATCCCTTCAGAAGAATTTTTAAACTGTATTTTTAAAAGAAATGCATTTCTAAACGAATGATTTTAGGGAAATATTTCAAAAACAACTATAAAGTTTCATATATGAAATAGTTTCTAAACTCTCTTTGATTAGCGACCAATTTAATGGAAAACGAATGTTCCATTGTCCCATCCAAAAATACGAAACATGTGTATCTCAAATAAACAAACATTTTAAAATTATTTAATTATTTGAATAGAGCAATCAGGTGATTAAATATAATTTCTAAAAATACCTAAATTTTCAAATGTAGCAGAATAATATAGAAGAATACAAAAGAAGAAGAATTAAAAAATAAAAGATAACGAATGAAGAATAAGATTATAAAAGAATACAAAATAAGAAGAATGGGAATATAAAAGACTAATATAGAAAAAGAAGAAAATTATACTATAAGATGAACAAAATTAGATAATAAGAAGAAAAAGATTGCAGAATAAGAAAGATAAAAAGATTGTAGAATAAGAAAGATAAAAAGATTGTAGAATAAGAAAAATAAGTAGAAGATTATAAAATAAGAAAGATATAGAATAAGAAAAGAAGTAAATAGGTAATGAGAAGAGTATCGAATTTTTTTTAAAAAAAGAAGATTGTAGAAAAATAATAATAAAGAATTCAATAAATTATTGAAAACGAATGCTTTATTAGCCTATTCAAAAATACAAGTCACATGCATCTCATATAAACAAGCATTTTAATAATACTATCGTAATAATTAAGTGTATCAAATTTTTCAAATATAAAACAATTAAAAACGAGAAAATATTACAATAACCAAAAAAAAAAATATAGACATACCAAGAAGTGAAAAATTGTTGAATAACTTCCCCGATGGATACTTTTAACTCAGGGCCAAATTCCTAAAGTACGGAAAATTGGGAAAAGAAATCAACTTCGAAAATCGTTACAGAGAAATCGCGCTCTCGCTTGCGGTCCCCTATTATATACAACTAAAATGCTCACAAAATAGCTATCTGAACAGCGAGGTGCGATATAATTTTTCATCAGGTCGCGCAAAAGATGCTTATTTCTAGGAAATACCTGGAAAACTACGTATCTTGTGTATATTACGTTTTATATCATACTCGTAGAAATCTGACAGTCATTCCTGGAAATGATGACTCTGACATTTTAGTTTACACGAACTTCTACAAACTGAGACATACGCTGTTATTTTTTAACAGATGCGTCTAGGAATTTTATGATGAAATACATGATTAAGAGATTGATGAAAATATTTTTGGCAAATACATTGAAAGGCATTGCACTAGCAATAAATACCATTTTAATTAGTCACCTAAAAGGCTATTGCTTTAATCAACGACAAAATGGTCATCCATTCACTTTTGAAAAGTGTTTTCTGAATATTTATTTCTGATCAAAATAAATGAATGAATAAATTAGAGTTAATGAGTGAATGAAAGAATAAATGAGCGAGAGAAGGAATGAATAAATAATTAAATAAATAAATCGAAATTCGTTGTCACATTATCGTTTGCTTTAATTCTAATATTTAATTGAATAGTTTAATAATTATTTTAAAAAAATATTATAAAATTGATTATTTAAATTATTTAGAAACTGTATTAAAAATTATTTGGTTGCTAAATCTGTTCTTTGAAAAAATTTGAGTGGAATGGTCTTTTATTTTTATTTTTTTGTGTGATTTCATCGTGCTTTCATCAATGTATACAGTGTTTTTGTACAAAAACGTTTGGTTTTTAAGAATAATAACCGAATTTAAAATCTAAAAAACAAGGCTAACGAACGATATTTTTTTCTGTATCCTTAAGTAATTGAGATAAAGTTTTATGAGAAAGCATTAGATACTAATGAAGATTTCTTCAATTTAAATTTCACAATCAGCTGTCAGCAGATACAAATGTTATTTACTAACTCAGAAAAAAAAGATACATAAGAATTCTATTTCCTTCGACTGAAGCAAAACTATTAAGCCATAGAACAGTAATTCTTTGTTAAAAATTAACAAGAATAAACTATTACTCTTCTTTCTTACAATACAATTAAATTCGACGAATAACTACTGAACGAGAACTTAGTTATTGTCGTCGGAACAAAGTATTTTTAATGTATAAAATTAGAATTAAACTGAAGTGAAACTTGTGTAAACTTTTCACAAATTAAAAGAACATGTTATTTAAATAAGCGCGCATATAAATCAGAAGGGAATTCTATTTTAAAAATTTCCCTTGAAATAAAAGTTAATAATGATAAATGTATGTATGAGAGACAAAGTAAAAAGGGCTTTCGCTTGAAATTAAAGAATAGGATTCAAAAGCAAATTACTTTTTTCAAATGGAAAAATGTATGATGTCGTCTGGTTTTAAAATATATAAATCATTCATCATAATACTGCATTTTTAAAAAATCAATAAATGTACAATTTTTCTTTTTGATACAAAATGACTTTTTTTTTTAAAAAAAATTAAATCCAAAGTTACAAGGAACGACGTATAGAGTATAAATTTGGTACTTTAAAAATGGATTGATTGCTGTAGAAATAAGCAGTATACTAATAAAGTTAGAATATGATAGTATTGGAACGTTTTTCTGTTTTTAAAATTGAAGGTGTTGTAGCTTACAGTTGAGAGCACACGGTCGATGTTTTAACTTAGTCAACACTGCTTTTGTGTTCTCTTTTTGTTGAGAACATATTTCATAATTATGGCCATTTTTGCTATTATACAGTCAATAATAGGTACAAATTATTACATTTTAAATATTTAGAAAATCTTCTAATAACAATAACGACTCCAAAACAACAGAGGGGCTACCCACACTTTTTCTGCATTATTAAACTTCTATATTCCGCCCAATGAGAATGGAAAAAATATCTACAGTTCAAAGTTTGAACTCACAATATAGTCACTTAAAAATCACACTTAATATATTGTTCAAAATATACAATTTTTCACAGTATTGAATCTTAAATCGAAAATAATTCTTTAATTTTTCACTCCGGCTCGATAGACCACGAAATATTTAACTAAGCACTAACACGCACTTTTCTCTTTTGTATCTTTTTATTTAACTATTTGAACAACTAAAATAAATATGATATTTCAAAAAAAATGTTTCTGTTGCCTTTTTACGAAACGATAAATTATAAAATAGTGCAAAGTTATTCTTTTTTAATAAATACCGTTTTCATCTTGCATAATTAATCATATGAAAATTATTTTGAAAACGATATCGTCTGCATTATACACAAATAATGAAACATATAAAAATCAATTCAAATGCAATGTAAAATTATGAAACCAATATACACACTAACATATTACATCGTGCACAAATAATGAAACATATGAAATTCAATTCAAAACCAATATCGCCTATATTATACATAAATAATTAAACATATGAAAATTAATTTGCAACCAATATCGTCTGCATTTTAGATAAATATATGTATGCAAAATATGATATGAATTATTTTGGTAGAGATTTTACAGAGCCGATGATGTTAGATTAAGTTACAGTTCTGGTTCCACAACAATAGTTGAGCGGATTAATCAGAGTTGTTTTACATAAACATCAATTGTGCCTCAAACGGTGTGGTGGAAAGGTTACATAAAGGTTACATACAACATACCAAAACAAATGTCATCTTCATCATTCTAAATTATTAGATACGTCATCAACGGTCCTCATGTATCTTCCAGAGAGACGTTAAATCAAATAAAAACCTGTCTTAAAAACTGTTTTTATTATTGAATCATTATCTCTAACATTAAAAGAGGGCAGCATTATTTTTATTTTAACAAGCTCATTTATGTACTCTCTAAGCATAAAATACATTAAATTCATAGAAATTTAAACAAAAACTATTTTACAAAAGTTGGTCAAGTTTGTAGAAAAACAATTTGAGTTTCATTGCTTATATAACGACTCGATATATAAGTTCTCTAAATTTTATAAAACGAAAATTTGTTCACAAATGAAATCGTTAACAGAGATTAAAGTTATCGAATATTTAAATGCTTAGTAAAATATTATCGAATATTCAAATATCTAGAAATCCATATGGAAAACAGCATTTACGATTTTTAAACAAAAGGCATTATTTAACTAATTCAGATGTGTTTTCTTTTAGCTGTAAGTTTTAACTTTAATTTCAAATTTGACGATCGGAATTCCCAGTGTTTAAATTTATATCTCTATTCACCTTCAAGCGCTGATGTTCAGAAAATTCGTATTTATGAATAATGAGAATAAATTGCATCTTTAAAGAGACTTAATTTTATAAAAGATGTGAAAGTGTTCAATTTCCAAAGATGCTTTATAAATCTACATATGCCTCAGATTCCGTGTAATACAATTTTTTTAAAAAAATGTGTTTTTGAAGTATACTCGAATGTTGGCTTGTATTAATTATTAAAGCCTCCACGGATTCTTTAAAATAATGCTAAGATGAAGTAAAGGTTTTCCATCTTCAGATGAAGTAGTTGGCGCTTTTAAGAAATCTATAAATAGAATTACTGTGTTACTTCAAGTGTCAATTCTCGAGGTTCTGAAACATTAGCTTCAATTATTAGGTGGTATGGAGTGTTTCATGACTGAAAGTTGCCCATTGAAGGTGCTATTTTGGGATTTTTTTATATATATTTCATTAATGATGTGGTGTGTGGTTTTTCTTATGTATTCTATTAATCATTAGGTAGTATAGAGTATTTTAGACTGTAATTCGTTCATCGATTATGCTATTTCGGGGATTTATATATACATATATCTTTAATGATGTGAAAGATGCTTTACAAACAGACATAGAAAAAAAGACATAAAGCAGGATTTGACACCAAATCGTTGTAATCACATTAGATTCAGTCGCATCTATTAGATTGCTATGCGTTGCGTACTTATTTATTATTTTTTTTAATTGAATTAATTTTTCAATTCATAAATTGATCATTTCAAAAACAACATAAGTCAAGTTTTTTCCAAACATACTTTTCTTGTCCCAACCTCGCGCTTAATGGTAGACCCACGATCTGGGGAACAACAATGATAATCATTACATTCCTTCTGGTTCGAACAATTTAGGTGTTTATTGATGGAATCGTTAAAAATTCATTTTCGTGGATGAAAAACTTTCAACCTTTGTATCATTTCCTTCAACTCAAGCCTTTGTATCGAAAATGTCAGTTGACAGTAAGAAATTAAACGATTTAAAGCGAGCTCAATATCGCATTCTGGAAGAGCATATGCCATTCTCTTGAACCATATTTGACAGTATTTGAAGAGATGCGTTCATCAATTTGATTTGACTTAAACAGCTTTTGAAATGAACGATTCAATTGTAATTTAAAAAACGTTCTCTCTCAAATCAATGCTTTGAATATTAGCTTTTAGAATGTGTATGTGTGATGATTTAAAAAAATGAATTAATTTCTAATTGCAATTTTTTGAAATAACGAACTCGTGTAGTGACAGTACAACAGATCTCTCTACAGTTTGAAATAGGGGTCAAAAGTGATGCAACTCTCTTTTGATGGTAAGATATACAAAATATCGCATGAGATTACTCAAATAAAACTAATTTAAATCTGGGCTACCTCTAAATAGGAAATACTATATTATCGATTCCGAATTTGCAGTTTTCTCTGAAGCGTTTACCTTTTTTAGATAAGTAAGACAATTATGACCCCTAAATGCCGGAGAAATCTTTCCTTTATCCTGCAGCGACTCTCTTCTACAACAACGTTAGAAGTTAAAAGGCCTTACTCAACCAGCACGATGTGGTATCTTTTCGGCCTGATTTGTAGGACTGTCATCTTCGGACCCCTTGGTCCAGGGTTCGAAACAACGCTGCCGCATCAAGGTCATCAACTCTCTCTCCCCCCCCCTCCTCGGAGTCGAAAAACCACCCGCAGACGAAATCCTATGGGGACGTGAATCCCAGGGATTCCTTAGTGAACTTTCTCTATTTTTAACCCTTTAACATTCTATATCATTCTCTCTCTTTAGCATTCACAGATTTGTCATGATATTAGCAAATTGTTCTGATTGTTACTTAAAAAAAGAGATAAACTTATTTAATTCATATAAATATAAAGTAGAGTACAATTAAACTGTAATAGCGATAATGAGTAATCAAAAAAGTTTCAGAATAAGCTGACCAACTTTGCAGCGTTTTTCTTTCACTATTGAGCTCCACAAACATCTTAAAGTCTCATTAAATAGTTAATAAGTTCACAAATCCAATTGAAGAGACGTGAGAGAAAAAAGACAACACAGTTTAGTTAACTATCTGCACAGAATATGTATGGTCTCTCTCTCTCGAGCACCTGTCACCTCAATTTAATCCTATACACAGATTAAAGCGAGTGAAACAATAAAGTCTTAGAGTTTAAAAATTCACTCATTCCGATTGAGACACTTCTTGATTATATATGATTCGATTCCTATTATTCTAACCAGAAGTCGCTTGTCCCATTTTATTTCAAACGATTAATTACGATATTGCTCTGTTTTACAAATATCTTTCAGCATGACGTTATCCTTTGTCCTCGATCTCTTTCCTTTCAATTCTATTTTGCGTATATGTCACTATTTCTAATTCAATTATCTACACTTCTTATATTCATCCAATTTACCTAATCACGTTTGGGTGCAGAATATTTTTTTTGTTTGTTTTACGCATTAAAGTAACACAAGATTTACAAAACGCGTCAATTTGAAGGGTTTCTACTTTTATTGTTAAAAATTCTGGAAACAAATATTATTCACAAATTATACATTGATTTTAATGATGTAATGTAGTCGATATATATTTTCACTCATTTTATCCGAAAGATTTATGTTTAATCATTATTATACGTTATATAACTTGTTTTACGAAAATCCATCAAACTGATCAATTATTCATTTTACAATTAATCATTTCATTTCCTGCAGAAAAACAAAAATGGAATGATAATGATTAAGAAAAAGTAAAAATCAAACAAATAAGATCTGTTTAGCCGCCAATACGCAAGCAAGCAAGTAAATTTGGACGATTTGTTTACGAAAAGAGTAAATCTTATCAAATCATGAAAAAACATTTCAACTGCGCAATTTACTAAGAAATGATGTAAAGTTCAGAAATTTGGCGAGGCCAAACTTTTATTTATAATACAATTAGAGCAAAGCGAGCGAGTGTTTTGTGTCGTTGGGCTATTCGCGATTTTCTCATCGCTAACTTCGGGGATATCTTGTGATTTGCATTACATACAACCCCTTTCCAACCAAATGAAATGCTATTCAGTAAATTAGATGAATATCAAGAAGTCTAATGGATTGAATGAAGGACAGTGATATATAAACGAAATGAAATTGAAAGAAGAGTGAAGAGATGTAGTACATAGTGACAAGTTGATAGATTTTGTAGAATGGAGCGAATCATCGTTATTAATCATTCATATTGAAAGTAGTCGGGAGTGACTCTTGATCAGAATAATAGAAGTCGAATCTGTTGTTATCGAGGAATACTTGCATTTGTATGAGTAATTTGGCAAAATAGGATTTTGTTATTTGAACGTAAACTAAGATAAACTGAGTTGAAAGGGTTTCGATAGAGATCTTCTTTTTTGATAAATACTAAAGTGTTTTGTCCTGCTCTTACGTATCTTCAACTGGAGTTTTGTACTCATTGATTATTTAATTAGACTTTAAGATGGCTGTGGAGTTAATTATGAAGCAAATTCGCCGCTGTTTCAAAAGTAAATTTTACAAAAATGGAAGTGGGGTTTATTTACTTTCGTTTTTGTAAAAATTACTTTTGCCAAAGAAATTTTTTATTTTTTTCTGATAGATCGATAATATACTCAGAAAGAAATATTTTTCAACTTTTATGATCCACCTACTTTATAACGGGGTTTACACGCGTATTTCAATTCAACTAACCTTTTTGGATTTTATATGACGTTATTTCATTTGAAAACCTCTTCTTGTGAATAAACCGTGACTTATGTAAATTAGAATTGATACAGTGAAGTGCAATGAATGAAAGAGGATCTGATATGGTGAATCAAACAGAGAAATGTGAAGTGGTTGTGTATTGAATCTGCAATAATCTAAGCCTGGATATTGCACAGAGGAAACATATCTAGAAAGAATATTATTTTTCAATTGGCTGAACTAGTCATGATATCTACAGGGGGAATAGTAAAATAGTTTCATTGCCAGTTAAACAAAATGTACGGAAATCTCCTTAAATCGGGCTATGTAAGAAAAATAGATCTGACAATATTTGTATCTAGTGTAAAAAGTACGTATGCAATGTGCACTCAAAATGAAGTTTATTAGTAAAAAAATTTAAGAATAAAACCATTAATAAAAATGTACTGAGTTAAGATAAAAAAGAGTTACAAAAAATTGTACTTTTAATTAGTAACGTACTTAATAAAAATGGGTATATAATCGGTACCCATAAATATAACATTAAATAAAAACAGTTAAGGCTGCCGTTTATCATCCATTTGATTTCCTGAAAGTAATGTTAATCCAATCTAATTTCTACTACCGTCCTCAAATCTATATTATTTTATCTAATGGACTCGAAAACGCAAGAAGTACTGAATGTTTCTGCGGAATTACTTTTTTCTTCGGATTTTTGAAAATATTTTAGAATATTTTTAAAGCGCGCAAAACAAACATCGTTAAAATAGCGGAATAAATATTTTTAAAAATCGGAAGAAAAATGTAATTCAGTAGAAATCTTCATTAATTTTTGCTCTTTATGATTCAATTTTTTGCATTCAAATAGATAAATAGATTTGTGGATGGTAGTAGAAATTTTACAGGATTACGTTTACATTCACAAATTCAAAATGCCCCGTAGAAGGGAGCCTTAACAAACTGTAAATACGGATGCTGGTACAAAATTGTAAACACAATACAATATTCCTTGTGAAGTAATACTATTTAAGTAGCATTATTCATTTCTAAAATTTGATTAAATTAAATATCCAAGTGTAATAGACGAACAATAAATATCCAAGTGAAAACCAGCGTTACGTTTAAAATGGAATGCTACACATTTTACTTCAGTTAATGTATTGAATTTTGAAGCAAGTTGGCTTCATATTTCCATAATAATTATATTAATAAAGCGTAAATTACTAAAAGAAATAAAATCAACATCAAGGGGGGGAAAAAGGATGTTTTTGACATAGTGAAACTAGGAATTCGCATAAGTTTCAATGTATGTTTTGAAGAAAACTGAAAACATATTGCACAGTCTGGATGCAAGAGGATGATGACTAAGTGTAAAATCATTCCGCGGATAATTATGCTATGTTTACTATAACTTATTTCTCATACAACGTTGATTCTTAAACATTTATTCGCTCGCCATTTGACAAATTAGATGGAAAATCTAGAAAGTAGGATATGTCAGTATAAAATGTGGAATAATATTTTCATTCTACGAGGAAATTATTTCAATAAATTTTCAGTTATTATCATTTCATTTGATTCATTGAGTTATTTCAAAAAGCTTATTTTTTTAATCAACTGAAGTAACTGAACAATCAAAAATTAACTGAAATATTTTAAAATAAAGATGTAATATATTTAAGGAATGGTTATAAGAGGAAGTGAGAAAGAAGATCAATTTAAAAACTAGAAACTATTGTGCTAACACTTATTGATTTTGTTTATTTTAATAAAGAAAGCACGTAAAGAAAATTATATATATGTGTGTGTGTAATGATTTAACTTAATTCTTATTTATTTTTACCCATAATAATTTAATTTCCTAAATTTGCCCATTCTCTCCTTTAAAAGATAATTTTCATTCTTATTTCCTCTGATACGATTCCTTTTTTTCTTTTTAATTTATTCACTCACGCGGGCTTAAAATTTGCAAAGTCAGCATCCTTCCCTCAGTAGGGATGATCCCCACCAGACTTAAAGTCCATTTAAATTCCCTTGGTCCCTCCATCCAGACCATGTGGTTGGTATCAGACGATTATAGTGAAATTTCCCTAGTATATAAACTAAAACACGGCCAAAAACGCACCCCACCCATTCCTCCCCAAATTTAATGTGCATCAATCCCGTTGAATGGCGGGTCATTGATGTCATCCGGACTCGAACCTACGACTCGACGGGATTAATGCTGGCCGCCGACTCGCCACCACGACTATCACCAAATCGACAAAAATCAGAACAATCGTTTGAACAAAACATATTCTTATTTATGATCTCAAACAGATTTATTTTCTCAACTCGTGTTTTAAAAACAACTGGTCTCGTGTTGAGTATGTACAATTCAAATTGCGAAAACAAGTTCTACTTTGACCAAACCCATCAAGATTCCATTTTAACTCGGTCATTTTGTAGAAGTTGTTAAATAGTACATAAATCTTAATCTACAAATGATCTACAAATGAATATATATATATAATCTACAAATGAATATATATATATATATATAATGTAAAGACTTTTTTTAAAAATAGTACTATTTAATTATGTTGATAAAACAGTCGAAGCCAATTTCATTTTCAAGTAATTATTTATTGCAGAGGAGAAAGAGACCATGTCCACACGGCGGGAGGTTTACTCCGCCGTTGGATTAAAGTTACAGTTCAGTCAGAGCATAGGATCTGGAGAGAGCAAAAGCAAGTATGAGCAAGATAGGGCATTTCGAAGTGTTTTTAGTTTTATAGCAGAGAAATTTCACTACAAACTCATAACCATGTAAATGAATGGAGGGATTTCGAAGGGAATCTAAGTGCAGACCTAAAATCTGGTAGGATTTATCCTACCCTACAAGTCTGGAGGCGTATGAACAGCTGACTTTGCAGATTTTAAGAGCGCGTCACTACATAAAGTAAAGTTAAAAAGAAATGTTATTAGAAAATAAGAATGAAGCTTTACTTATAAATGAGAGAATGGGAAAAATTA
>BMAW01067414.1:0-10589 GCA_019974015.1 Nephila pilipes | reverse complement strand
TTTTGCTCTTTCAGATGCACTTTATTGCATTCAAATAGTTCAAATAATAAAGATGTGGAATTAAAGTAGAAATTCCATAGGATTAACATTACGTCTATGAAATCAAAATGGTGGGTAGGTGGGAGCCTTAAGGCTCCCGTCTACCCGCCATTTTGATTTCGTGGACATAATGTTAATCCTATGAAATTATGACTTTAATTCTCAAATTTTTACTATTTGATCTATTCGAATGCAATAAAGTGCATCTGAAAGAGTAAAAAATAATGAATGCTTCTGTGGAATTACTTTTTTCCTCCGATTCTTAAAAATATTTGAAAATATTCTTTAAAGACCGGAAAACTCAAAAACGAATAATTAAAATAAGAATAAAAATATTTTTAAGAATCTCAGCAAAAAAGTAATTCCACAGAAGCATTGATTATTTTTTGCTCTTCAAATGCACTTTATTGCATTCAAATAAGTCGAATAGTAAAGATGTGAGAATTAAAGTCGAAATTCCATAGGATTAACATTACGTCCACGAAATCAAAATGGCGGGTAGACGGGAGCCTTAAGAAGGAAAGTGAGTGGTATGTATTCAATTTTGCAAGCCAGTGTAAGTGTTTTTATTTGATATTCAGTAGGCCCATCTTCACAAGTATGAAGTTTATCTCAATTTTTGCACATTTTTATTGCTTTTAAATAATTCTAATATATTAATAAAATAAATAAATATGTATAATAACTTTTGAAATTGAAAAAAAAAAACACGTAAAGTTAATATTTATAAATACGTTTCTGTGCTGAATAAAAAAAGAATATTAAAATCAATAATTTAGATGCATTCTTTTTTTAGCCGATAGAAACAAAATAAGCTTGCTGCGGAAATAATTCTTTCCGTTGGTGATGACGTTTAATTGTCAGTAAAGTTCCGGATAAGCATCCGGTCCCAAACAGTACCGGTACACTTCTTGCACTAAAAAAACTTCACAAAGTAATTCTTACAATCCATGCTACCAAGGCTGCGAACAATCACGAAGTTATATAATTCATCGTCAGATGATATTTATGACTAATGGTGATATTCGGTCATCCACTGAGTAATATTTCAGTTTTAAAATATGTTTCATCCATTTTCAGTTTCATTTTAAAATTAAGTTACACCTATATTGCAAAAGATGGTATTTTTATAATAGAATGTACTTTGAATTTTTGTTGCACGAATATTATTGTTAATAATATAAATCGGTATTCAATTTTATTTTTTTCGAATAATTTAATTAGCTTGAATTGAATTCCGATACTCAATAGCGCTCTTTCAGATTAATTTCAACTTAAATAGAAACTTCTGTGGTTAGAAATGGGTTCTATTTCACCGAACTATTACTTTTCTGATGTCAACAAAACTTCGCTGTTAGAATTATTTCCAATTTGTACGAAATAATTACAGAAAACATACAATTCGAAACCGTCGGATTATGTGAATCAGTTGTGTGTATGTTAATACCTCTGAATTATTTTTAACATTCCACATTGTTATTCTTCATGAAACTTACTGTTTGGTAGATATTGGCTTATAATAATGAAGTTATAGAATTTTAATTCATCAGCGAACGACGCAAAGTAAACTCGAAAACTGAAAAAACAAACAGCTCAGAGTTTGTGGCACATAATTCTATTAAAGTCCTCAAAAATTAATTAGTTGATAGACTTAAGTTAAAACATTAAGATTGATTAGTTAAGACATTAAGATTAACCAAATTCCCGTTATCTTCCAAGTAATATCAAAATTTCGAAAAGTTACAACGTTCTAAGTTATATTTTCAAGTATAAATCTAAAATAAAAGTTTACTTTGAACTAAAATAATAAATCTAAAATAAAAGTTTACTTTGAACTAAAGTAAAAAACTCTGAGCTTGCATAATTTTGGTTACAATTATAATACAAAAATTTTAACTGATTAAAATACTTCCAAGATGTTAATAATTGATGTTTACGAAACCTATTTCTATTTACGACATTTTGTATAACTTACTATGTTCAAATGTTAAAAATATGTCTTTCTAGTTGTATTCTATAATATGTTCTCGAATTTTAATCTAATGTTTCTATCCTCTAATCGAGTTGAAATTTTGAATACACTTATATAATTCAAATGATAATACAATACTATTGAATTCTCAAGTAAGGAATGATTTAGAAGGTGGATAGGGGCATGCATATAACAAAATCCGATGCTTGTTGAAATTTTGTATTCGCATATAGCTCAAGTAATTGCTTTTTTACCAGATTAAAAATAATTAAATAAATTCAAGTTAGAAACAAGTGTAATGAACCTTTTATTTAAAGATGGATTATAAGGCAGAAAAACAATTTTTTAAATGTTAAATAATATATAATTTACAAAAGCTTGAATGGTTAATATTTCTTTTGGTCTCATATATCATAAGTAATATGATACTTAACTGATCCATAAATACATAGATATCTTAGTTAAGTATCTCAGGCTTTTATAAATTACATATTATTTTGCATTAAGAATTATTTTTATACCTTTCAAACCCACTTCAAATAAAAGCTTGATTCGAAAAATAATTTATTTTCATATTATCCAACGAAATAACGTTACATTAAAAATACAACCATCATCACATTGCATGGTAAAATTAAAATTATTTTCAATATTTACTTCCTCTTTTTGAGAAAAGTTCACACGTATTGAAAATTCTTGCAATTTTTAGAAAAGGTTTCTCTGGAAGAATATTGCGATCACAATTATCTGTATTATGCGATTTGTATACAGTTCACATAATCCAAGGTTTAATGCGGAATAATGAATATTACAAGCGTCTTTTTGATTCCGCTTTGAACCCTGGATCATGCGAGCTATATTTAGATCGTCTAGTATTGATTACTATTCTTCCGAATTGTATTTTTAGAACTATTTAACCAATATATCAGGAAAAAAATTTATTTTTATATTAATTGATTCCTAAGCACATAATTTTATAAATTATAACTATTTAAGCTGATTTGTCAAGTTTCACGAAATCGTAGATTGAAGTAACCCTCAGTATCACAAAGTTTTAGTCATTATACTGGTGTGTTTTAATAATTACTAAGAAATAACAGTGAGGGAAACTTAATTTTAATTTATTATTCTTAATACTTCTTTTCATAATCACCATCCAGAGTTACAATTCCAGTGTTTTTTTTAATCTTTTGAAGGCCACACACACACATCATTGTATAAATCAGTCGATTGAACTGCTTCCTGAAATCAACATGAACAGCTGTAATTTATGACATTATGTACATTAGGATAAATTAATATGCATAATAAATTTTTCCTAGACATCTTTCGGTTACTTCTTAGTAATAATCAAAATTTTACGATACCCCGTGATAATAATTAAAACTTTATGATACTGTGGGTCATTCAATCTATGGTTTCCTAAAACCAAAGAAATAGAGGTTAACAGGTGTGATTTACGACATTATCTACATAAGGATTAGTTAACATTCAATATAAATTTTATCCAAATATCTTGGTTATTATTAAATCCCTACTATTAGTTCACACTCTCCCTATATATATATATATATATATATATATATATATATATCTTGTTCAAATTTTCAATCGTTATTAAAATACTTTTTATTCATCCACTCAAGTTCAAATACTTTTTTTTTTAAACTTGTAGTGTATGACACTTGATGCTAATACAGTTTTTTCAAATGTTAATTAAATTTAATTGGTGAAAATACAGTTTAGTCCAACCACTTGGCGCTTTTTCAAAAATTGCCAAACTTGGCGATTTTTTTTTTTTTTTGGCTGAATGTTAAGTCCGCGAAGCGGAAAAGGGTAGCCACATTTGGCAAAATACCGCCAAATAATTCCTGTCGCCAAGGGTGGTTGGGCTAAACTGCATTTCAACCATTTAATTTACCGGATGAATTTATTTTGCCACTTAATATTGTGATTATGTCATATGTATATACATATTTATATTAAATGTAATTATGTAATAAAAATTAACTGAAATAAAAAAAATCTTTGCTGATCTATAAGTAGGAAATGACTTAATTTTTTTTTTATATATATTATTTGTTTTATAATAATAATCAGAACTTTAAGATACCACTACGTAAAGGTACAGAGCATAAAATACAGAAATAAACAGAAACAAGATCTTTACTGGCTTACCGAACGGTTGCGCCCTCGATTCTGGATAGACCACACCAAAACCGTTTTCGGACGACCTGAGAGCTGTGACAACTGGACGGTAGATTTCCGAATGAGTCTGCGACCCGCTGAATTTGGTGGATGGGAAATTGCTGAAAGATTCGCCTTGACCGACGAAATCGCTGGGATATTGAAGCAGCTGGTTGGAGTATCCTAAGTAGGGGTCTCGGAGGGTGAATACTGAACTGTAGATGGATCTCCCTTCTGAGTATTCGCTACTCTTGAAACTTTGACTAACATGATCCTCGGCGAGTCTTGTTTCAGAATCTAAATCTCTATAATCTGAACAAAAAGAAAAATTAAAAGTCAATTGACAATTAAATCCTCAAAATTGCAGAATGGATGGAAGTTAAAGGATACTTATAGCCAAAGAATAAGGCTGAAACACCTTTACAGATAGAAAAAAGGGTACTTATCTATTGTGTCGGCGCAAATCTCGCCAAACAGGCTTTATTGGCGACAACACACATTAAGCGCATATTCCGTTTGGCGTCGATTGTATCATTTTTGGCAACTTTATCAATTGCGCCGGGCGAAATGAAAAAATACCGAAAAAAGTGCCACAATATTATTGAAAACACGTGTACGTATATCTCTAGAATAAAGCGTCGCTTAGGATGCATTCCTAGTAGAGGTGTACCAAACGTTTACTTTTAAGTAACATGTTCCAGCGTATTAGTTTCTATCTGCAAATAGGTTTCAACATTCAATTACTTTCAGATTATAAAATGTTCCTAAATCGTAATACTTTCAGAGAGTACATTCCTATACTTTATTGCTTTTAGAATATGTGTTCATATACCCTATTACTTCTTTGATTTACTGCATTATTGTATTATTTTTGAATGTCCTAGAAAATCTGTTTTGGTTCATATTCTAACATTTCATTAGTTCTGGATTGAGTTCCAATAACGCAACAATTTTTATGACATAAAAATTTTCAAATTTAAATTAATGAATTTGAGTCAAATTGTTACATAAGCATGATAAGAAATGACAAAATTAATAGGTTTTTGTATGGGATACATTACTGCCGGAATAGGTTCCAAACACATAATACTACGAGTGTTATTTACCCTAGTACGAGAAATAATGCTCACTCTTAGTTCCTAGACAACGAAGCATTAAATGAAACGGTGTAAAAAGAAGTCATTTTAACATATAGTGACTAAGAACAAGGGAACAAGTTACCAAAAACAAATTTTTAAAGAAGTAAGTTATTTTTATATTAATTGTATATACTATGAGAGAGAGACATATGTTAAATATAACGTATAAACAGACAAACAGACAAAAAAAAAATATTAAGCTCTCTCTCTCTTTTTTTTTTGCAATGAAGCTCGCTTTACTAAAGTTCTCAATTTTTTTTTTCAAGAAATTATTCGCATGTCATATGCCATATTCTTTCTCTCGTTAATCAAATGACGGTATCAGGTGAAACGTAGAGTCTGTCTTTTATTTCTAAACTTACAGACACCTTAAAATCTAATTAAATAGTCGATAAGGTCACAAATCTAATCGAAAAGATATCAGAAAAAAAGAACAGCACAGTTTATTAATTATCTTCACAGAATATATAAAGTCGTTCTCTCTCGAAAACCTCTTATCACACTTTAATCCTAGCTTATAATTAAACAATAATTTCTTAGCTGACCAACTCACTAGCACCGACTGAGACACTTATTGATACTAGCAGATTCAATATCTATTATTATAAGTAGGAGTAATTTCTAACAAATTTTACTAAAAACGATTAATCACACTAACTCACTACAATTTACAAATATCAATCAACTTGTCGTTGTCACTTGTCTCTCTTCCTTTTTTCCCAGAAAAACTTCGCTTATATATCACATTTTCTAATTTACTTCACTAAACTTCTTGTCTTCATCTAATTTATTGTCTCACGTTTCGTTTCGTTGGCAAGGAGTTGTAATTTTATGCAATTATAATTATAAGAAATCCCCAGGGATAGTCAAGAGAAGTCAACGATGAGCCCAATGACACAGAAGATGAAGATTGTTTATTAACATCACACTTTGAAGCAACACGAGAGTTACTGGCAACGAACCTCATAATTTTGAGGCCTGGTCAAATGAAACGAGGTCAGCACATGAGCTAGCACCCCCTCTTAATATGAGAACTTTGATCCTCGACAGATTTAACGTACATTTCCCCTCTGTATGACTTGTCCTTAGTGGTATCAGGACTCGAACCCACGATTTGAGAGATCATGGTCGTGGGCTCATGCTTACGATCATGATCCCTCAGCTGATTGGTAGCTGAAAATTGCATCTGGCTCAGTATAACACCTTATCTAGCTTTGCATTCTTTTCAAAATCTGGATCATTCTCTAAAATTTGATCAATGATTACGGGTAATGTTGCCAAACTTTTAATGAGGAAATCTGCCACAAGCGCTTTGGGTTCTTCGTTTTCAGAATCAATGCTTTCAAGAGCTACGAGAATTCCTTGCTTTACCAGTTCTTGAAAGTTGTTCTTAGCGAAACTGTCACCAATTACTTGCAGTAACTCCTGCTCATCTACATCTCCAAGTTATGTCGCATCGATTAAGTTGACAATTTGCCAATGATGGGCGATCCATTTATTTTAAAAACCGATCCATTTATTACTAGTAAGAATCATGACGAACTGTAAAAAACGCAAAGTGAAATTTAGAAAAATAAAATGACTGCGTTACGAGGATTCAGTGTTAATCCTAAAGTGCACAGTGTAACCATTTGACGACACATATAGTTTCTCAAATACCAGCTCGAATAAATGTTTCCAAATGGCAACAACATGAATGGAATAAGATAAAAAATATTGATTCAAGTTTTTAACTCTTAAAATTATCAATAGATAGCAGTAGAAATTATATTTTGAGAAATGTGTTTATTGCTTCCCAAATATAAGTTCGAAGCCCAAAACGTCCTACCAAAATATCAAAATTAATCAAAATGGTAGTTTTTTTTATATGTTAAAAATTGGTACTAAAATAGCAATCGTTTTCTTACATTTTTTGATGCATTTGGTTTTATTTGATTTTATACGAGTAGTTAATTACACAATGGGTTAAGTTCATTGGTAGCCATTTGGCAACACCATGCAGGTACGATCAAAAAGAAGCAATACATTTACAATTTCTACTCGTTGTAGTCATAGCCGTATAAGAGCATAATATGGTTGAATTTGAGATTTAGTAGGATTTTAAATTGCCTAATTTCTATTTATTATAAGTTATAACAAACCTAAACGATGGATACAGTTTATTTTACTTACGTTGATGAAAAAAACAAAATATTGACAGAAATTTTTTGGAATGCTTTGTCAAGTGGTAGTGAAAAATATGACGATAGTGATTTGGATTCCTCGATAGACTCTAATATACTTTTTAGAAACTTAGATAATATCTATTGCTCTGATGATGATCTGTCTTATTAGGATGGTAATGTCCTTTTGTAATAACCTCATGTAATAAACACTCAGAGGAGGTGATCCCTTAGATAGCTTGATTGGAAGTTACAAAAAAGGTATGCGAAGTAAAAAGCGATACTTTCGTAGTTTTTATCATGTAGTTGATCTTGCTGCCGTAAACGCTTGGTTATTATCCAAAAATGAGCAAATTAGAAGCATAGGTATGGAAATGAAGCTTTCACAATTTAGAGTAGATTTGACTGAATCCTTGTGCTCTTATGATCCAACTAAATCAACACAACGAGGTCGTCCTACATATTTCGAGAGACCAACCCCCCGCTCCGCACATAGTGCACTACGGGTAGGTCGTCCTACAAATGAGGAGGAGAAAGAAAAAAAGGCCACCACCGAAAAGAGGGAAATCTGCTTCTGCAAGAAACCTCCAGTAACAGTTCGGTTTGATAAAATTGACCAATAGCCCGTGCGTATTGAGAACAAACAACATTTCAAAATGTCATCATGCAAAGGTTTTACTAGAATAAAATGCACCAAATGTGATGTACCTCTATGCTTGATTAAAAACAATCGTTTTAAAAATTATTATTTAAATTAAATTTCAAAAAGTACATGATTTTCTCTCTAATTTATATGTAAAGCTGCATTACCTAATGTGCCTACCTATATATAAAAAAAAAACTTAACGTACTATTTAGGTATAAAACTATTGAATTATACTGTTCCTATTTATATAATTATAAAATTGCAAAACTTGTTATAAATTCGAAGCTATTTTTCATTCTAAACACCCATTTAGATTATATTTAAAAGATTATGTAGTTACAATATACTTAAATACCATATTCAGTTTTAATGTCTGTACCATAGCTCATCGTATATAAATATATAAAAGACCATAAAAGGTTAAAAAATACGTACATTTACATTTAAGATGTTAATAAATAGGCACAAAACAAAATGTCAGTTGATATGTGTCGCTGCATGGAGTAGCCAATTAGCACATATTAGTTTTTTGTCAAAAAACATAGTAAAACATAAAGTTTATATTTTTAAATATTTTTATTTACTAATACTGTTATAGAAATAAAGTATATTTTTTCAGACGAATTTAAAAAATTATTCCCTGTAGAGTTAATCGAGGAAGCTCTAAACGATGTATTATTATAAATGATTCCGCATCTTTAAAACTTGTGGTCTTTTAATAAATGTCCAAATGTTCTCTGTGACATGTAAAATTATCAGAAAAAGTTAGACATGTAACATAATAACACATAAGATTAATAATTCATTAGTCATAACAATACATGAGGTAAAATATGAACCAGATTACGTACAAAAAAAAGAACGTCAACAAAAGATTCAACAACTAAAAAAACCCTTTCTCTAGTCATAGGGAAGTCAGAGCATGATATTAACATTACAGCCTTTTTCTATTTGAAAAAGTAATCCAGGTTTGGGTTCTGTGTTCTTTTTAGACGAAGACAGCCTTAAAAATACTAATATCAAAGTTTAAATAGTTATAATATGAATAAAAAGGAGGGAGGGGGTGATTTTATGTCTAGTCTTGTGTTCACTAGTTTTAATATTGTTCTGCTGGTTCTTGTTCTTCCAGCGATCCCACGTTAATTTCCCTAAAATGTTTATGCAAATATGCAAGATCTGAAGTGAACTGCAAGCACTAATTTAAAGTGTAACGGCTTTCTTTTCATGGAGTCACAAAAATGTTGATGCATATAACAACAATACTTTCGAAATGACAATACTTTCGAAAGAGTATAGTAATTCATAGCATCCTCATAAAACTAAGATGGTATTTACAGTAAGGTACTGTCGTAGTTTTAGAGGATTTAATTTGGAGTATGACAATTCGGACTATCGCAAATTACTCATTTATAAATTGCGTATCTTATCTTTTTCTCTTAGATTATTGTGTTTACCTCAAATTTAAGCTTACTTTTACTTCAACACAATCTGAAAAATGATTAAACAAAAAAAAAAAAAAAAAAAAAGAGAAAAGCATTCTTATCGTGTGAAAATTTACATTCTTAAAAACTGTGGAACTATAATATGCATTAGAATGTATCAGTCCTTATAATCCGAATAAAGAATACGCAATTTATTGAATTTCAGGGAAAGGAACAGATTTTTTTTTTTAATTGTTAGAATAGGATAAATGAATGTATTTCTTAATATTATTCATATATTATCAAAAAAAGTTCCAAACTTTAAATAAATAAAAATAATAAAGATTCGTAACTGATTTTGTTTAAGTAATTAATAAAGTATCAAAAATTATATTATTGTTACGAGTACAGCATATCCTATATTTATGACTATAAATTAATAAGTATAAAACTTTAAACTGTATTTTTAGTTATAATTTGGTAATTTCAAAAAGGCAGAATATAAAAAAGAAAGGATAGCGGTAAGTTTGTAAAAAATCATTTGTTTTAGATAGGCTGGATAAAATGTTTAATTCTAAGTTCGCGAAACAGTTTACGTCGATGAATTATTCTCCCTTTTTGACATACGATACGCTTCAAACTTATCAACTCGAGCCGCTATTTTAATTTTATGTATCTAAAATAGCCATACGTGTTTTATTTTCATAAGCGAGTAATTTTTTTTAAGTTAAAATTCATTCAAAATCTCCTTTTTCCGCTGTTAAGTTATTTCCATATCCCTGGTTGTTAGAATTTCGGATAACTCTTTATTTCTTATGTCTTGTGTTTCAAAGTCCATCATCTATCTAAACAAAATTATATGCATAATTGTTGACAAATAAAAACTCTAAATGAATTTCTTTTCAGAGTTTTTTCATGAAAAAATTTAATTTGATAAATACAATTCAGACAGTTGCAACAAGATATCCATAATGAAAAAAAAAAAAAATTAGAGCATCGTTATTAATCATATAATTCAACTTC
>BMAW01067410.1:475255-554208 GCA_019974015.1 Nephila pilipes | reverse complement strand
GGGGGAGGGAGTAGATATGCATATGCATGTCAAGAATTGCAAACTATCCAATTTTTTCTGATGCTGGTAATTCAAGAAACTGTTCAAACTAAACTGGTCTTGTGTATTTTTAAGTTATCTGGAATCCTTTAAACTGTGAATATAAAAAAATGCATAATAATAACTTTAATATTCCTGTATACTGAGACACAAAAATACAGGAAATTAAATTTAATTTTCAACTTACATAACATAAATTGGATTCAATTATTGAAATTCAAAGAAAACAATTGTAAAATGTATTAAAAAACTTCCGAATATTTCATTCCTAAATAATATTTATAATTGGCCGTAAATGTTTTAACATATTTTATTTTAAAATGTTTAATGCAATGCGTTGCAAAGAGTAGATTTCGTAACCGGATTTCATACCAGATTTGAATCTATTTTTTTTTTTTTTTGTAATAATTCAATTATTAAATTAAATATTATACTGCTGGCCATCAAAATTGCAACACCAAGAAAAAATGATGTGACGTACGTTAAAATCACATGAAAGGAAGAAGAGTTTAGAACATACAAATGATTCGTATTTCAGCGCATTTAGACGACGCAGGAGGAAGAAACAACATATCAAGCATTACATAAAAGGAAAGTTGTATAGTGGATTTCTCATTCGGGAAGCGCTTTGTAAAATCGTAGTTTGCTCAGAATATAGTGTTATGCCTCGAATAATAAGAAGAAATACTTTCCAGCAATTGTCGGAATTCGATAGAGGCAGGATGGTTGCCAATCATGAGAGCAGCGTATTATCGTTCCGTGATATCGCCCGTCATACTGGTGAAATCTAATCACTGTTACGCGAATATGGAATCAATGGATTGTTGAAGGTCACACTGAACGGCATGCAGGATCTCTACGCCTCTCATGACTAACGCCCAAGAGGAATTAGTTTAGTTTAGTTTTTATTAACGTCGCACTAGAAGCAACACGAGGGCTATTGGCGACGGACCTCGTAATTTTGAACCACGGTCAAGTGACGAGGACGACACCTGAGCTGGCACCCCCTCTCCTAACATCCACACCACGCCAACGGGAGGACTTTGGACCCCGAACAGATTTAACGTGCATCAGCCCCGGCTACACGGCGGGTCTTTGGCGGCCAAGGATCGAACCCGCGACTGAGCGAAAACCGCCTGCCGCTAGTCCACGACCTTGACCACTAGGCTACTGCGGCCCCGCCCAAGAGGAAAGACATATTGTGAGATCGGCCCTGCAAAACCGTAAAACCACATCACAGACCATTAATCAGGAAGTGGGAAAGTGTGTAGCAAGCTCGGTATCTGCTCGTACGGTGCGACGACGTTTGCAGCAGGATGGACTGTGAGTACGGCGAGCATTACTTCGTGTTCTCTTCGTCTAGAGAGAATGAACCGTCTCTAATGAACCGAATGACAAAGCAGGATACAGGAGGGGCACAATGTTGTCTTTTCAGATGAGTTATGTTTGTGCCTGCTGTATTCTGAAGGCTCAGAGGACACTGCCCGTCGCCTACTTGTATCGATATCGGCAAGGGATCCCGTCACCTGGTGTGAAGGTTTGGATAGAAATTGGTACGCGACACATATAACTATAGTTCGGATGGACGGTAATTTGAACGCAGATCGGTTCATTTCTGACATCTTAGACTAGTTGTTGCGCCTATCGTCGAGTCCTACTAAACACCATCTTCAACAAAAAAATGCGAGATCAATTGATGATGCCATGTTTATGTTTCATTTCATTTTCTGACAGATACAGATTCTTTCCTGTATCCTTTAAACATCTACATTTCGTGAATTCAGTCAGCAATTAAAGAATATCATTCCGAGTTGAAATAGTTATATGCCATAATTATAGTTTCGAATCGAGTGATTTTGATAGCCATTGACCCAATGTCTCCTACAGGCGACATTGCGTTCTAAATCAAAAATTTGGAAGATTTGAGTCAGAAATTAATAATATTATATATAAACAGCAAGTTTAAGGAATTCAACAGTGTGTTTAATAATTTTTATTACACATATAATAAAAAATATGAACACATAGTGATGCGCAAGAGTATAATTTTCTTTCTCTCGGAAAACACCTTTTTCATTTTACCATAAATAAGATACGAATGCAAAATTATCACTAAAAATCATTTTTTCTCAGAACTAAAATCTATTAACAAGAAAATTAACTAATTCTGGGTACCAATGACGCCTTTTATTTAACTTTGTTGCATTTTTTGAAAGTGTTGTTTACTGTTTTTACAGACAACGCTGGGACTGAGGAGGTTAATTTAAGTCCTAACAACAACAGCAGAAATTTATTACTATAAAAAGGAGAAAGAATACTATAAAAAGGAGAAATTTTGAAGTATTTAAAGTAGAAAAAATTTATATTAGAAAACAGAAAATTAGCAATTAAAAACAAAAAATCAGAACCAGTTTTTTTTTAAATAATTTCACCAAATGAAAGAAAACTAAAAATTATAATTGCAGTATTTTAAATTTTTCTTCATAAATTCAAATGAAATTCTGCATTATAACAAATTTTCCTAAGCCTATCTATGTTATGGTAACTATCCTGTGTTATAGACATAATCCTGACATTAAATAATATTTTTTTTTATAAATTAATCTTGAGCTCCCATATAAGATCACTGTATGTATCCTGAAAGAGAAAAAAATCTCTTATATCACATATTTCATGAAATTCTTTCATCTTCTACCTTTAAAGAGATATATATTTATATATTCTATTTCAATAATATTAATATTATAGTAATTTAAATACTCTAGATAAAACGATAATAAAGATTTAGCAAGTGTAATTGATGAACCTTCCTTATCGCATTCATTTCTTCTTTTTAACTTTTTTTCCTTTTTCGGACACAAGTTTTCTTTTTTAACAACCAACCAACTTTCATGCACGTATTAACTGCAGCTTTGTCTATAACTATAAAATTTCCATTTCGGAGAAATATATTTTAATTAATTCGACATGAATATATGAGGAAAACCTTTTATAAGTTTCACCTAATTAAAAGAAAATATACTACATTCAAGGGTACCGAATGTCATAATTTATTTTTACATACGAGCGTAAATTTGCGTTTGTGTTTTGAAATTATTGACATAATCTATGGCTTTTCAAGGCAACCAAATTTAATAAATGAGAAGATAAAGTTTTACTTATTCATTTTGCCAAACTGTGATTTGTTAGGGAGAAAAGAATAGTGTACACTTCAATATTTCGCAACATTTTCCATACAAACAATTTTAATATGTACTACATATTTCTTTTGCAAAACAAATACTGAGGAATGAGGATACATTATCATAAAATGTGATGCTTAAGACATATGTTGCAGTGTTCTTTATTGAAAGTCTTCTATGCTAAATTGTAAATATACTCCTAATGTGCATTTCAGAAATGTTATTCGAAAACCGTATCTTAATACTACTCTTTGGTGGTTTGAAAAGCAGCATTAGATTACTATTTCATATTCAAAGATGAATATTCTAATGAAATTTTCTAAAGGTTCTTAAGTTTATTCATATTTTCATACTCTAATAAGACGAAACTCGGATGTTCCGGTCACTGGCTACATCTAAACCAGCCGCATTGCAAGAGGAGTACACGCATAATAAAACGTCAAGGAAAAATACAGAACACAAGTTATTAGAGATATTTTTGGTGAAACAGCACTTTAAATTCCTTATTTTTACGTATAGTTTTATTCCTTTCACTATTATGCGAAATTGTTAAACATTTTCTAGGCTGGAACGAAAATTAATATTTAACATATTGAACATTTCGAAATATGTATTATTCAACTGTTTTGTAATAAATAGAAAGTATTTTTAAAAATACAAGGTATATGGAATGATATTAATTCACTGAAATATCGAAGTAGTTTTACTTAATGTAAGACAACAATATTAGGACATGAGATGGAATTATGGATTCCTTAATCAACCAAATCTACGATTCCTTAATTTTATGATATGTATCTTTACAAATTATTAATAGAGCTTAGATTCTTTTGTGTATGCCTAAAAATGATATTTTAATCATTCAAAGGAGCATTAAAAATTATTAGATTCTAACTTCAGAAATTATTTGAAGATTTCGAGACAAATATGGTGGAATCACTAGTGGCGAACATTCTAAGCCATCCTATCCGACTTTTACTTATTTCTTGATAACTTATGTTAAATTATAAGTTTTGTGGGTTTTATTTCTTAAGACTTTGAAAGAACATTTCCATTAATTAAGTGCATTTAAAAAAAAAAAAGAGGGACAGTTATGCTCAACAAAACTGCCAATATGGTTTATATATATATATATATAACTTATAATTTAACTTAAATTATCAAGAAATAAGTAAAAGTCGGATAGGATGACTTAGAATGTTAGACACTAGTGATTCCACTATATTTGTCTCGAAATCTTCAAATAATTTCTAATGTTAGAATCTAATCATTTTTAATGCTCCTTTGAATGCTTAAAATATCATTATTAGGTATACAAAAAAAAAATCTGAGTTACCATTTATAAGCAGAACAAAGAAAATAATTGAAATTAGCTTTGGTAGTTTCATTTTAACATGTGCTAACATTTTTTCTAAAGATTTATTCATGTTACAGAAAGTCTTCAACTTTGGTAGCGAGATCATTTGATGATGAAAGTTTCAAATCTTTATAATCTGTACCAATCGCCTTCTCAATTTATTTCACCGATTCACCAAAGTGAATATTATTTAGCATAAAGTAAGGGTATTTTCGAGCCCCAAGCTATAGAGGAACAATTACTATCAAGGAAGGGATATACATTATCCAAATCCCTAATGCATTATTTTCACTCAAGCAAAAATTTTAAATTCCAAAAACTTGCACTGTATGAACAAAAAAGAATAAAATTAAACGTTTCTGCCATATAAATCAATTATTAAGAAAATAGTAAAATAAGGGCAAAAGATAAGTTATTAATGTAGTATTCTGTTTAAATATTAAAATAAAACCAGACGGTAAAATATGAAATTAAATTTATTTCATCAATGTAAAGATACCCTAGGCAAACAAGATGTATTTGTTATAATCATAAAATGAATATTTGATCGTAACACTATGGATACTTTATTTTTATGCCCTCAAATTTTCTGACACTAATTTCTAAAAACAGCAACATGTTAGTGTATGTTAACCAATTTCTTAGTTAAACAAATTTGTAAAATCGAGGGATTTCATTTTTTGACAGATGATGTAAATTATCTATAATATAATGATAAAACTAGAACTTATCCCTCTCCTGATTCAATAAATAAATAAATAATTGATTTTATTCTTTTTTCAAATATTTTTTTTACTTAATGGTATTTATGGTTTGCAAACTGAATACTTAAATCTTTTGAGTTCCTTTTAATACATGTTATTGAAAATTTGAATTTAATGTAAATGAACTATGTTCTTAATCTTTTGCATCGTGTATGTATCCTTACATTTGATTCCTGTAGACTGAATTTTCTGTAGACTGACTTTACACGTTTTTATCGACAGTAAATATACGTAAAATTAATAACATTTAACTAACTATTTCAGATTCCCAAAATTTTATTGCTTTATTTTATTCCAAACTTTCAATGAAAATATTTTATTCAAAATTGTTCAATTACTGACTTAGACATAATGAGTGAGATAATGTTTGATTTAACTGTTGTAACTTGAATTCAATAACGTTTAATAATGTTTTAAACAAAGATAAGTTTTACTTTAGAATTTCTTTAAGATCTATATGTTTTGGTTTTGAAATATAGTCTTTTAAAACTGGAACTTTAAGTACTATGTAAAGTGAGATTCCGAAAACTAAAAGTTATGAATTTCTGAAGCTAAAAATAAATTCCTTTTCAACAAAGTTGACTGCACTGATCTTAAGAATTTTTTTCTCCGGAGTAAAGTGAGTGCTTCTCTGATTTTGGTCCGTTGAAACATTTTATTTTAAAACAATGTTGTTGAGTACCGTTTTCTCGTGAAGGGAAACATGCCAATCCAGAATTTTGACGACATAAAAATTGCTTACAGAAATCGTACAAATAGTGTCGTTTCTAATGTACTAATGTTTACAAGCGGTGTCCTTAGCGAAAAGTTGGCTGAAAAATTCCAAACCATTGTTTCAGCAGGAAAAACTTCATCTCTGCCTTTTTGTACCGTGTAAAGAATCCTCCTCGTTGAATTTTCCCCCAAGATGAAGTAATTAATGCTCAGCGATTGTAAGAATTTCTAAAAAATTACGAAGTTGATATCGAACAAGCGAAGTGGAATATGAATGAAGAGAGAGTGTTGCATGATGATGTATATATCCACTTTTCCAATGCTAAAAGGCATCTGTTAGACCCTTTCGGTTGGGACATTATTAACCTCCTCTCACACAGAACCTGACCTAGGACCTTGAGATGTTCAGCTCTTTGAAGTCGTTTGTGGATGGAAAAGTTT
The DNA here is from genome assembly GCA_019974015.1 of Nephila pilipes. Lineage (NCBI taxonomy): Eukaryota > Metazoa > Arthropoda > Arachnida > Araneae > Nephilidae > Nephila > Nephila pilipes. Next base: position 547,711 of record BMAW01067410.1, on the reverse strand, counting down.
TCGACTGTTCATATGGTCCAGAATACCATGAAATGTGGGATCAAATAAGCAGCGGGAGATTTTCCTTACAACAGTTTAAGAAAGCTTCATTATCAGATGTATTACCAGTTATTGAAAATCTATATTTGACTTTAGTGTATAATGTATTTGCTTAGAAGATTCCTTATTCAGAATTATGAAACAATACCTACACTAGTTTGGCTTTGACAGTAAATTTAAATGTTTTATTAAGTTTCCGCTTTATTTAAAATAATCAATACATAATGACGAATAATAATTAATCATGTAAAAATTAGCTATAACAATATCACAAAGAAATTGAAACAAATTTTATTCAGAAATATTCTTAATTTGAAAGTAAGAATGTAGAATGCTATAAATGAGGAAAAAACAAGCGATAAATGATAAATAAATATGATTTCATATCATTTAACTTTTGCTATAGTTCCAGAAATTTAGTAAAATAATTAGCATTTCTGAGGGTTTGTCACGTAGTTTGTATATATAATTGATGAAGGGAGCGTTTCAGTTGTGTTTACTTCAATCATGAAGAACAAGTAAACACAAATACTTTTTTTAAAACCTACATACAGCTCTAGAACATAGCTATCATATTAAGATGCTTTTATACTATTAAATTAACTTAAAAAATTCAAACTATCGGATCTGTGTCGTAAATAGAATACCTATTAAATTCTTGTTCTGTTGAATATCCATTATCAGTGGGGATTTAAACAGAAAAAGAGATAGTGTCATGTTTAAAGTTTCCACACTAGAGAGACTTTTATCTTTTAAAAATTTCCAAGACTTTTGATAATAATTTATCATACAGTTTATAATATGAAAAAAAAGGCAAAAACATTCCATAATTACAGAAGGGCTTTTATAGGAAAAACTTCACCATAGGGACGTATTAGAGAAAAATACATCATAATCTGTCTTTATAAATGTTACTTACGTTTTAAAAAATAATTGTAATAATAAAAATAATAAATTGGGGTAATATGTTGTTATATTTAGGTTAAATATTCAGAAGATAAAGTAATACGCTCATTAAATATTTATCGATGATATCTACAAATAGGTTAAAGACTTTGAAAACCTAAATATCACATGGACTAATACTATAAGGAACAAATGGATTTAAAAATCATTTTTCCCGTTATCCGTATGGCCTATAGAAAAATTATCGACATGGTTTAGAATTTTTCAAATCATACTCCTTCATCATTAAGATGAAGACATAGCTCTAATCATATCAATCTTTCAAAATACTTAGAATTTCATAAAATAATTTTATTTCTTCGGCAGCAAAATATGCGAACAAAAGTTGCCGAAAGCTCCCTTTTTAAAGGTCCATTAACTTCAAATACCCAGGGGCGAAGAATTTTTTACCGTACAAGGAGAATGATAGCTTATGGCACATGTTTCATTTATTAGATCCTATCATATAAATCAATACGTTACTGAGAGCCTTAATCACTCGTTTGGAAAAATGCTATTTGATATTTATCTAGCATTTTGCTGTTTCCAGATAGCTTTATATATCTCGAGATACATCTTTAAAAAAAAATTTAGAACCCCCAAAAAATAAAGAAATATTCAAAGAAAAGGAATCAATGCTGCAATTGAATAACCAAAATTGTTGGAAAACGATTCTGTTATGAATAACGACATCTAAATAAAAATAGACAAATAATTAATTTGTGCTCCCCAACATATTATAAAGACATTAAGATTAATTTTAATCATTTATCATAAACTATTTAAACAACAACTATTTTCATATTTTTCTATAACCTATTTTATTATAATTGAGCATTTGATTTTATATTCAGATAATCTAATAATAAAGGAAATCTTAGGATTTTATTCTGATCATCAACATGAAAGAATAATAATACTGACAGTCAAATCAGATGCTTATCTTATATTTGTGGAATATTATTAAGTGATTAAAAATGCTTTAGTATTTAAAAGTCAAGTTAAACATAAGTAGTTTTTGCTTAAGAAAATTCAGTCTCTTGTATCAAAATTGAGGGAAAAAATTAAATTTGTAAACTTTTTCAAATAATTTTGACTGATGACCAAAAAAAATATTGTTTTCTCAGCGATTGAAAATCAATTCAGATTGTTTTAAAAAGCAAAATTAACATATGAAGGACGTACGGTAGAATGGCACTGTTTCATAATAATTCAAAGAAAAGTAAATAAAATAATTGTTCCTTATATGAAATAAAATTTCTTTATTTGCTGTCTTCAATCCAATGTAGTCAGATAACTTCTATACGTCTTAATATTATTAAGACTGGAATTCTTCTTTTACTAAAAAGACGGAGGATCTAGTTTCCTTTTAATTGATGACAACGTGAGATCATATAGAGGTAAGCTGGTAGACGAATGTCTGGAAAGTGAGGATATTCGCCGGATGTATTGGCCAGCTAGATTTCCAGACCCAAGTCATATAAAGTATGCCTGGAACAATCTGGGAAGGATAATTTCAATTTGCAAGCCCCTTCCGATAATCTTCCAAGACCTGAAAATAACGTTGCTGAACGAGTGGGAGCAGTTGCCACAGGAACTCATAAATTCCCTTATTCCCAACATAAAATCACGTTGCGAGGTTTAAAAGTTTGTAAGAGGGGACCATATTCCCTATTAAAACTTTTTTTTGGTTCTATTCTGCATTTGCTATTTCATACCTTGAGACTTAGATGAGTGTTACGCACGATCATGCGTGTGCATTATAACTGTCCAATGGTTATTGTTTTGTATTATATCAACACTATGTACACACTAAATTTCATTAAAACATGTCTAGTAGTTCTAGAGATAATCGACTAAATCGGAAAATTCTCTTTATTTTGTACACCAGTGTATGTATGTATGTATATATATATATATATATATATATATATATATATATATATATATATATTGTAAATGTCAAGATAATATAAAATATATGGTTTACAAAGTTTAGAATACTGTGATAACCTTAAAACTGAAAAATTAAATTACAATAAATGTAATAATAAGGGAAACTAAATACGTAAAATTATTAGCAATGAACAATTAATTATTAATTCCAAATTTAATATTTGTAAGACTTTTAACTATGTATACTTACTTAAGAGTAAACTTTGAGAATCATAAATATATTGATCAAGTTAGTAATAATATTAACATATATATAAATCAACATAGGCAAATACTGATAGTTTTAGGGATATAAAAAATCAATAAAATTAGAATTATATACTTTTATATTCTTAAATTTGTAAATGTAGAATTAAATATTACTAAGCTAGTATCTAATATTAAAAGAAGATTATGGTTTTAAAAATTATTACATTATGAGACTTATAATACTATCTACCCTTAAAATCTTAATACTTTAGTTTTTAATGAAATATTATTCAAATATTTGCTTAAAATCACAACAAAGATTATTTTTATGCACATCATGATTATATGAAGCTCAATATTTCAAATAAAGTGAATAATAAAGAAAATACACAGAAAAATGTTTGGATATGGTGGCTGTTAATGAAAAAATATATTTACTAATTAATAAATTAGAAAGGACTTCATTATTAATTGTATTAAATGCTTTCTTTTTGGTATGAAAAAAGAGAGAAATTAATAATCTAAGGAATTTAATAATGAAAGTAAATAAAAAAATAGAGAGTATTTGTCATCATATTGTTAAGAATATATGTAAGTAATGAGTTAATATGTATAAAATTGATACATTGTTAAGATAATCAAAATGTAGATAGATTCATGTTCTGTTCTAATAGATTCATGTATTGATCTTTTAATAAAAGAAATTTTGGCAATAATCTTAATAAGTAAACAAACTTAATTCCTATTAATAATATATGTTATATAACTATATCAAGCGAAAAAAATAATTTTAGTACTTTCGAATTATAACTATCATTTTGTTAATTGTTTTTCTCTCTTGTGTAGCAATTTTAATAGCTATTAGTGTATATTAGATTAAGATATGGCACAAGATCTGGGTAATGAAGGGCAGACACCCCAACTTTGAGATCAGCATCATCCAGATACAATAAGAATCACAGAATTTATGAAAATTGTACCATTTCTTTCGACAACAGTACGCAAATTAAATTGCATTCAAGCAAACTATTTCCTAACTTGTTTTTCATAACTGTGAACCAAACCATGGATATGACATTTTTAGTGTGTTAAGATAAGTAAATCTAACCTTTCTTCGAGTCCGGTGAAGTCCTACATTTTGGCAGGATAATGCGCCTCAGCATCCTATACCTCTCTGGATACAGAAAATCTTCGGCTGTTCTCCTGGTCTGAACGTTCTCCAGATCTCTAATCATTGGAAAACGTCTTGCCAATAATTACCGACCGACTATTGACCTCATCAACGTATGCCAATCACTACAGTCGATTAATTGTGGCATCGTGTGGAAGCTGTATGGGCAAGTGTACATGTTCATGACATCCAATCTATGTTTATCTCAAAGACCAGACGCTTAAACGTTCTTATTGCTGCCAACGGTGGTTGTTCTGTGTACGGATTCCTTAGGTTCTATGTTTCCTAATTTCTTGAGAATTTAATCACTCGTTACTTTTAGTACAATATTGTCTACAAATATACGATTTGTTATTTGCATTTCTTCCTGGTGTAACAATTCTAATGGCCAGTAGTGAATATTCCATAATTCTACTTTAAGCCTACACATCACAACACAAGTTTAATTCAAGGTATTTTGCCTTTCAATTTAATCTGTTTAATTTCCTTTTTTTTAAAAAAATATATTCTAAATTTTAAATACTTCAAGAAAATCCCAAGTGAAAAATTTGACAAATCAGTATTCTATCTCAGTAAGATTAACAAAGTGTTCTGCAGACAGCTTAAGAAATTAATATTATGTTCCAACTTAAAATTAATCTCTCAGAAATGTTAAAAAGTGCATTAAATTTATATCACCAGAATGTCCTCCTGAATGTATTTACTTCAATCAAATTTTCCATAAAACGTGATATGAGTTGGAATGAAGGATTATATACAACATATAGAGATTTTTTTTTATTTTGTATTCTTCTTAACAAATAATTTACAATATTTTTAAATCAAGCAGGATATTTCCCTTATATAAAACTTAATGAACACACACACTATGCTGATTTGATATAAATTCGTACATTTTCTCTTCTGCATCAGAAAAGTTTCAGAATCACGGAGAACTGAAAATTATTGTTATGTTGAAGTAATTTTATTCCATAATAAAGCTGTGGTTTTGATCGAAATAGTTTTATGTCTCACTAAAGGCATCATTGAAACGAATCTCGTTAGTTAAGATGAGATTTCTAGAAATATTAAAAAAAAAATTGGGAATCATTTTATTGCATAAAACACATGTGTATATGTTTCTAAATAAAATATACATTTCTCATCATTGCAGCAGAAAATTAAAAGTATTATAATAAATTTCATCAACTTTAAGAAGTCAGATATTTGCATGCTTTATTAAAATGTTAAATGTCTACCTACTTTTGTTGGATTTATATATTTTTCTTTGACATTTCGAATACTTAATATTACAGTTATAACGGAAACCCTGTGAAAGACTATTGTTAATACTAACAACTTTTCTTGTACATTGAGGGCCACCAACTTTAATATCAAATCCATGGATGCCCTCTCAGAGGGCTAAAGTGTTAATAATGGGGATCGAAAGGGTGACACTCTTCCATGGTTTCTCTATACTATTAAGCTGGAAAAATTATTCGTGATTCAAATACCCCCATTTGTGGAAACATCTTCTAAAAATCAATTTGTGTTCCGACTTTAACTGATAATATTGTTATCTTTGCTAGGAGTGTCCTCGTTAGAGCATTCTCTTTTTCAGAGATTGATGTAATTCGGGTGAAAATGACAATAAATGACTCTAAAACCAAGCATATGCCTGAAATGAAAACACCATCAAGCATTCAATTACTTAAAAACCATACCATGTTTTAATTATCTTGGATCTCCGAGTAATGCATAAGATGACATCATCTGTGATATCCTAATTCGTATTTCAGAGGCCAACAAAAAGTTGTTTCGACTCCCCACTTACCGAGATCCCGTTTTCTCTCTAAAAAAAATTCTTATTTACGAAACTCTCATTAGGGCACCTTTAATGTATGGTTCGGAAAGTCGGTCTCTATTTAAAACGGAGAATATAAAACTGCAATTTTCGAGATAAAGGTTCTCAGAAATATTCTTGGTGGCGTCAAAGGAACTAGCCTTTGGCAAAATGGTTTTAATCCTAAAATTCATAGAATTATTAAAATTCCCGATATCATTAAATTTATTAAAAGGAAACGAAAAAACTGGATTTCTCATATTGATAGAATGGATGGAAAAAATCCAGTAAAGAAGATATTTGTTGTTGATAGTCTTTTACTAATCGGTAAAGGAGGTGATCAAAATTACGGTGGCTTGATTCTTTTGAATAGGATTTTAAAGTGAATGGAGAGAAAAACTCGTAGACTATAACCAAAAGGCAAATTACCTTATTTTAATCTTCAAAAAAACAGTTGCCCACTCAGAGCTGTTGAGTCAAATATGATGATGATAGCTACATTTTAATTATTATTTTAGAATATCCAATCATAATAAAATTATACTGTTTGCAATTTATGAAAGTTGAAGATACTAACTCTGAAATAGAAAAAACACACCACATATATATAGTTTTCTTTATTACGTATCATATTTAAAATTACGTATCTTTATAGCATTAATGATTAAAAGAGAAAAAAAAAATGACATAAATTATTTCTTTAGTTTCACAAATCGTTAAATGTTTGCTTCAAAATTACATTTATCTTTTATAAACCATTCTGATATTTGTTGTCTTTTATTGTACATAAACGTTTCCAAATTTTAAATATTTCTAGATTGGATGCTTTCAAATTCTTTTACTTTATATATATAAATTCTAACACATTTATTTGTGTTTAAAGTACAGCTATGTTTTACGAATTAATGTCATGGTTATTAAAATATTTCAATGATAATGAAAGTAAATAATACTAAACTTTATTTCTTATACATATGTATATATAAAAGAAACTCATGAGAGAAACATAATTAACTAGTATATTCTTCTTGCTTTTAGTCTTGGTGTAATCAAGAGCAGTAATAGTTCTAGTTAAGCTTAAATTAGGGTTTCGTAGTTGATTTTCAGTTACACTAATGGGGAAAGGAATAAACATTTGTGTTAAATAATCGATAACGTTTCTTGGACGTATTTTTGTAAAAATAAAAAGGATAACATTTCTCTTGTCATCTATTCAGAGAAATTAGAGTAAAATTTACCATTTCAAAATGATTTTAAAAGATATTTTCTATATTAAGTAGAACATCTATATAAATTTATTATATAATTCTCTTTTTTTCATAAGAAACAATTCAAAATCGCTGATTTTTATTTTAATTCTTTCTTTTCTCAGTCTGACACATAATTGTGTACATTTTATGAAGGTAAATTATCTAGAAATATGTAAACTTTAAAATAAGTTTGAATAAATTTCAAAGCAACATCATAAGATATTATTTCCGAGTTTTTGAACTGCACGTAGTATATTTTTGGGAAACTAATTTTATGAGATGTCATACAGGTACACTTCCTTTGAAGAAAAACTCTTGAACTGTAAATTTTTTGAATCCTAGTCATATTTGTGATTTTTAATTTACTGATTTGTAAAATTTTCTTTAAATCACAGAGATAAATATTTTTCTTTTCGTTTTAATTTTGGACAAATAATCAAAATACATTTTCCAGCATTCATTTTACTGTGTGAGTAATTGTCAAAATATGAAACAATGATTAATTGTGTTTGTATAAGTAAACGCAGACTTGTATCAATATCACGTGAGTGGGATTGTGTCGGATAATGTGTGGGATATAGGCTTCTTAATCAAATATACTATTTTACTGCAAATTCCTTTATTTATTAAAAAAGAAGGGTGAAATCCTTGAATATTAAAACCAGTCAAAAATAGCTTTATATATAGATTTATGTATGTATATAATTAAACTTAGCTTATTCAAAAAACTCTGTAGCTATAACTAAAACGTGGATTCATTTGCATAATTGTAGATAAACAATTCAAAGAATGAGTGAAAAGATTCCTCAAAATAATCAGCTCAAAACGTTTTCTCCAAGGGTGTATTAAATCGAAATATAGATTATCTACAAATTTCAGTATTGTTGAATATGGACCACCTCATTAAGGTGTAAAATTGGCAGGCGATAAATAGTGTATTTAACAGCCGATCACAAGTGGTATGATACAATTTTATATGTTCCTTCAAGTCAGCCAAAGTTGCAACATTACTCGCAAAACCACCCTTTTTAAATGGCTGCATATATATATATATATATATATATATATATATATATATATATATATACTCCGTATATATATATATATACTCCGTAACAAAAAACGAAGGTGCACCAAGAAGGTGTTGTCGGATGGAGACAAAAATTGGCGGATAGGAAAATTACAAAAATATGTATAGAATAAAAAATGATTAAAATTTCAGAAAAATGGAATGATTTATTTTAGAGTTATATATTAACAAAGTTTTACGAGCTCATTAATGTGTTGACCCACCTCTAGCCTGGATGCAAGCTGCCACACGACATGGCATAGAGTGATAAAGCCCTCTGATTTTCTCCTGTGGTATTTCTTGCCAAATGTGCTCCAATTGTAGGGCTAGGATATCAACATTCCCTATCAGATGCAGTAGACTTCTCCTGATATTCCAGATATGCTTGATTGGAGGGAGATCTGGCTGGAATAGAAATTGTTTTACAAGCTGTAAGATAGTTTATAGCAAAACGTGAAGTATGTGGTCTAACATTTTCTTGCTGAAAGATGAGGTCAGAGTACTGCAAAAGGAACCGTAGCAAAACAGGTCACAGAATGTCGTCGACGTTCTGTAAATGTGCCTCTAATGCCGACCAAAGTTGTCAGGCTATGAAGGGAAATGGCACTCCAGACCATAACTCCTGGTTAAGGGCCAATGTGGCGTGCAATAGTGAAAGAAGGATCGGCATGCTGCTCTGGGTGTCTCCAGACACGTCTTCAATGATCGTCAAGACAAAGTTGAAGCGAGATTCGTCGCTACTATACAGCCCCAGTCAAAATCAATCACAATCAGATAGAGCCAAGCATCACAGTAATCTGTTTCGACAGTGTGCAGGCGTGAGTTAAAGGTGGAGTAGCGGTTGCGTAAATTCCTCTCTATCAGCAGTCTGTGATGGTCATGTTGGACACTTGTGTGCGGGTCACACGTCTGGTGGTTGCTAACAACGTATCAGGTTATGATGCCTTATGACTGCTGATCTGACAATCAATCTGTCCTCCCGATCTGCTGTGGCCCTAGGTCGACCGCTACCATCATGACGCTGAAATCTGCCATTGTCTTCTGATTCTTTTCAGCATCTTCTAATCGCCACATCAATTCGACCCATATGCCGAGCGATTCTCCGATTTGCCCAACCTGCCTCTTTCAATCCAATGACACGACCTCTTTCAAACTCAGACAGTTGCTGGTAATGAGCTTAAATCCCGCGGTGAGGGATTTTTTCAGTCTTTCAAAGGTATCCTAAATTGCAAGGCAACAGAAAGTTAAACCACCAGATTGAGAATTGCTTCTTATATATACCTGCTGAGTGCGCAGTTCCAATGCGCTGTAGCTCCCAATACTCATTCATTGGATACCAACTTATAAAAATTTGCATGTTAATTCCAATTGTCTTTGTATACGAAGTTTCATTACAATCGATCAACCCATTCTTGATGGGTCGCTTTATATCTGTATAGAATATACACATATATATATATATATATATATATTTATATATACATATATGAAATTCATATGAATATAAATATATGTAAACATATATATATAAACATATAAATATATATATTTATACACATATATATAAATATATTTATTTAGCTAAAACTGAGGAATTTAAACCAAATGTTTCGTTTTACACTAATTACCTCAAATTATTAAAAACTAATATTAATTCTAATACAGTAGAATTTCTAGATCTTGATCTGCAAATTGTTGTCAATAGACTAATTAGTAATATTTATGATAAAAGAGAAATATTCGAATTCCGTGTAATCAAAATTCTTTTTTGGAACAGTAATCTACACAGATCTATTTATAGGAATATTTTATTAAACTTTTTATTACGTAATTACAAATTAACCACACATAAAATAGACAAGTTTAATAACATTAAAAAAATCCTTTGGATCATGATTATCCAATAAATTTCGTAAATACTTATATACATCACAAATATATTAAACATCTTTGCGAATCGTGATCCATTTTCAAATCCACCACACAACAATAGGTCCACAAAGTCGGCTTGTTAGTAGTCTAGAAGTGAAGAATTTACTTATTTATTTACTTTTCGAGACCCTTTCTTCACGGAACGTGACATCTGTAGCCGGTTGGCTCAGGATTTCTATGGATCTGTGTCCAACCAAACCATACGCAACAGATTGCATAATTTACAGTTACCTGCACGTGCACCAGCAACAGGGCTATCGTTGACAGCAGGAATAGACGCCTGGCATTATGTCGTCATCGTACCTGAACCATCGAAGGGCAATGGGTATTATTCATGGATAAATCTCGTTTCTGTCTGTGGAGGAATGAACGGCCGTCGTTGGGTATGTCGGTGACCCGGAGAACGCTACGTATCAACCCATTTTGCCAAGCATCAAATCGGTACTACACAGGGCATAATAGCTTGGGGTGGCATAGTGTTTGACCACAAAACACATCTGGTACACATTGACGGCCATTTCACAGGGGTCCGTTACATCATACAAGTTGAGGAGCCTGTTGTTTCGCCGTTGAGGGCACACCCAACACTGTATTCCAGCAAGACAATGCCAGTGATGTCGCAGGAAAACAGTTAATTGCATGACTGGATTTGACATCTTTCCTGGGCAGCAAACTCTCCAGATCTGAGTACCATCCGAATATCTGTGGGATTTTTTGGACGTGATATGAACAAGGACCACTGGCACAAACGTGATGACTGCGCACATGAGTGGATATAGAGCTTGGCTGGGTTATTTCATGCAACTATCAATGGACTAAATGATAAGGATCTCGCGAATAAAGGCCTGTATAGAGCTAGGTGGGCATATTAGGAACTAAATAAATTGGTTTAAAATGTGTGATTTTATTTGTCTTTTTGTTAATCATTTCGCATTTCTATCTCACCACCATGTATCTTTAAATTTTTGTGGCTCTGCTCATTATTTCTTGGTGTTGCAATTTCTCATTTGATGAGTATATATATAACACAACCAAATATATATATATATATATATATATATTATATGTGTGTGTGTGTGTGTGTGTGTTTGACAACGCGTGAGCATAAAATATAAGTGCATTGAAAGTTAATGCATTATAAAATGCATTGGAATAAAATTAAATTTTAAAAAACTACTATATTTTTCTTAAAATAATACAAATATACAAATTACTAATTTTATAAATCTTTAAAAAATCATTTTTAAAAATAAAGGAAATATAAAAACTTAATAAGTATACAATATGAAGAGAGAAACATCAGAGATAGTTGAAAATAGAAAATCCTTTAAAAATTTACATATTGAAAATAAAGTTATATAATACTGTCAGGACAAGGATATTCTTCTTTTAAATGTTTTAATGATCAATATGTCGCAACACTAGCTCTAAAAACAATGGCTGATTAATAAAACAAAATGAAGAAACAAGATCATCAACATAAAATGTTAAAAGGAATTAAAATTGAAACTAGAATATAATTCACATATCTTAGCACCATTTTTTGCCCGTGATTTACAACTATCACGAAAATTTAAAATATAAAAATATTAAATATAACTATAATGACCTCAATAGATCAAAATTGTATTTTAAAAATACTAAAATGATCAAATTTAGAAAAATATTTTTACAAACTTATAAAAATTTAAAAAGTATTAACTGTGAAAGAAAAGTTAAATAGAAGCTAAATATGAAATCAAAACTGATTTTACACACACACACACACCCCCACACACACACACATATATACATATATATATATATATATATATATATGCATCAAATCAGAAGAGAGTAAAAAATAAATGTAAAGTTCATACTAAAAATTAATTCACTTTATATGCATATATTAAAATAATTTTTTTTCTTCTATTTAACTGGAAAGTTTGTTTTTTGTTTTTCTAAATGAATTACCATGTTAAAAATTAAATTTTTTATTACATATTTTATTGAAAATTTCATGTTTATATTTTAGAAGAATAGTTTATATGTCTTAAATATATTTATAATTGAGAATCTATACTCTATTCTTACATTTCTATCGGTGTTTCCCCGTGTTTCACTTATTTCACACACTAGCTGGTAATTGTTTAATTTTCATTTGATCAACTTATACTTTTATATTTAAAAAGACAGTTAAAATTGATAGAAAACAAAATTAAATAATTCTCTTTTGTATTATACTTTTCTTAATGGAGTGCTTTAGAGAATAGAGAATAAGAATACTTCTTTTATTAGAAATTAATTTATTTGGGATCTAATAGTTTAATTTAGAAATATTGATATTACACTACATTTTATCTCCCACTTTGTCATAAAGAAAGTGTATTTAACTATAGTGTCTGTTATGATTTTAATCTTTTCGAAAAGAATTTAATTTTAATTAATTTATTAAAAAATAATGTTTAAAATATAATTCAATATTACTTATCCTTATACGTATTTTACGGAAGTTCTCTGTCATTCATCATATTTTTTTAAATGTAATAATATGAATTTATATAATGTGAAGTGCATTTGAAAATGTTTCCAGGCAACGGAATAGAAAATGAGATACCATTAGAAAACGCTTCTGACATTTTTGACTTGATGTTGGAAAGTAAGAGATTATGATTGAACGGTATAATTGAATTCTTAAAATAACAGTTTGTAAGGCCTCATCCTAATTTAATCGTCAATCATTTATATATTTAAGCAGTTAGATTTCAAAATAAGTTATTGAGTGATAAATAAGTTAATGTGATTTAAATTATTTTATTCTATTTTCTGAAGAAAAGTATTACATATTGATTCTACAGAATCCAATACATTGTAATAGTTAATTAATAAAAAATTCATTTGCAACAAATAAAAAATACAAATGTAAAGTATTACTAACCGTTATATATTATATTAATGAAAGTATACTAGACCTGAATTTAATTAATTTTTAAGTGATTAATGTTAGCATGGGGTGAAGAAGTTGATAAATGTTTTTTATGATATTACTTTATAAAGAAATAAAAAGCAGGAAGTGACTTTTAATTATTTCCAACTGGTGGTAGGAAATATATAACCCCTCCAAAAAAAGAGTTTTAAATTCAAAAGAATTTAATCTAATAAGCTAATTGAATTTGTTAATTAAATCAATCTCAAATTCAAAGATACTTAAATATACTCTCTATATAGAAATATCATTACTCTCTCTATAGAAATACCTAAAAGAAGCAGAATTGATTTATTTTACTATCGATTTTGAAAAGCTCTACAAAAATAAACTTTATTATGACCAATTATAAAATTAAATGAATTTTTTAATACAAATATATTTTTAAATACAAATCTTCAATTTGTGTAGTCAAGAATATTTTTACTTTTTTTTTAAAAAAAAAATTAATTTAGATGGGATCCAGCAGTTTAACTCTGAAATATGTAAGCAATACTAGAAATTTTCACTCATTTTACCATTAATTATATGACAAATTGTGTGATGTGTATGGTTTCAGTTGTGACATTAATCTTATAAAAATTTATGCAGTGTTTTAGTTGTGATTTTAATCTTTTTTCAGGTGAGTTTAATTTTAATTGATTCAAAAATAAACAATTTTTTGGAATGTAATTTGATATATTTTTACCCATATACATACTGCACGTAAGTTCTATGCCATCAATCAATTTCTTTTCGAACGTAATCATACGAGTTTAATTAGTGGAAGTGCATTTGATGAATATTTTCAGGCCAAGGATTAGATAATGAAATAATATTGGTACACTTTCTTACACATTTTTGACTTGATGGCAGAAAGTAAAATATTGTGATTAATTCTTAATATAATTAATTCTTTGAATGCTTTCCCGTTGGCGTGGTTTGGAAGTTAGGAGAAGGGGCTCCAGCTTGGGTGTCGTCCTCGTCACTTGACCGAGGTTCACAATTACGAGGTCGGTAGCCTAGTGTGACGTTAATAAAACCAAACAAACACTTCTTTAAATGAAACTTTGAAAAGTCTCATGATAATGTAATCATTAATGATTTATATGTTTATGTTTAGAAATCTGAATGAGTCATAGGAAGATAAGTAAATCAATGTTCTTTAAGTTTGTTTTATTGTATTTTTTTCAGAAAATATTATATTTATTTTACATACTATAATAATTGGCTGATCAATTAATAAGAAGATTAATATTAAAAATGGAATATCTTCTTATGTTAGTGACATGCGTTACACGAAGAAAAATGAGCTTACTCTAGTTTCAGTTTATTATAGAGCTCTTTTCTTTATTTTTATATTGAGATATCCGTATTATTTTGTATTTGTTTATGTAAAAAAAATCACTTTTTTAAACATGATTATGTATAAGTAATTAATGAGGATTTACAATCGTAATTCATATCCTTACCTTTAGTTCATTTTGCTTAAATTCTAATACATTTACAACTTTAAACTGAAAGGATTCGTGCACTCAACTCTAACGTTAGCGATCTCATTCACCTCATTCCTTTTGTATATATCTTTGTATTATACACTTTAACAAATCGCTAATTTTAGTGAATAATTTAATAAAGGAAAGTATAATTACTTACTTTTAAGGACATTTTAACTTTCTTAGATAATATGAGAAAAAATCCAAACTGAATTTTAAAAAAAAAATATATGATTTTAATTAAAGGCACAAATAACAGATATTTTTCACAAACATTACAAAAGTTATTTTTTTATGTAATTTTAATTTTATTTTTATTAGATTTTGGACAAAGAGCACATCTTCCTTTTCTTGCTTGTGTCTTATTGAAGGGCGAGTGTGTCTTACGATACACTTGTGGCTTCATCTAGTTTTTAACGGGATGCTTTTGGTAGCATTTGCAAAGTCTTTCTTATGTTAAAGTGCAGCTTAATAAGCGATAATACAAATTTTTAAGTAAATTTCACTAATACTTTATACTACAAAAGAGCGTTTTTAAAGGACATATTAAGAGAAACTAGGGCATTTATTCCGGCGACACTCCATACATAATAAAAATTAACATATGCTATTTGTTGGTTTTAGGAGATCTATAATATAGTATTGACATTTAAAAAATGGTATCTGCATCCCCTTTTTTTGCATTGTAAAATCAAATTATTTCATACTTTCTTCGGTACTATTTTCATCAATTGCTTCATCGTAATGCATAGCGAAAAGCAAAACTACACTTGTTGATTTTTTAGATACATAAAAAACTACTGTCCTATTTTTTAAGAAATCTAAATATCGATGTATGAATATCTCTATTTATAGTTTTATTAAATTATCCGTGATTTTCAGATTTGTTTATCTTTTCAGAATTTCTTTAATGGTCAGTTTCTTCGATAAATGTTCCTTTGCAAGAGGGTAGCTTATGTACCAGTTATCCATTGTCACATATCTAGCAGAACCAAACAAAGAGGCACACAGACTTTAGGCGATTTCAAATGAAGAATTTACGATGCTAAACCAGTCTTCCGGCTCTTTTCCGTTATAAATTTCTATGTCTTAACAATAGAAACAATTATCCAGCAATTTACTATTTCAATTAATTTAATTCCATGTTTTACCGGCTTCATGGGCATATACTGACGGAATTAGTACAGTCCTCGAATTTTTTTTTTAATTTGTCATCGATAGTAATACAATCACCAACTAAATATGTATTTTGACAATTATCTTTGAAGTCCGTACAAAATTCTCTTACAGTAACCAACTTATCGCGTTTTATCTTAATTTCACGAGTGTTCACATTATCTAAACGTAGATATCTAAGAAGAAAGATAGAAGTGGTGCAATGTTTCAATACCTGTTCCATCAGAGGTCTTGTGACATTGGTCTATTCGCGGTTTCTCTTCACTAACCTTGGGGACTTTTAATTGAGATTGATTGTTTTTGCTGAACAACCTTTGCCCAACCAAAAATGAAACATGAATATGTAGATAGAAAGCATGTAGAAATGAAGTGAAGTGGGAGAGTTAGGAATTATATAAACTCAGACTGAAAGTTGTGAAAGAGAGGCTGAAGGAGAAGTGGAAAGAGGGGTTGAAGGAGGAGTGGAAAGAGGTGGAAAGAGAGGTTGAAGTGGATGATTAGCGTAAAAGTGGCGAGATTAAAGAGATTTAGTTATTACAGTTTTCAACAGTTGATCCAGAGTCCGAGTTGCAGTCGAGGAAGGATTAGTGGTAAGAGTCTGTTGGATTACTATTGGTGGGTTGAATTAGGTTAATAGAATTCTTCCCCGGGAGAGCATAAATCATTGTTGTTATAGTAAATAGAAGTTAATAAATTCCGTAAATATTGTTCTAGTGTCTCTTTGATTGATTATTGTGTCATAGTGTTTGATAATTGAGTTGACGGGCAGGCGTCACAGTCTAGATATCTAACGCATTTGTATCTGAGGATTTATGCAAACCACTTACATAGATAAATCCAAAGGACCTGATATCCACCTGATCTGTCTCTCTTTCGTCTCTATCCCTGTCAAAATTTGCTGATATATATTCAATATACATATCAGTGCATTTCACTATCGTTGTCATAATTTTTCAGTCAAAAAATAGCTTCCAACTTTTTAATGGATATGTTATAATTCGTGCATTAGGATTTAGTCTTGGTAAATGAGTTATTACATTTTAATAGCACTTTTTAACTCAGTGGTTTAACTTTCGTTTCTGCCAAACGGTTTTATTTTTGCTTTCAAAAATTTTATCTTCCGACTCAAATGTTTCTCTTTTGTCGTTTTGTACAAATTTACTTTCGCTATCACGATTACTATTCATTATTTCATCATGCTCTTCTTTGCTGATTGATTAATTTCTTCTTCCGAAGTTTCAACCTCATTCAATAGTGATAGCAGATGCTCCATTTTTTATATTCTGTTAATTTTTGTTTTCAAGCCATTATGAATCTTACAACACAGTAATCGTACCCATTAAATCACTCCCCGAGAAAAAATGCAGACTACTTAGAGAAGACTTTTTGTAGCAAATATGATCGAGAGGGGAACACAGTCACCCCAAATGCCTCAAGCTTCTAAGAAACGATTGCTTTTCCTGAAAATGGAGGAGATATGAGACGAAGACATTTCTATGGAGGGTATCAAATTGGAGCATACTGATAAGGCCATTCATGATAAACAAATCGGTTTTACAGAATTATATATTTCGTTAACCTGGGATGACTTTGTGCCCCTATGCGGTCTATTCCAGGATAAAGGAGTTTAAAAATTCTTATAGAGGTAGAACTCTATACATTGAACTTAATTATAATGTCAAAAATTAATTATCATTAAATTTAAATTTATTAAAATCAATGATTTAAAATTTCCAAAAAATTTTGTACAAATAATGTAAAAAAAGTATTTTTCTGAATGATATGACAAGTTCATTTACAATTTTAAAAATTAAGAGCGTTCTCGAAAATAATGCATATATGGAATCAGCAAAATGTCTTCTGCTTTTATTTTGTAGCAAAATCATTAAATGCCAAATATGAAGCATTTTCATGTCTCAGTTTTTTTAAATAACACTTTGAATAGCTTTATGAAATTATTTATCAATCATTTATATATTTATGTTAAAATATTTCAAAATGAGCTACAAAGATTTTAATATGTTATGTTCTTCAAGTTTATTTTTTTTCTACAGAAAAATAGGTATTCCACAGGCTGTAAAATTTGCCCATCAATTTAAATGGAAATTCATTCTCAAGATCTTGATAAATTTTACAAATGGAATATCTTATTAAGCAGCTATAATGAAAAGAAATGCATATTTTTTATCATTTGCGAAATGTTCTACACCAGTAAATTTAACTTAAGACCAATTATATGTAATTAAATAATTTCTTATGCATATATATATATATATATATATATACATATATACATATATTAAAGCTAAGTATTTAATTTCTATAGTCTTTTCACCCAAGAGTACTGTTACTACTATTATTTTTGTATGAATATTTTTGATAAACTCAACAGCTATTTAGCGTTCTTTGCTTTCCTTTCAGATATGAATTACATATGTATGCAAATAACTTCATAATTAAATGAAAATCTTAATCAAGAGAAAAATATAGATTTCTAAAAGGAATATTCTAAAGTCTATTTAATGCTTAAAATTTTTGAGATACAAGTGTTTAATTTAATTACTTGCCGAAAAAATGAAGTGAACATGCACTTCGAGTATAAATTTTTTCCTTTGAGGAATAAATAAGTATTGAAAAGTTTAAAACCATATTTTAACTCAATTTTGTGAACGATGCTGAATGGATTATAAAATTCATAAATGCTTTTCTATAGAACTTTGATATTCTTAGATTTTCAAAATTAATAGTGCTTGGTTATTGGGTTAACTCGAAAAATTATATAAATTCTATGAAGGACTATAATCAAGCAGTTAAATGAAATTAAGTTAGGAAAATTGAGAGTTTAAATTGCAGTGCCATTAATTAAATTAGTAAAAAATGGTTGAATTACCACCGAGATTCATTTATTTTCTTCATTCCTTTTATATTAAGAGAAATTAATAAAATTAGTTATATTTTGATGATGATGAAACGCCAGTATTGAAAAGGCACTTAAAAAAAGAAGCACAATAATTGATCCTGGAGTCCATTTTAATAATCCACAATTGCTAAAGGAATCAAAAATTTTAACACAATTTGAAAATATTTCCTCTAATAAAACTCTTGAAGAAACTGGAACAAAATTTAAAGTTTTATTTTTAAGTATCTGCAAAATATCTCTGATATAATGCAATACCTTTTTGAACAAAAATGACTGAAATATCAGTAATTCATGAAACATAGTTATGCATGCTATGATAAAAACAAACTTTTCTTGAACTGAAATCCCGTAATTAAATTTACGAAAAAAACATTTTTTTGTATTACTCAATAGTTTGTGAGCGAATCACTTACAGCGTACGGTATGTCACAGGAAAGTTAATTATCTTCACATTTTTAGGATGATTTATGGCTTTATAAATTTTTGTATAAAAACTCCAAGACTACTATTTTTTTCAATGTGTTTGAAAAATTTTTTCAAGTCGGGATTTCTTCTTGCCGATAGTAAATTACACAAAAAAATTAACATTCGAAGCAAATTTTTAGGAAAAGCTATAATAATATGTTTTTATTTTCTTAAGAAAGTACCATTCTATACTGAATGACTATAAGAGAATTTACAATTTTTAGTTACACTTTTGTTAAGTTTACATCCATTATATTGAACAGTTTCAGAAAAAATGTATATACAGTCCTAATAGTTTCGAAAGTATGTATAAAATGTATATTCTGATATATATATATATATATATATATATATATATATATATACTGCTGTTTGTAGAAAATGCAACACCATGAAAGAATCATCAGAATCAAATGAAATTTAATGCAGAAACGACTTGTACTGATACAAATAAATGATGAAATTTTCAAAACAAAAGAAACAAATTAAGCGTCCGAAATCAGTATTTGGTGCAGCCACCATGCGCTGCAATAAGTGCTGCTATACGACGTGGCATGGAGTCAAACAGATGTTGAATATCTGCTTGAGGAAGAGAATTCCATATCGCTTGTATGCGCAACCAAAGTTCGTCTTTGGAAACTGCAGGACGCGGATCACGAGCGAGACGCCGACCAACCATATCCCACACGTGCTCAATAGGCGACATATCCGGTGAATAAGCAGGCCAAGGAAGAAGTTGCATGCGTTGTGCTGAACAGAAGTCTCGAACAGTCCGCGCAACATGTGGGCGTGCATTATCCTGCTGAAAGATAGCTCCAGGGATGCCTTGAAGGAAAGGAACGACTTCGGGCTGTAGCACTTCACGGACGTACCTGTTGCTATTGAGATTACCCTCAATTCGTATCAAATTGGATCGTCCATGATACGAAATCGCACCCCAGACCATAACTCCGGGTGTTCGACCACTATGTCGTTCAATAATACACTCAGGAAGGCAACGTTGACCGGCATAACGTCTAACACGAACACGGCCATCATGGGTCCACAAATTGAAGCGTGATTCATCTGAAAAGACAACTTGGTGCCAATCAGCTCGCCTGTCTCTGTGCTCAAGAGCCCACTGCCGACGCAGCCGTCGATGATTCGCCGTGAGGGGAATCCTGTATAAAGGCACCCTTGCACGCAATCCACGGCGCAGCAGACGACGACGAATTGACGAAGCCGACAATTGTACACCTGTAGCAGTAGACCAACGTGCTGCCAGCTGCCTGGAGGAAGCTGTGCGATCATTCACCGCCATGCGGAGCAGGTGTCGATCATCGCGCTCTGACGTCACCTTCTGTCGTCCAGTGCCTGTTTTTCGAGTTGTTCGGTGCTCGTCGGTCCACTGCTTCCAAACTCGCATCACTGTGGAACTGTTCCGCTGCATACGAGCTGCTATTGCGCGATAGGAAAATCCTCCTTCTCGAAGGCCGATTATCCTCCCTCGTTCAAACTCCGTAAGTTGCTTGAATTTCTTATTCTTCCGTCGTGGAGGCATACTCAGGTCTCACTAAACGTTTGCCACTAACAAATAATCATAGACTTTTTTCAACGTCCCGCTACAGCACTTTATTTATACGCTTTCAGCATCAATTCAGAGGGCGCTGCGCGCGCCGCGCACGTGCGATGGCTCTGAAACTTTATTAATTTGCATAATATCCTATAATTGACATTTGCTGCGAATTTCATTTGATTCTGATGATTCCTTCATGGTGTTGCATTTTCTACAAACAGCAGTTTATATATATATATATATATATTCAATACTTTTCATAATAGGAGTATTTTTATCATATACCTCGTGTCATCCACCATTATACTAGCTTTGCAACATTGTGACTCTCTAGCCGATATATTCAAACGTGACAAGGAAAACATTTTTTATTTCGGCTAGTATTATAAATATGAATTTAGGATAGGTTTTAGAGGGAGAAAAACGCACTCTCGGCTTGTAAACTGATTAGCTTATATTCGGAAGCACATGTATTTAAGAGACTTTCGAGATAATATTTTTTAAGTAATATTTCAAAATACAGAGAAACTTTTGAAATATAAAACCATTCAAATGGCACAATATTTACAAGTGTTACAATAAATGTTCTGAAATTTAATACTTCATCACAAACAGAAGAGTGAACGTAATAATATTTATTGGGCAAATTGTAATATTACAAACCCAAGATAAGAATTTCCAGCAATGTTTCCCTTTTTAGAAAAATAGACCCTTACTGAGATTTCATCAGTCAGACTAGGATATTTCAAGCAATGATCTCTTAACCTTCGAGAAGAAATGGGAGGTAATCTTGACGATTTGGAAATTTTGGCAACAAATAGAAGGCTCAGAAGTTGCTGTAATATTGGCCATATATCGAAGGGGTAAAAAGTTACTAACTTTCTCTGAATTTTCCCTGTGACGTCACAATTGGATAGAGCGGTTTTAAATACAGAGAAACGCTAAGTAGAAGAGAATCCATTAGAAGTGATCGATATTTGTCTTTGTGAAAGGGACCTAGTGAATCTGTGGGTAATCTGCCGAAAGTGGTCAGAATTCGTAAGAAGTTCCACAGAGGAGGTTGCGCGTAGAGTGAACCAGTAAGCTGGTGAGCTGAACATTATTAAAAGTGCTGGTATCGTTATTACAAATGCTTTTTTTCTTTGTATAGGTGTCGATAATTTGTACCAATGTTGTGTTTTCTGTTTGTGCTGTTAATCTATTCATGTTTGCGACAGGGGCGATGTCCTATCTTGAATGTTTTTGAATAACGCTTCATCTGGTATTACTTTCCATGTGGGAGTGATTTCACTCGTTTTACCTCCACAATTGAATTATTATAACAATATAATGATGGGCTATACTCTCCGTAAGTAATTTTATTACTAAATTTCGCAAAACAATTGTAGAATAATTGTATTTTACATGAAATTGTATTATACTTAGCTACAATTCACATATAATTAAAAGCTGCACATTTATATAAGTGAAAAAATTATAGCAATGTTTTTATTTAAAAGTAAATTCGATAATTAATTCAAATAGAAAGAAATTAATATATTTTTCGTAATATTTTTCTAATTTTGAAACTACCTTCAACAAATTTACATTTTTAGCATACTGAGATTGAAAAGAGTAATGTTTCGTAAGCTACACTTTCTAAGTTTAGATACTTTTTGCAAATTTTGTTAGAAATAAATGTCAATTCCATGATTCGATTGATTGTTAAATAAATTTTCTGCTTATTAAAAATTTACATTTCTTAACTTTCAGTATTATAATGAAATGCACACATTAATTAAATTTTTTCCATTAACTATCTGTTTGTTACTGCAAAAAATTAATTGCATTGCTCTAGACATTATTGATCTCATCCCATTTTCTGAAAGAGTGTCCAATAACTTTTCAACCTTATGCGTGTTGCTTTTAATTCAAAAATCAGTCATTTTTCACTATCATAATGGTGTTTCATTTATTTTAATTTTATCATTTTCGGAAGGGAAATGAAAAAATTTTTTCGTTGAATGGTACAAAATAAAATTTCTGTCAATTAAGTGTTATTTGAATGTTGATGTAAGCTATAACTTTTTATAAAGTATATCTGAAATTCACTTTGAAAACTAACTAGATTTAATTCACAAGATATTTAAATTCATAAAATAGTTTCAAGGTAATAAGATGAAAAATTTTAGTAGTGTTTATTTTTAAATAAGGAGCACAAATATTTCTACAAGATTGCAATGTATAATATCCTAATACTTTAATCATTAGATTACATAGAATTTAATGACTCAAGTTTCACTTCAACTCCAACTAAAATAATATTATTTGCTTAATGTATGACTGCATAACTTTTCTGCGTAAAAATATTAATATAACGTTAGTAATTATATATATATATATATATATATATATATATAAGTATATAAAAATTAAAAGTATAACTATTTATATAATACTCTTATGATGATAAATACATAAACAAATTAAAGGGATACCACAAGACTGATCAGGCAGTAAAAGTCTTGCAAATATTTGCGCACATTTTTATGTATAAATTTTACAGAGAACAATTAAATTCACTTTGTTACATTAAAGACCTTACAGTTTTACAAAAGAAATATAACCCTAAAGTTAAATCTTATTTTTCATTTTATCTTTTTTTCCAATTTGATTAAAACTAATATAAATTCTTATGAAGCAGTTTACTTCGATATTAACTTAAAAGTTGTAGAAAATAAGATTATTAGTAATGTGTCTGAAAAGATACGCAATTCCTTTTTTTCCCAATTAGTATAGTTCTATTCTCAGGTAGCAATTAAAGATTACGTATCTATAAGAACATTTTGGACAACTTTACTCTTATAAATATTAAATTAGTTAATATGCCTTTAAATTTTCAAAATTATATAAATAAAGTATTTTATATTAGAGTTGAGGTTAGTAACCCAAATAATTTTTGAAGGATTTACTGCTTGGAGTTTTATCTTGCAATTTTATTAGAATTTTGCAGTTATTTTTGAAATTTATATTCTTTACTTTTAAAAAAAAGGTATATTTTTGAAGACTTGTGAATTTATAATTTTGATTTTGTAGTTTCTCAAAAACTTTTATTAGTATTTTAAATTTACATTATTTCCCTATGCATTCTGTAATATTAATGACTACTTGCATTCTATAATATATATATATATATATATACACTCCTACAACGCTACTCTTGTAAAGGAAAACAGATATTTACTGAGATATCTCCGAATACCAAGAAAAGCTTCAGTAAGGGCACTTCAACCTTGGGGGCAGATTTGTGACCATTTTCAAAATTTGACATGAAACTTGGGGTCTTTGACAAGAGCATGAAGGTTCTGAGAAATACAGGATTTTTTTCGAAATATGAATTAGCAGAGAAGCTATGAAATTTTCCCACATATTTCCTGCGGCATCAAACTTGGCCCGAACAGCTTTAAGTATGGAGATATAGTCAGTATTCCGAATTTTGTCTTTCATGTGCAACTTATCATTGTGGAGATTTCTTCTCTACTAAGCTGGTGAGCTGAACTTTATTAAAAGTGTTGCGATCATTATTATAAATGCAGTTAGGTTTATGTGTGTTTCTCTAATTTGAACATGTGTACTATGTTTCTAGTTGTGCTGTTAATAATGTTGATAAATATGTTTGTCTGGTCTAGAATGTTTGTGAATAAAGTTTCAAATGTCATTATCTTCTTTGCTGGACTGCTTTAAATTGTATCGGTTGCTTGCTGTATCGGTTTAAATTGTATCGGACTGCTTTAAATTGTATCGGTTGCTGTTGTGGACTTTGCTGCTAAATTGTATCGGTTTATATATATATGTAGCCGGAGAAAACAAAGAAATTTATTTATTTCTATTTTTCTATTACTTTTTTCTTCCTTAATGGTTTTCATAACCCTTTAAATAATTTATCAATACAATAAAAAATTTCGAATAAGTACCATAATATTCTGAGAACTCTAGATTTTAAAGATCTCTTCCATTGAAATCGCATTCAATACTGCAGAGATATATAATTTAAGCATCATTATTCAATTATGTAAGTAAACCATATTACATTACTATTGGTACATTTTTTAAAGTTTACTAAAAGTTTCTTTATAATTTCATTATAAATAAATAGTTATTTCGTTTATTTTTTTTTCATTATTCCAATATTTATCTTATTAAATAAAATCTGCAACAGAGAATTTTAATTTAAATCATTTTAGAAATTGACTGTCATAGATTTTTTTTTTCTGAAACAATCCTTAAACCTTTTTTTTTTAGTTCTTATAAAAATGTTTAGCATTCATAAAAATAAAATAATTAGCAAAATGAAAATTATAAGCAAACACATGAGAAAAAAAAAATGAACTAAGAGAGTAATAAGTTAAAGAACAGCAGCTGCTTCTGAAGACATTAAAAGTCCAAGAAACAGCTGCTTATGCTTGCTATAGTTATCAACACGTTTCGAGTAGAAAAACAAGTAAAGGGAACGCTGAACCAAATATTGAAATTTTCTTCAATTCATTTGAATTTCATAACTTTTACTTGCATAATTTATTTTGGAAGTTTTTGTTGGCTTTTTGATGTATGTGAAACCGAAATAATAAAGGGAGTAGCTTAAAAATGAATAACGATTAATTTTTTCTTAAAATTCGCATCTAACCATTAGATGATTGCTTCACTTATGAACCTTATATACATACATAAATTTTTAAATTTTCAAGCCAGTAAAGTTAATCAAATTTTTCTGTTTATTCTATTTAACAAATTTCAAAGTATTATGATCATTTTAATTCAAGAATATAATTATTGCTTAAAGTTGGGGACCATTTGCGCTGTTTATAAAAAACCTAAGTTATGTATCATTTAATACATACAAGGAATAATAGATTTGTCGAGTGTTGCCGATAATTTTTTATTGAAACTAAAAAATCGTTATTTTTACGTATGATGATAAAACCTAACACGAAAAATTAATGCTTTAATATTAACAATAAATACTGAAACAAGTTTCAAAGCATTAAGTAATAGTATATTCTATCTATCAACCAAATATAATTTTTCATGATCTCGATTAACTATGCCTAGCTGAATATGATACAATGTATTCAATTGATTAAATTAGCATGTTTGCTGATGAATATAATATAGTTCTAATTAATCCACTTTTCTGTGCTTTTATAATTAACATTAATTCTTAAGGGCAATTTAAGAGTCAATAATTACTTATGACTTGAGCGAATGAATTTGTTGATAGATATTGAATGCCAAATACACAAAATAATACTTACTTTAATGACTAACAAATTCAAATTCAAGTAATTTCAAAACTTTGTTTCCAAACTATTTCTTATATATATATATATATATATATATATGTTATATATATGTATGTGTGTGTGTGTGTAATGATGTAATTTTAATTCAATAATTTATCTTAATAATAATTTAGTTATAAATTCTATTCCATTTCCTAATTCAAATAATAAAGAGTTAATTCTTATTTCCTGCCTTATTATTTCGTAAGAGTTAATTCTTATGCCTTCCAAATTGTCCTCTTATTTATTAGATCGCGGGCTCATAAAACTGGTTAAATTCGTGTTCCCACGATCATAAATCTGTCAAAACAATCTCTATTAGACTCCTTGTCTATTATGACATTTCCCCAGGATCTCTAACCTTGTACCACGTGTTATATGGCGTTTATTTTGATAGATCTCTGCTATATAACTTTACACAACAAAATTTCTCTCTTTTATGCTCTTCTACACTCCTCTCTGATGATCATCTGAGATTCTTAATTTTTTTCCTTTCGACCTTTGGTGGCCGAAGCTCGATTAAAGTCTGAAAGAAGTAATAAAATCTTTTTGGCCATTTATACAGATTGTGTGCCAATCTGTTTAATTGGCAGAAATCTTAATATATATATATATATATGTGTGTGTGTGTGTGTGTGTGTGTGTATTATTATTGTGTGTGTGTGATATTTAATTTCACAAATGGATAATTCACAGGAATAAATGAAGTGCCATTAAATGTCAACTTTGGTGGATCAGCCAAATGGTTTTATACATTCGGATAAAGAGTCCGATACTCTTCGGAATCATTATTTGAACTTACTTCATTAAGAATTTCTGTAAAAATCTAATCATCTTCCTGATTGGGTAAGAAGGTATTCATAGTTCCTGGAGTCAGAGCTTTCACAGTCACGGCGACATTTGATTGAATCCTCCTTTTTGGATTCAGACAAAAATGTAAGAATTTTCACTATACAAAACCAATGTTAAGGGCTCATTCATTATTGTTTCGTAATAAACAAGTAAGTGTATATTATTTTTTTTTCAGAGCTTACTTCAACGAGTCTGATGCCAGTATCACATTTGGTCAAATAACACTGTGTTCAATAGGTTTTTACCCGTATAAGGTAAAGGTTAAACTGCAAAGTGATTGATGATTCCACTTACTCGTTTGCAATCTTGTTTTCATTTTTATTATTCTGTAGATTCAAAGAAATTTAACCTAATTCTATATTTCTTTGATATTCTCTTATCAAAAGCACGTAATTCTATTGTTCATAAATTGCAAGTTCCAAATCCCTTCCTACTATTTCAAACATGTCGTGTGACCAAAGAAACAAAACGATCTAATTGTCACTTCTAAATCTACAATTTAAATTACACTGTTGTCTGCAAAATGTCTCAGTAACGAGGTAAAATAAAAATGCAAACACTTCACACATTATTAGAGCAAATTATCTTAGAGAAATCTTTTGTGTGGTAACCAATGTAATGCTTAACATCTAAAACTTTACATCATAGCAAATGAAAAAAGTTTCACCGTTTTCAATAATTTTAAAATACTTCCTTTAAGTTCTCGAAAAGAGGCTTTGTAAATGGACTTAAATTATTCCAAGAATATGTAGAAGATTTTAAACTCTAAGATGTGAGAGTACATTTTAGTGTTATGTTCATTTGTATATACGTTTTGCAAAATATTCAGTATACTTAAGTACTTTCCGTGCTTGGAAATTCTAAATAGTTAAATGATTGCAGATGGTTTAAAATACTACAAATATGTGTTCATGAATCAGTGATTTGTCTAGATTTCATAAAATGGTAAAAAACAAGTAGATATTGAACTATCCGCGCCCTATTTTTAAATAATGTATCGTTTATCAATCTTAAATGAGAATGTTGTATTGTTAGAGTTAATTAAAATCAAATTTTTTCATGTATTATTCATTATTTAATTTCTTTAGATGAGATTCGTTACTTTGGACTGGTTTTTAAAGTTTACGAAAGAGTAATGCTCTTTATTTATTTTTTTATATTTATTTATGTATTTTTTTTGCATGAGTCAATACTGAGTGTTTTAATATGCTAGTTTTCGAATAGTTTTAAGTATCCAATATCTACTATTACCTATTATCGTACATTTCAAATATGATTTTATTCCATTTATAGGTACAAATGTAGTTTAAATTTTGTTTGGAAGACTCTATAAATTAAATAGATATCACACTAAATAAAATATTATCTGAAGATTATTTTCTTTTTGTTTATTTAAAAAAAATATATTTGTGTTAAATAATTCTTATCTGATTAAAGAAGAATTAATTAAAGAAGATTGAAGTTAATAATTCTTAAATGAAAAAAGTAATATTACATATTAATCTATCTTTAAATCACTGATGCATATGTAAAATTATTTTTTTTCCATAGCTCTTTTGTAACATTTCCTTAAATTTCTTAATTTATTTCAATTTTTTTACCATAAGTAAACATTTTAACATTAGTTTTGAATAAATTTAAATACTCTGCAAAATATTTAAAAGTTTTAACATCTTTATTAAAACAAATTTTAAAGAAAATAACATTATCAGTACATCTAAACATCCTAAAATTATTATAATTATTAAAATTATATTCAAAAAACGTAAGTAAATATTGACTAAGCAATTAAAGACCACCTTGGAGTACACATTTGATCAGTTTCTGTATCTAATTTTTCAAAAAATATAATTTTTTAATTGGAAGGAATTATCCCTGCCGCAGACTTGTTAGGCTGTCCTGTCCTGGTGAAAGAGGCAGACATTATCCACAACTATATATGTATATATATGAGCGAATTGAAAAAATAACAAAATGAAAATAAAGTTACATAATTTTGCCTCTTGATTATGAAAGATGTACTCCGTTTAAACATGTTTTAGTGATCACATCTTCGCAACAAGCAATAGCTCTATTAAACAAAAGACAATGCTTAACATAGCAAAGTAAAAGAAGAAAGTCGACAAAAATGACATAAAATAAAAAACAAAACAAATGACTTGATATATCTAACTTAAATGAAAATACATCGATAACTACAACAATAAAAAGAAAAAAAAACTTTAATTCATATAAATGGGTGGGATTTGTATTCGGTGGTATTTAAATATAATCAGTTCTGCCTCTATTATTTTTGCCTATATATATAACTTATTATATACGCCTACATAATCTTGCTCTTTTAAACATCGTCATTGTAACATTTTGAACATTTTTTTTAAATTTGAAATCTAACATTGAAACACACGTTAATATATTTAAAAACGGTAATTTTATTAAGAAAAAATATGTAAATTTAATTAAAATATATAAAATTAAAATATTTTATCGAAATGGTCCAAAAGGGGGACACTACAAAATATTCAGCTCAATGCCTGCGAGATTTCATGAATAATTTGAAAATTATCTCACTCCGCTTGAGATCTAACGAAGAATAATTTATTTAACATGAAGCCCATTCTTGATGGCAAATCATACTCTGTCCTTTTGCATATAATAATTGAGATATTTGTGAGAATTTCCTCAAAATTTCAATTTCAGATATTTCATAATACAATAACTGGAAGGAAATATCCAATTAAATTCTTGAGAATCATCCACACACTATATATTCAGTATAATTTGATACACCTTCCGCACTATTCTATCTCAGAATATCTCCAGATGCTTAAGTACAAATAAGATTAAAGTGATGCTATGGAGAAATGTTTGAATTAGTAAATGTTAAAATTGTCTTTATAGTACTTTACTAAAATTGCAGCTATTCTTACTTATGAATAATTGCTAATAAATCTAATTGCTTAGTAATTATATTTATTTCAAAAAATGTGGAAAATATTTGTTTAATTCGGAATTAATTTGAAACTTTTTTCCTTTTATCATTCACTTTTAAAATGAATTTTAATTTTATTTGGATAAATAAGTAAATTACTCTAATAAAATTAAAAGAACTGAAATTAGAAGACGTTTTACAAGAATAATTGTTTTCATTTTTCGTGACTTCTCTTCCTCTTTTCCTTTTTTTTTCGATTTCTAATATTGAATTCATTAATCCTTCAATATTTTAAAATTGTTTTGTGTTATGCTTTGTGTTCTGCCTAATTTCGACATAATTACTTATTTAAAAAAAAATAATGACTGCTATTTCCCTGATAAATATATTGTATTGAGCTCATTGATCTCACCTTAATAAATTTAATTATTAATCATTAATATTAATTTATTGTGCAGGTAATGCATTTAAAACAAATCACACAATTTAATTTTAATTGATGATTTTGTGAGAGTAAAATATTTTGCAATTTTTCATTGCTGAATCATTTGATATCTCTTTTTATTACTCTAATATTCTAATTCGTACTTATTTAAGAATATTTGAGAAAGTAACTGGATCATCTCCATTTTTTTAGAAGATATATTTAAATGAAATAAAGTATCGTGGTCAACTTTTAACGCTTGATGTTACTTAATACCCATAAGTTTTTTACCTAAGGGTTGATAAAATTTTATTCAAAACTTATTTTAACTTTTAACGTATATCCATTGTTGTAATCCGTAAAACAATCTATTACGAGAAAGCTAAATGATGAGTTTATCATAATTTTTAAGTCTTATAATACATACATTTTAAGCATATCAAGATTATTCTAAGAACAATTATAAACTATTAAGTAATACTACGCTCGGTTTTTGCACTTAATCTAATTTTATCTTTTAATATACTGTAAATATTTTAATAGTATTTATTTTTGTTTTTAAGTTATTGATTTTTTTATATATACACACTCCAACAATTTATTTTATTATTTCCTGAGGATTCTCTCCTTTTTATAGATACTGGTATCATTTATACAAATATCTCAATAAAAAGGCCTACAAAAGTACCTAATGTACGAATGGTTTAAGATAACATATTGATACTTTCATTTTTAGAGCATATCAAAGATTCAGGTTCTTTCTTACAAGTTTATAACTATGGTTTAGTAAAAAAAATCTATTATAATTATCAGAATAATGGTGTCTGAAAGGAATACAGAGAAGAAATATTTCAGCTTCATATGTTTACGTTGATACAAATACAGCAAGAGTTGCTTAGTCGTCAAATAAAAATATTTCAAATCTTACAACTGTGACCAAATCAATGTAATAATTAAATTTAATATTCTTAAGAGTTTCAGAATAAATAACTATTTTTCAGAATTGTAGATGTGTTTGAATTCCTTTCTTAATAATGAAACAATGGATTATGTGGCAAGTGGAATTTTTTCAAAGCATTAAATTCGATCATGAAATTCAGAAAGAAAATTATAATTATTCTTCTCCTTTCATTTTTCTAAATTATAATTAAAATATTTAGCCAACACTATAAATATATAATATGCATATCTTCACAACGTGGTTAAGGAAAAGTGTGTTAATCGATTAACAATACATATTTAAATAAGTACTAGAAATACTTTACTTATAACAGTGAGTAATCTTAAATCTTTATTACTTCAGTAATTAATCCGTAATTACTTCAAAACTAAAACTGTAAAATTCCAAAAATTGGAGACTTTTATGCACCTTATTTTCTACTCATGGAAATTCTTTAAGAATTATGAAAAGATGCAGAATTTGATGCAAATTTATTTTTGTAAACTCTTATTATAACATTTATATATTAAGTGGTATCTGTTGCATTTCTTCTTTCAACCTAACACTTAGGGTTGTATTGGATACCTCTCCAATTAAAATATAATGAATATGTTTGAATAATTGCATTTATATAAATGTTTAAAATAATTTAATTCGACGTTAGTTGGTTGATGGTAGAGATAGTGAGCTGAAGTTACCAGAGAGAAATGTCTGTGTCTTACTTTGCTGAATTAGGAGCTTTAGAAGTTCGTAGCTTTGCAGAAAATATCTGCATAAGGTTAAAAATTCTAACCCTCGTGTATTACTCTACTTATAACTTGAATCCGATTGGTTCCGATCAAATAAGTATTAAGTTAATGTATTAAACATTAGAGTCTAACGTAAGACATATCCACAAATAAAGTTTCTTAGGGAAGGAATTTTGATTATTCATAGATCTAAATAAAATAACTTTATTATCATCACTGTGGGATTTTCTGTTCATTACTCTATTTATTATTTCATAACTGTTTAAATAAAATAAAGGATGGAAAGTAAAGAAAGTAATATCAGTTGTTACAAGTAAGATTAATAAACAGGGGCAAAAATGTTTGAACAGTGAATGTGAGATTCGAAACGAAACTTAGAATGGTAGAATTCCATACTACAGAACGGTAAGTATATTACCGGTATTTTGCTTAAAACTAATTTTGTTTGAAAATTTTTCATATCATATTAATCCTACTCAAAGGAAATTCTGTAAAATTTACTTAGACATTTTATAGTAACAAATTTTGGGTATTTTTTACAATAACAAAAAAAATTTGCATTTAATAATTTACCAAAAATTAATTCTTCTAATACTGTAAATTTCCAAATTTTCACTTAAGTTTTTGTTTTTAGTTGACAGAATATATATATTCTAATTGGTTATAGAGGTCAATCAATTAGATAATCAATTAGATTTTCCTAAATCATCCCTTTTATAAGACATAATTCTTTTGGTAGAGAAATTAATTAAGTTGGTTAGCAGATCTTTTTATATTTATTGTTATAATATAACAATAAAAACAACAGATCTGCCAATTATAAGCAGAAGGTACTGAAAAAAATAATACATGTTTTTTTCGAGATTTTTTCAAATGATTTCTAAATTGAAAGTTTGGCTAATCAGATATTTATTAGCCGATTATTTCCTTAAAACTATTTGATATCAAGAAAAAAAAATAATGAAGAATTTTAATTAAATTTAATTTTTCAGTTATACAAAAGTCCATAGTGGTATAAAAATATCATTTACTTTACCTTAGTACTGGCTTCTAAATATCCAATATCAAACATCGTTTAAGTCGGATTTCTTTAAGCATTTGCTAAACTTCGTATTTAAATCAGTAACACATGTTTAAAAGCTATACTAGTGCAAGTAATTAGTGCATGGCATCTAATATGATTCAATGCAAAAATCAATAGAAATATAACTTTAAAAATAATGCATAATTTGACAGTATTTGTTTTAAAAAACATATTTCACTTTATCACTAACACCGTCGCAAAATTTACTCTTCCCGAAAACATTTTTGTAAATGATGCATATTAGCTACATTAATTTGGCTTAAAAATTGCTTCGGCAGAAATATCATAAGCATTTCGGGTAAGAAACTAATCCAGAAATATGTTACTATACGGTACTATATGGAACTAGTTGATTGAAAAATAGTTTTCCTTTTATCCAGTGAGCCCACCATATGGCCTACCAAAAAGACTCCTTCAACATACTTTCTATTTCTTCAATTCCTAATCTTTCATCCTTAAGTGGAAAAGGTGATTCTCAGCATATCTACTCTTCTTTGCCCATAGAATTTCATGAAGCAGGGATGTTTTCCGCTTATAAGCAGCAAAAAGTTCGAATAAAAGTCGCCGAAAGCTTCTTTTTAAAAGATCTATTAACTTGAAATGCCTGAAGCTGAGAGTTTTTACCATCCAAAGGAGAAGGATGGCTTATGGTACATGTTTCATTTATTAGATTCTATGACATAAATCAATAAGTTGTTGTGACCATTAATCACTCGTTTGGAAAAATGCTTCCTGATATTTATCAAGCATTTTTCTGTTTACAGATGGCTTTAGATAACTTATGATGTATCTTTAAAAATATTTTGGAAGTCCTAGGAAACAAAGAGAGACTTAAAGAAAGCGAATCAGTTGTGCAATTGAATCATTATCACACGTACTGGAAAAGGATTCAATTATGAATAATTACATATAAATCAAAATGGACAAAAGAATCAGTATATTCAAAATTTATTAAAATCGTTACGATTAATTTTGATCATTTATCCCTTTGATTTGAATTAGAACTAGTTTCAAGTTTCTGTACAACCTATTTTTATTTTCTTCATTATAAGGGAATTTGTAAGTATCCAATTTGATTAAAAAACGGAAGTAAGAATTACAACGGCAGTCATATCAATCATTTAGCTTATAAATATTTTTTGGAATATTATTAACTGAATGAAATTTTGAATAATTTAGACTTAAGATAGTCATAAGTAACTGGTATCGTTTTAAAAGTCCAATTTCTCTTTCAAATTTGAGGGGGAAATTCAGATCTTGCTGACTATTTTAAGCATTTAATTATTTGTTTTAAAGTGTTCTGTTATTGTAACTTAAATTTATCAAATGCTTCATATTGTTTTTAGTATTTATAAAAAAAATTCAAATTAATCTCTAGAGAGCACATTTTGTATATCAAGGACATATAACACAAAGATATAAAATATAATATTTTAAGAGAATAATAAATGAAAGCTTAATGTTCATTAACTGAGGGGAATTTTTTTTTTTTCGAATTGATAATATTAAAAAAAGATTTCTCTCCACGGTCAACAGAAAAAAAATGAATTAAATTATTTATAACAAAATTACAATGTTTAATTTTCAAATTATAATTGTAAAGTCTTGAAATTTCAGTTAAAATGTGTGCGTACGTAATTAATGTTGTATGTTTTTTATAACTTTCTGATTTCGAGATTATTATATTTTTCAAAAAAATAAGTATTGCTATTTGTAAATTCAATGAAAAGAAATATTTATAAACTTAATTCTATATTAATTATAAGATTCTTTTACATAATATAATTCTGGCCATGGTAGCCTATTGGACATGAGCACCAGTCGTGAACATCATGACAAAACTCTTGCCACTGTAGATCCACGGTGTAGCGGGGCTGATGCCTATTAAATCCTTCAGCGAGAGGTAGAAATCTTAAGATAGTGAAGCTGACTCTTGTGTCGTGTTCATAGTTAGTCTGACTTTCATAAAAAATTAAACAAAAAAACTGATATTTATGTCATTTTACATTTAGGTTTGTTTAATCTAATAATTTCTTTCCATATATATATATATATATATATATAAAATTTCAATTTATTTAAAATAGCTAACTGTGTATGATGTGAAACGATTTTATCAACGTGAATACAATGAATTTCTTGGCATTAGATAAAATGATATTTCTTAACTCATGCTTGTTACGTATACAATACGGTAGATATGCATACATCAATCATTCAATTGGAGAAACAAATATTTATTGGAATGTTAAATAGAATATACACTATGTAATCAATCACAGCTGTCAGAATAAGACTTTGAAATCAACAATAACTTCTATCCTTAAGAATTTAAGAAGTAAATTTTAAATTCAAAGAAAAAATGTTTCAATGCAACATACGTGTTAGGGTTAATGATTGCTAGAACAAAACATAGATATTGAGAATATACCAAATAACATTTATTCTGGGTTTCTAGTTGTCTTTATATTTTTGTTTTGTTTCAGTGACCTGATTCCTATATTCACGAATCCTTAAATATAAGTAACTTGAAATTATTCCAAATAAATTTCTATTTACTTTATCCGCTTTTCTTGCAAAATCTATTTATCATAACAGGATTTACATTATTGAAATAATGCAAATATATTTGAATATTTAAATGTTAGGAAATCACAAATGATAAAATTATTTTGGACCCTTTTATATATATTTACAATAATATGAATAGCATTGGATATTACAAATTTGCTCATAATTTAAATATTATTATAGGCTTATTTTTTCATAATTTAAATATTTCCTATAAACATTTTATATCTAAGTTTTTGAATGTCAAATTTATTCGTAATTTTCTTTATTCTTTTGACTATGTACCAAATAATTTTTACTTTCGTTATTATCTTTTAGGATCATTGCTTCATTTTCAAATTTGATAATGCACTATTCTTCTCTTAAATTTTGAATTACAAGAAATTTATCAGTTTGTCTGAATTATAGAATGCACAAATTGTAGCCAATAGCGGAAAATATGTAAAATATTTTTAAACACATGATAAAGTTTAATATAATTGAATCATATTTCCGGAGGCCATGGTAACCTACAGACCATTATCGCTGCCTTGCGACCAGCGTTGTTGTTGTCGATGCGTGGATTATCGGTGCCTTGTGGACACTAAAGACTTTCCATGTAGTAGGGCTGATATACGTTGCTCCTGCTCGAGGTCCCATGTCCTCTCGATGGCATGGTGTGAAAGTTTGGAGAGAGAGACGTCCTCGTCATTTAATCGAGGTTAAAATTTAAGAGGTCTTTCACCAATAGTCCTCGTGTGTTACTCTTAAGTGGGATGTTAACAAACAATGAATCAGCGAATCATAATTCCAATACTTACAAATATGTGATAAGACAATGATATCTTAAAAACTATATATACATTTTTAAAATATACATTAATATATTCATTTAATAAATCACATTTAAAGAAAACATTCACAAGTTGTTCTGGAAAATCATAATATATTTAACGCATGAATAAATTCGTAACCGATACTTTTTATAACAGGTTAGAAAAGCAAATTTAACATTCAGATTTCATAGAAAAAGAAGGTCCAGGTAGACCAATTTATTTGTGAATTTCTTCTGTAAATTTTTATCCAGAAAAAAATCCTTTTTTATGATGTTCTTGCACTGGTAATTGTTAAGTCCACTCTATTCCCTTATATTAAAAGCGAGAGGTTTATTGTAAGGATACAGGATGACATGCATCTCGATTGGAATGTTAGAAATGTTTTGAATTTAGTAGTCTAACTATTGTAAAACGAATAGGTCTTTGACTCATATATAGGTGCGTGCTCCCTTGGTTTCAATATAGATTGGAAATAATAAATCTTATAACTGTGCTTCTATGGTTCGTGGGGATCTTAGTAAATTTAGTGAACCTTAATTACTTATAGTGGTAACAATTCAATACAATATATAGAGCGGAGCCAACAACCTACGCATTTCGGGCTATTGTGTCGAATAGTTGGGATGGTCTTTTGATATTAGTGTCTTCTCTATAGTGCAAATTTGACTGTAAAACTTATCAGAATGATGTTCCTATGAGGGTTGTTGAGAAAGTAAAAGTACAAAAGATCTTTTGCTCAAAATGATTTTTTCTCAATAATGTTGAGCATCCTGAGATCGAGTGTAAGATTCTAGGAGTACAATACGCTCTATTTTGCCTCAATCGGTTGAAACCTCTTATTGTAGTGCCATGTTGAAATGAATGTTTCGATTTCAAATATCACCAGTTGTGAGTTGAGAAGAATAATTAGGTTTCAACTCTCGAAGAAAAATGCGCTATTCCGGATTTTTAACTAAATGAAAACTGTTCGGGAAGAAGATATCATGAAATGTACTAATATGTACAAGTTGAGTCGTTAGTTTAATGTGACAGAAAAAAACATCAATGTTTCGGTAATATAGTCATTACATCTATCTTTTCAGAAAGTAAAGAAAATCTCCGGAATTAAAGTTTGCCCCAAGGAATTCATTAATCCAGAATGGTAATGAGAAGCCCTAAAATTACAGAAGATGATACAAAGCAAATGAAAAGAAATGCTTACGATGATAGTATATTTGTTGCATGACACTGTGCATTCCTCCCCCTACAGCTGATACCACAAAGCAAATCTTGAATTCATTGGGTTAGTACATTAATCATACAGCCCTGAACTGACCTCCTTTATTATTTCATTTTTTTGTTCATTTCTATGAAACCTTTTATGGCAGGAAAAAAGGTTTCTTAATGCTCAGAAAAGGCACTAAAAAAGTAAATGACGTCAAACTCTAGTGTTTGATATAAGCTTATGAATTAAATTTCCAATTTTTAAGAAATTGAGAACAATTATTTGTGAGCAACTCTCAGAATTTTATCTTTAATAGTGCTACAGAGTTACATACCCGATTTCACTATTTGATTTTTGTACATATGCTCATTTCAAATGCCCCAAATATCATAAACTCTATGATATTTTTAATTCTAAAAATTATTTTCAAAGGAATAAAACTTCTTAAGCACATTATTATTTCAATGTATAAATAAACAATTTTAAAGGTCACTTAAAAATTGAAAAACTTACAGTACATTTAAGTTTCTAATCGAATTAATGACCCAACATAATTCTCTTTAGTCAGCGATTAATTTCGCTTATAATTTTCTTTTGATTATTTAGAAATGGAGGGAAAGGTATTTTACAATATAAACGATTCCTGTTAATAACGGACCATATCATTACTTGAGAGTATAACACCACATGTACTGAGGTATTTAACTTTCCGCAATATGCACATGAACTGGAAAACATTTAAATCTCTAAAATGGCTAGTTTTTATATTTTTTTAAATATAACTCCTGATTTTAACTTAAAAATAGAAAAGTGTTTCATAAAGCTCTTATGGTATACTAACTCTGCACGGCAAAATAGAATGGCAATTGATTTATTGATTGATGGCTTATTAACATTACTGTTAGAAGCATTACAAAGTCTGATTGCTGTGAAGATCGTAATTCTGATCCTCAGCTAAGTCGCATGGATAACACTTGAGCTGACACTGTCTTTCCCGAATTTCCTCGCCATGCCAAACATAAGATTTGGAGTCTCGAACCCACGACTCGACAAAGCAAAGGCTGCCGCGAGTTTTAGGCCATAATCACTAGGCTTCCGCAATCTCAGCAGAATGGTGAGGTGAAAAGAAATAAATACGAAACCTTGTTTGTTCGATTATTATTGCTGCGTTTTTGAAATGGACAGCTTGCATTTTCATGAAGTCTGAATTTAGTAAAAATTATGACTCCTGTAACAATTTTTGCACTTTGTTATTTTTTAATTTGGTTTTAAAGACCTATACAAATAATGATAACCCGAAATTATAGAGCTGTATTTGAACACTTTGAATATAGGAGAGTAAAACCAAGGAATATGATAAGGAGCTAAAAATTAACTTTTTGAAATTCTTAATATATACCATTTTCAAAGATTCAGAAGTTGGTTAGCAATCTTAGTAATTAAGAAAAACTTTTGAAATAGTATATCTTAAATTAAGATGTCCAATTTTTATGATTATACTTAAGTTGTATTCCAAAAGTTGGCCAAACTTTCCATTTATATCAGGCATTTTAATTTATATAATTGCAGAAGGGAAACTTTCTCGAAGAACCATCGATGCAGAATAATTTACGATATGCCCTACGTTCAAGTTTTCTTTCTCTTTAGTTTACTCTTCTTTACAAGCTTGAACCAAATTTAAAAACAATTTAGACGATATAATAAGAATCCAAAGTTGCATTTATCATTCTTAAAAATAGGAAGCATAAGATAAACCCAAAAGACATGTACTTTTTATAAGAAATTTTCAAAAAAAAAATATTTTTCA
The DNA here is from genome assembly GCA_019974015.1 of Nephila pilipes. NCBI lineage: Eukaryota > Metazoa > Arthropoda > Arachnida > Araneae > Nephilidae > Nephila > Nephila pilipes. The sequence goes on along the minus strand of BMAW01067410.1, from coordinate 508,083 downwards.
AAAGTATTATGCTGTCACTTATGGCGAGATGCAGAGAGAGTATCACTGTTGGAATAATGTACGGAATTGTGACACATGTTATGCGTTATGCTTACAAGATAATTTTTCAGTCATTCCTACTTTCATTCGATGTTGCTCTCTTTGAACCTACTTGTCGTTAGCGAGAAATTACTTGTGCTCATTCCACCAAGAACGTGGAAATTTAAACTTTGCGCGACTAGTTTAATGCACATTTCGACAGAATTTACATCTTCCCTCATACAATCATACAATGTGACACTTTTCAAAGGCTTCCAATTCTTCAAATGATTGTTGTTTACTTCTCCAAGAACTTGTAAGCTCCAAAATGATAAATTAAATTCAAATGCATGAGAAATAATCGAAATTACACGCTTTTGAAAAACCTTTGAAAAAAAGTCTTTAATGATGTGATGTGTCCCGTGATTGCTGACATAGCTCATACTTATATCATTGACATAACTGAAGAACAAAAAAGTTTCTTAATTTTCTTTTACGGACCTTGCTTCCTTCTGTAAATTGGTGCAACTTTCTTTTAACGATTAATGTATTTTCTCTATTTGAAGTCACTATTCATGTATGTAAAGAACAACACTCTTAATTAAATATAACCAGATGCTTTTAAGTCCTTGCTTTATAAAAATAAACAATGATGAGCACTTTGTTATGTTTAAAGTAATTGTACTGTTTTAGAATTTATTTCCTTATAACAAAAATATTTTGTATACAATTAAATAGAACAAATTAAGTTTTAAAATCATTGTGCGAATCTAAAATGATACCGCGTGAAAAATATAATAACATGTTTATGATGTTGTGTTAGAGACAAAGATAATGAGCAGTAATAGTTCCGATTATGTCCTAAGTTATAGGGTTTTGAAAAGAATCATTAATCGGATCAATCAAAAAAAGAGAAAACTTAAGTTAATTAATAGATATAATGCATGGGAAATGTGTTGTAATAGCCCGAAAAGATTAGTAAAGCGACTCGTTTATTTTTCCTAATGAGAAAATTGGAGTATAATTTCAGCGCTTAAACACTGTTCAAATACTACAATTCAAAATTAAGTATAAGATAAATTAATATATATCTCAGAATAAAGAATTTTTAAGTTAAATTTTTTCTCATTTTCTTTCTTTCACAATTCATGCAATTTTTTTTATTAATGTACAAGAAATCTATTTCAATTTGTAATGAATATTAAATTTAGATTTTAAAGACTTTTCTTCGAATCTTATGAAGTCTATGTCATACTTTTGTATGAGAAGTATTTTAAAACATTTCTTTCAGTTGAAGAGAAACTAAAAATATTGATCAATGAAGTATTCTCTCTATTTTGTTGATATATATATATTAACATTTAAATAAATAATCAAAATGTGAATTTTTAATAACTAAATATATAAATTAAATAACTTTAATTCAAATGTATTTTATAACCGTAAATTTTACTTTACAAAGAATCGTTAAAATTCGTATTTGCTGAACTGTAACTTTCTTTTGTTTTGCCGAATTAGCAACAGTTTTAATTTTCCCATTGGTTGAACTTTACTGTAGGTGAAAAGAGATAATTAGAGTTGGGGAATAAAATGAATCAGTATTGACATTATACTATTATTATATTGTAGTCAACCACAGTTAAATTTATCTGAATTTATCACAATTAAATTTAGCAATTTGATGTGTCACAACTTGTCTTTTCTCTACATCTGCTTATGTAGTTACAAACAGCAAATACCACAAACACATTTTACATTATAAAATTAATATGCGTAAATTAATATGCTAGAGGAAGTAGGCTAGAATTGCGGTCAAAATATTCCACTGAAGTGTAAACACACACAAACATACATACATATATACATATATATATATATATAATACTAATTTGGTACTTTGGAAATATTGAATTTAAAACATCTTGTGTTTAAGTCAGGGAACAATAGGGAAACATTTTATTCGAGGAGTAATGAATTTATTTTATCTTCACACGAGAGGAAGGGAAATACAACGTGATTAGCAGTGGATGCAATACACGTCCACTAACTATGATTATTAGGGGCGAAGTGAAAGAAAAATTTCTCTTATTGTTTCTCTAGCGAAGTTAACTTAAGCATTATATACATCACATAATAGATGTAGGGATCTTTTAGTTTCTTACGTAGAGTTTGAGTGTCTGGTAGAGAATATCCCTATTAGTTCAAAGTGTAAAAATTCTAATGAAGCCATTTTTTTTAAAATCACATGATCACATAAATAAAAAGATTAAAAGGAATAAAATAGAGAAATGTAACGCATTACGCTGTAATAGGACAATTCAATATAAGATAAATCAGGAAATTTAGAATTTTCAAATAAATAATTATGTATATATATATGTGTGTGTGTGTGTGTGTGTGTGTGTGTAATTGTTAAAAAGTAATAATATAAGAGTTGAAGAACAAAAATATGGCACAATAACAAAATAAAAATATATTTAAAATTGAGTTTCAAGATTCTTTAAAGACAGATTTAAGATTTAAAAGAAGAAAGAATATAAAGATTTGAGTAATAATACATAACATTTCACACAAAAAATGGATCAGTTCAAAGCATAAAAATAATACATAAATAGGTGTACAATAAGTAATTGAAAAATTGAAGTTTTTGAAAAATGAAACAAATGGGTAATAAAATCATTTAATATCGCCGTATTAATGTTCGAACCTGCCTTTTAGAAATAACTTTATTAAAAAAGATAAAAGGTATGAACCTAAATTCACGAGCCGAAGAGAATACTATACACAAAGAGAAAATATTCGTAAAAGAATAATAAGTAACATATAAAAAAAAGTTATAGGAAACCAAAATGCATAGTTGTAGAATATATTAAAGCTAAGTATGAAAAAAAATTAATTTAAATACATAAAAAAAAACCTATTAATTTAAAATTTAATCTACGTTGAATAGGGATAGTCTTTCAAAAGAAAAACCCTATATCCGAAGATATAAACCTATTTATATACATTTTACGAATTTAGATTAACTTGAAACAAATGAAAATAGAAAGGAAACAAAACTTTTTAAACAATAAAATTGGAAATTATAGATAATAAAATTCACAATAACTTCTAAAATAAAAGTTAATTCTTTATTTCGTGTGTTAATTAGGTCTTATTCTAAAATTTTGATATACATATTTCTATTTTTAGAAGTTTTTTTATTACATATATTATACGTTACAATAATTAAATTTTAAATACTTTAAGAAATAGAATTAATTACGAGAAATTTTACATTAACTATTTTAAAGAAAATCATCCTAGTAGTTCATATTTCAATATCTTTAGTAATACAGTATCGATAAATATTTTATTTTTGGCATATATTTTTGTCGCTTTGCAACCAGTTCCGGTTATGCGATTAAAAAGGTGAAAAAATTTAAATTTTAGTCTTATTTGTTTTTTCTATTGGGGTTATTATTTGAAGTAAATAAAGAAATATCAAAAGATTGTAGATTAAAATTCCATTAGATTAGAATAAAGATTCTAAAGATTCTAAGGATTAGAATAAATATTCTACTTTTATAATAGAAATTTTAGTGTAATTAGTATAAAATCTTTCATATTGGAAGTAACAATAGGTTCTGACTTTGAAAACGCCTTTCGCAGTAATTCAGATATTGCTCACACGAAATATTATACATTGGTCTCATATTACTTGATTCATTGATAATTTATATCGTTTAGTATATGAAGTTGGAATATTTGCTGTGTAAAGTTTGACTTTAAATAAATTAGCGGTCATAGAAATCGCTCAATATGTTCCTCCTATCACCATTACTACATGCTTAGTCGAATAGAATGGATTTCTGTTTTTTGAATTTGAATATGACAACTCCTCGTAATTTTTGGCACATGCATTCAGTCGAAATGACATTGCGCTCTTCAAGAGCAGTCTGTGAGACCGCACAACACTTTCAATGTTACAATTTTTTGGCAGTAGTACACAGGGCTCTGAAATTAGGTTTGCGGAGTTTGACCTGTTTATTTCATCTGGGTAAACGAGAGAACTGCAAAAACTGTTTATGAAGTTGAAAGTGATTTTAATGTAGAAAATGCAGTAAAGGGGATTTTGTCTGTGAAAACTAGCAATAGACTTTCTCATACTCTGTTTGTTTGGAATGACGAAAAGGTTATGCAAAGAATGAGATTAATAGAAAGAGGACTAGTAATGCTTGCAAAAAATCTCACAAATACTGATATTTCAGGTACTGAATGATTATCTATAAAGAAAATCTCTTAAAACATGATATTTAGATTTTCTGGGGGGGGGGGATTGTTACTTATTATTTTACGATGCATAATAATTCAATTCATATTTTACAAATAATTTTCGAAATAAATATTCTTATAATCGTGATAAATTTGTTTTCGAATAAATGTTGTAGTGAATTCTCAAAAATCGATTTTCCTATTTTTAGTACACTTTTCTGTTACAATTTTTTTTTTATTTTAATATTTTTGAAAAGGAAAAAAAAGGCTGTTTTGAAAGATACATCTCTACATTAATGTGGATTCTAAATACTTTATTAGGAAAATGTTAATACATGATTAGAGAGATAATTAAATTAATTTTTGGGCCTGTGTAATTACATAATGATTACCTCGAGGAATAAAAAAAAAATTGTATTAATTAATGAGTCGATGAATAATCAGTTGACAGAGAAACAAATTAGCAATGAATTGTAGACATTACTGATTTCATTCCATTTTCTCAAAGCTTATTCATTATTTTTTCAACGTTCTGCATTGCTGCAGTTCTAATTCGTCATTATCCATCACCGTAATCGTACATAATTTTAATTTTATCCTTTTGAAAGAAAAAATAATTATAAGGGTTCTGTATAATGAGGCAAAATATCATTTATATATTTAATCTAATTTATGTTCTGATGAGAATGATATATTTTTGAATAATATAGTGAATCTAGCGAAATAATATAATGAAGCGATTTTACAAAATTAATATCGTTTAAGCAATTTTTGTGTAAATTACTCAGTAATATTCTTTTGGAAATTTTTGTTGAATTTAAATTAAAAAACACACACACACATATATATATGTGTGTGTGTGTATGTGCTCAAATTTTTATGTTATTTCATTTTTTAAATTGTTTCTGATTTTTATTAGTTGTTTTCGCTGTATTAATTTAATACTTCGTTTTATGCGCTGAAGAAAATGTTTAGCTTATTTTCATTACAATTATTTACTTCAGATAACATTTGTGGTTTGATCTTTTATGTATGGAATGTTACATATTTGTTTTATTTGATTTTTTTATTCGCTTTGACTCGGTGTGTTATACTTTTACTTTTAACATTTTCGGGGTTGGGAAGTATTTTGTTTCTTTTTATCTTAATAAAATTCTCAAAAAATTTTAGAATTTATGTTACGTATTTTATGTATGATTTTGACAACTAGTATAACTTCAACGCGAATTAGTATAATTTTGCCATTTTGTAACACAATTATACCAAGTACCCAGTTTTTGCATTGCTCCAAATTTGTTTAGTCCTACCTCTCTTAATTTTAGCCGTGTCTGCTTTAAATGTTAAAAATTTTGTGAAATTTTAAACTTATCGGCATTTTTGAGCAAACGGATGCGGAAAATTTTTTTTAAATAAATTTTCTTACGTTTCTTAAGGTTCAAAGAGTACTAGGATTCACTTTAAATTGCATGTACATAACTATTTATATTTTTGAAAAAATGTGCTTATACCTTTCTTCTCATAATTAAAAATAAATAAATACAATGTTTCTCTGCGGCATTTGTAATTATAATTAAAGATTTGAACAAGTCTGTGTAAGCAGAAGTAGTATAAGTGTGAAATGTACTTGCTAAGGTTTGGTACATATCCTGAAGTTTATCAGTAAAACACGTTCAATTTGCTCGAGTTGTTGTAAGGCGGTGAGAGTGGTTGTAAAAGAAATTAATAAGTCAGTTCAGACTTTTCTTAAGCTGCAAACCTTTAATTTAAACATTAATGCTGCACGATACACAACATTTACAATAATACTATGCATCTAACTGAATTATCAGACATTGCTCGTTTCTTCCGCCATTGTTCTCCTGTTCCTTGCTTTCTCCCTCACTAAACTCTCCTTGCCTTGAGTTCTTCCTGCTCTGCTCGTCAAGTTGATTTGTTCTTCAACTCCGAGTCAAGTTCAATTGTTATTTTTCTTAAATCTTTATTGTATCAAAAGAGCAAATATTTATAAGTTACAAACATCGTGAACAAAAAAGCGAACATATACTTGAAAGCGAACACATACCTTCTTGCACGAATTTCTTAAATTCATTTAAATAATATACGTGTATAATAGGCTAATTAATATTCCTATTACATAAATAAGTGCATAGCTTACCATAAATTTTGCAATATAAATATATAGGTAAAATCTACGTAATGTTCATTATGGATTTTGCGAAATGCCTAAATTCTTATAACAACTTGTTATATGGTATCTAATAACATAGACTATGTTTACATCGCATGCCGAGAATCTTTTTTTTTTTTGTTTTGTTACCATAACAAATCAGAGTGGAACCTTTGGGATACATTTAAATCACATTAGAAACTTATGGATTGAAGTAAAAAAGATAACAATTACAAAAAATTAATTATACAAATTCCCTAAAGAAACAAAATAGGACAACAAGAGAAAATTGAAAAAAAATATTGAAATTCATTGAAAATAAAACGAAATGGAAATAAAACTACTTAATATTGCCACTAGCTAAGAACATGAATGCGTTCCTATACATATGTTAATGAATAAACTTTCTTATACATTAATAGCTTTATAAAAGAAATTAAAAACCAAATTTAAGAGGCATAGAGAATAAATGAGAACTTCTTTTCAGGAGTTTCTCTTTACCACTCTTTTCTCTATCTGTATGTTTTGAATAAAAGTGTTAGATCAATAAACTATATATTTTAAGTTAAAAATACTCTAATAAATATAAAATACCTAATTATGAATTACATGTCTATTCCAATCCCATGGAATTGTGCGATATATATATATATATATATATATATATATATATATATAAATTTTTTCCAGCTAATTATCAAAGTATTTATTGTATTTACCAATATACTGTAAAACCAGTTCCTGAGTTACTCGATAGATGGCACGTCATATGATAGTTCATGCAGCGCCACCTATTCCTGAATAAAACTGAGTGACATTTCGTTCTCGATCTCTTTCCTCCACTTTCCTCTTCTCTTCTCCTTCGCATTACCAGCATCGGAAGTAAAATCCGAACGCCGGAGCGCGTTCCGGCGTGCCCATTGCCGATATGGGATAAAATTAGTTACGTTGTCATCTATCCGTCTCGGGAGAATTGTTTACTCTTAATAGAGATAGCCTGTGTATAGATTAAGGTGGAAATATTTTCACTCTCCATAATAAACGAAATGAAACAAGTTGAGCCTCATCATTGAATGTCGACGTAATCATCATAGAATCTGGTAATGAAATTACTCCCCTAGACTAACCAGCCCTTTGAGTAAGAGCAAACCATTGTAGATTTGGGATGTACAATCTCATCACCAATCGTCTACATATATATATATGTATTCAAGTAAGTATAGATGCAGGTTGAATTGAGCACACAATGTATAAGTGAATGACGAGATTTATTAGTAAACTAAAAACAACTACTCTTGGTTGAGAACTCTCTCTCTCAAATTGAGAACACATAAGTTTTTATATTTAATGAGAATATTCCAGAACTTGGCTTTGGAAACATAAAGAAAATTCAGGATGATTCTAGAAATTATAGAAGTGGTAACAGAGAACAATTAAAATAAAAACATTAGCTTGAATTGTTAAAGTTATCAGCACTGGGGTTTTGAACCCAGAAACTCTCATTTTTAGAAGAGCGTTTTTTCTCTGTGCTTTCGGGGTTTGTATGGTTCGTGGTATTGATCTCCCCTCTAAAAATAACTTAGCGCTGTTTGAAATATTTCTGCTGTAAGACTATCATCCGTGAACGTGTCATGGGTCTTGAATACGCTTGAGAGGATTTGGACTTTCTTCGGTGGCTGGATGTATTTCGTCTAGGATTAAGCTCTTCAGAAGCAGTAGAATGATCTTGAAACTTGATGGGTGCATCGGGATCTTAGGAGGGCTTCATTCGAAGAACATGTCCGTGATCTGGGATCAAATTATTGAACTTGACTGGTTACGTTTGATAGAAGTTTTAAGACTTGTTAGTAGTGAAAGACCGAAGTTTTCGAATAGACGTACCTTTCGTACATGTTTGAAAATTCATACGAGTTCTCCCTGTTTATAGATAGGTATTCAATCTTTGGAGTCATAACACCTTCGATAATTTTATTGTGCTTCCAAGAGTTTGTAGTCTCGCCAACTCTCTAGATTCTTCAGCTCTTGATAATAATCTAGTTATGTAATCTACTTTAGTTTCTTCAATGTGAATCGGGAACATAATATCGATGATCAATTTGAATTCACACGCCCATACATTAGGTATAAAGGTGTGAAATCAGTAGTGTCCTTCTGTGCGGAGTTGTCCCCAAAAGTAACGAAAGGCAGTACTTCATCCCAGTATTTCTGATAGACTCCAACTTATATAGACACCATGTCTGTTAATGTTCTATTAAAGTGCCCTGTTAGCCCATTAATTTAGGGATGGAATGCAGTTCGCTCCTTGGTGGGTAACATTTTAGAGTGATTAATTTCCGCAACCAGTTTGAAATGAAACATTTACCCTCGGCCTTTAATGATTACTTTTCTTGATCCATTTTTTAAGGTAATGTCCTCAATGAGAAACTTAGATACTTCCGTAGCTTTAGCTGTAGTTAACGCCTTTGTGATTACATAACGAGTAAAGTAATCAGTACAGACAATGATTCTTTTATAGTACCTCAGTGGCATTGAAATTGTACAAGCATGTCTATTCCAATCCCATGGAATGGTGCTATTACAGCTGGGATATGTACTAGATTACTAGCCGGCTGAAATGGAATGGATTCCGTTAGCATTCACGGCAGTGTATAACATATCGACGCTATGTGCAATACAAACCCTGCCAATAAAATCGCTTTCTCACTCAGTCATAGCAATGTTTCTCACTCTGTCATGTCTGCACAATTCCAAAGTGGCCTTCTGTATGTGCGTCATGAAATTATTGGAGTATATCTTTGCGTAGACGTCTCGGAATGAACAGTAACTATATTTTTCCATCTAGATCAAAGTTCTTTTTACAAAATATTCTATCCAATGATTCACAAATGGTTCTTATTTGTTCTCAATGTTTTCGCTGAAGAGGGAATTTTATTCCAGCTATTATTTATTCATCTATTCCGCCGCTAAGTCAGATGAGGAGCCTAGAATATTATCTTCCAACAGATTTCGAGAAAAGCTGTCAGTGTCTTTATGCTTTTTACCACATTTATATGCAATTGATACGGAATACTTCAGATTGATAATCTTACCGAATGGTCCTTAAGTCTGATTAGCCTGCATAGAGAATTATGGTCTGTCACAACATTAAATGCTTACGGAAATGTATGGCCTGAATTTGTGCACTGTCCATAAGAACGGGACACATTCTCTTTCAGTGGTGGAATAATTCCTCTCTGCTTTTGAGAGAATCAGTAAGGCAATGTAAGCACTTTTTCTTGTCTGTCTTGTAATTTTAAAAGAACAGGGCCGATTCCGTAACCATTGGCATCTGTACATAGCAATTTCGGAGCCTTAATACCAAACCGGGCTAAAATAATGAGCTTAACTTTTGGGATGGTGACAGTGATCTGAAGTGGCGTGTTTGGGGTCGTACTCGAGATAGGCTTCGTGAGGCGAATCTGGTGGTTATTCAGTTGCAGTCGGCTGGGTCCCTCACGTTGGATCTTGGTTCCGCATCGTTTCTCCTGATGGTTCTGTATGCTCAAAGATAGCACAGCGCTCCTTGCAATAACGAATAACATGTTGCGGTCTACCACAATGGAAAGAGACCAGTTCATTGTCTACGACTTATCAGTTGCCCTAGGCTAAGGCTCAATAGTTAGTCTGTAGCTTTTCACAAATGTTGAATAAAGTGGTAGGAATCCGGATCGTGGACGAACTTAATTCCTTTTTTTTCACTCGTGCGATAGATGACAGAACTTCCTGTATCACTTCACGGACATTTACTTCTGTCGATTGTGATTGTATTCCTGAAATTTCAATATTCTGTGTGCAAGTACCTGTTGGAGCTCTTTTCGGAATATTTTCCCAATCATAGTGACCAGATCCACTTCTTCGGTTATTGATGACATTGGATGACGCTACGTAAGTGATCAAATTTCTTTCGGGTAACTCGTCTCTCTCTTTCAGTTCTTTTAATTACTGCCACCATTTTACAAATTCTTTCGTGTTGCGAGTTTTTCAGACAGGAGAGCTTGATAATAGTCCTACGCAATATCCATGAAGTGGAACTCTTTTCATCCTCTGACATTTGAGGATTCATTTCCTGATCAAATCTTAGCACACTTTGAATATGGGATTACGTGCTTCACCAGCTATTTTTGCACAACTTTTAAGTTTTTTCTAGGCATTTTTCAATTATCGTCTACTGTCATCAAATGTTTTACTGAGTTCCCACTTGAATTGGACCTAAGATGTTAGAAGTTCTATATATTTCTCGAACCAGTCCCGAGCTGTTCCATCCTGGAAAAAGTACACTTTTGCCAGGCCGAAACTTTCATGACATTTATTGGAATTTGCTACTAGATAATACTCATTAAGCCCCTTTTTCGGGTCATGTGATTAATTCCACAAAACAAAGAAGAAAATTTATGGTCAGATGCAATTGAGGTTTAATAAGCATGAGTTTTCGTGGCCATCCCAATTGAAGTTATAGATGCTATATAGAGCCCGAACACAGTATATATATATATAAATATAACGAAAAAAAAAGAAACTGACGCACCAAGAAGGAGTTGTCCGATGGAGAAAAAAATTAGCTTATAGATAAATTATGTACAGAAGAGAAAATGATTAAAATTTCAGAAAAATTGAATGATTTATTTCGGAGTAACGTAGTTACAAAGTATAGAGCACAAAAAGGTGTTGAACCATCTTAAACCTGGATGCAAGCAGCCACACTACTTTGATTAATGTGATAAAGCTCCCTGATGGTCTCCTGCAGTATTTCTCGATAAAATTTCTCCAATTGTCGGCATAGGTCATCAACATTCCTTGGTAGATGCAGTCGCCTTACCATCATATCCCATACAGGCTCGATTGGAGAGAGATCTGGCCTGCCAAAGAAGTGTGTGACAGGCTGGAAAACAGCTCATGGCAAAACGTGCCGTATGTGGCCTGGCTTTATCTAACTGAAAAATACTGCCAGGGTGCTTCAGAATGAAAGGTAGTAAAACAGGTCTCAGAACGACGTACCGCTGTGCTGTAAATGTGTCTCTAATGACGACGAAAGGGCTCCGGCTATCAAGGGAAATCCCCAGACCATAACTTCTGGTTGAGGTCCTGTGTGGGGTGCAATTGTGAAAGCAGGATCGGTAAGCTGCTCTGGATGTCTCTAGGCACGTCTTTGACGATCGTCTGGATACAGTTGGAAGCGGGATTCGTCGCTAATCGCTATACGTCCCCAATCAGCATCAATTCCATTCTGATCGAGCCAAGCGGCATTATAATCAGGCTCGACCGTGTGTAGGTGTGAGTGGGGGGGGTAGTGGTCGGTACGAGCGTAGAATTTGCTCTTTTAATCATCTGTGAATGGTTTTGGTGGACATTCGCGGGCGGGTCACACGTTTCATGGTGGATAACGACGAAACAGGCGCTGCGAAAGTTCATCTGATCCGTCAAAAGATCCTGACGCACAAACTTGCCGATGTCGCTATAATTGGCAGAATCTTCCAATCGCCACACTGCTTCAACCCATATGACGAGTGATTCTCCGATTCACCCAACTTGCCTCTTTTAATCCAATAATACGACCTCTTTCAAACTCTGACAGTTGCTCGTAATGAGCTCGCATCCTGTGGCGAGGCCTTTTTTTCAGTTGTTGAGAGATATCCTAAATCGCAATGCAACAGAAAATTTGACCATCAGATTGAGAATTGCTCTTATAAACACCTGCGCTGTTGCTCCCACTGTTCACTCATTGGACACCAAAAAAAAATGTTCGGTCTAAATGTGTTTGCATACGAAAATTCATTATAATCGGGTAACTTCTTCAGGGTGAGTAATTTTTTTTTATTATTGAGTGTATATATATATATATATATTTCTGAATTTTTGTCTTTTTAAATATTTTAAATTATTCTTTCATAAATTTTCAGTATATATATATATATATATATATATATATCATACCTAATTTTTATTTTTTGAAATTAGTTGAATTTCCCTAATTATTTCTCAAAATATATATAAATGTATGGCGTAGAATAAAGCTCTTAATTATTTCTAAGCAATGTTCGTTTAAATATATTAAGTAATAATTAGATAAAAAATACTTAAATAATAACTGAAATATATACTTATCATAATACTTATATTCGAAATATATATCTTCATAATTATATTTATATTTGTAATATATTCATATTATCAAATATATAATAATAATGCATATAATAGAAAATACTTTAGAAAGTAAATATTACTTAATTTTTCAAAGTTACCTCAATGTAATTTCTTTGATATTAAAAAAAAAAACTATGTAAGAAAATCAATGAACTTAACTAAAATCTCAAACAAACGTTTATGTTTAAAAAAGATTTAAAGTTTTATAAGTTAAAAAGGACCAGCTGCACTGAAGAAATTAAAAGATCTACAAACTGCTGCTTATGCTTCCAATAGTTTCCAACACTTTTCAGATGAAAAATATAAAAAGAAATTTTTATCCAATAATTGAATTTTGCATCAATTGTTTTAGTTTTCTCACTTTTCCCTGGTTAAATTTATTTTACAAATGTTTGTTTAAAGTTTCTTGTAATACGGGGACAGAATATTAAACAATGTATTTTCTAAAAATTTATAACTATTTGTTTTCTGATCTTTAAATTTGCAAGCAACCATTAGATGTGCATATCATTTGATTTTCACAGCCATTTACATAAGTGAAAATTATCAACTCCAACTCGTTAAAAACCATCTGCTGTTAATTATTAGCTAATGTTTGAGGAATTGAGGACTAATAAAACAGAAATAAAATAATTATTGTATGTGAACTTTTCAAAATTACCATGTTAAATAAAAGAACTGTTGGCATCTCAGGAATCTTGGTAATTTCTTAGGTATGTAAAAATCGCTTATTTATTGCGTAGAATTATAACTGATTAACCTCATTGCATATTTTATTATAACTAAATTTTATCCATATAATATCAAAACGTATAATGGTAGATGTTCTATCTATGGAAAAAATATTATTATCTGTGACTGCTGATGAATGAGGATAAATAAGTCATAATTGCATTTTATTGAGAGATGTATACATTTTCTCGTGAAATCATTGCAATTTTGATTAATCAATATGTTCTTGCTTTCTTTTTTAAATATTAATGAATCTTTAAATACTGGAAATGCATTCTAATTAATGATTGATGGTTTAGTAAATATTTATGAGAGAGAGAGAAAGATGTATGAATTGTTTCATTGATAAATATTTAATGCTAAAGATTGTAACTATTATTTTTTTGTTTAAAGGTTCTTTTTAAGCGATTCATATTCTTTTCTGGTTTTCATTTTGTCTCTGAAGATATCTTCAAATTCCAAATGATTAATAATAATTGTTTGAATAATTAATACCCACTCATTAAATGTACATAATTAAATTACGTGATGTTTTACTGATCTGAACCCATTAATTTTAACCTCTTACTCTTCGCATAATTTTGACTGTTTGCTCAAAAAATATCAAATATTTCTGTGGATATTTATGAAACACAAAACCTATTAATATAAAAAGGCATTTTGCTTTCAGTACACTTATATAATGGTATTTTAAAGATATAAAATTTTTCTTTTAAATTATTTTATTTCACTTTATATTTAGCTTTCCTCATGCATCCAAGCACTGCATAAATAATGTCCGCTATTATTTGCAAGCAATAATGCATTTATTCAATATAAAAATAGTTTTTCTTAAAAAAAAATAATAGATTTTTTTCTCCCCCCCCCCATGATAAAGTTGAAATATGATCTGTAAAATCCTGCATTGCAATCTTTAGAATAGTACCTGACTCTTCTCGGCTAATTATTTTTCCATTTACATTCTTCTTAAATTAACTTGCTTTACATTTTTGGTAGGGTTTCTTTTTACTCTGCATGTGGTAATTCTAGGAATGAGTAGGCACTGAAACTATTCATGTTACAAAAATCAAACACAAAAAAATGATAAGTATTGAAATTGAATTCTTTCAAAACATTATCTAATGAAATAAATTCTAAATTTATATTACAATTATTGTATAATCAAATAACAAGTATTGCACTGTCATCTATAAAACAGTGTGTATTCAAAAATGATACGATCTAGCTAAAAATTGGAATCTATATAGTATTTTATCTCAAAAATGGACGCCGTTTGAGATACGGCCAAGGAAATATGTGTTCGAATTGACTCCCTATATGAGAAACGGTCATACGATTAAAATGTTAACCCATTATTAATGTAAAACTTATGACTGTGGTAAAACGTTTTGAAAGATAAAATTTTCATTATAACATTCATAGATATACAGGTCAATCAACGATAGATTTTTACTATCTAAATGCAATAATTTTACTCGCTATTTTAACTGTGGGTGAATACTGAGATTGCGTAATATCTTAGAAAATTTTTAAAATAGAGAAAAAACATACGTTTGCTTTAAATTCCACAATTTTTGTTAACACTGTATTTGACCTGAGTGTCTGTCGTCTATTAAAACGTAAATAACATTCTTTATATACTTAAAAATATTTTTAATAAACAACAATTTTTGCTTGTAAGCAAAAATAAGTTTTGTCCATATTCTCTTGACTTCAACCCCTCCTAATTAAATGTCAGATTGGTGATTCGTTGGTTCGGTCATAACGCCACTAGTGAAAGTATTACAGCCACTAGTGAAGGAAATATTACCATCAGTAGCCGTATAACTCTACAAGCTATGAATTTCAGAAAAGACTGTGCTTCATGCATGAACCATATGCCATCCAAAACAAAATACGCCACATATTATTAAAAAATGTTAAGCAGATCTTACAGAATCAATATTATATTTTATTCTTGGTATCCTTAACCATCGCAAAAAGATAAACTTATCATTTCGAAATAATGATGATCATCTCGGGGAAATCACGCAAATGATGATAACTTCGTTCTTAAGAAATGATATTTCGAATATTAAGAAAAGTGTACTGATATAGCTTCTTAACTTTCTTTTCAAATGTTAGAATTATCTGTTTGTTTACTTTTAAATACTGAGCGGCTGAATTACCAGCACCAGCCTTTCTATCTTCAAATAACTTATATCATATTTTAATTAATATTTTAATAATCTTTGTACAAAAGACTTATATGTATGACACTTCGATTTAATTTTATGTAATAAATATTATCATTAACAAATTCTTAAGCAATGGCATATTTAGCTATAGTTTCTCAATATATTTTTCTCTGTATTTTGTTTTTATTCCTATCTAAGTCAAATTTCTTTTTGAATGAACGAAAATAACAAACAGGAATTTGCATTAAAAGTTGAAAGTAATGAAAGATATGACATGAATGGAAAAAGAATAGTTAAGTCTTAATAATACTTACAGTATATTAGTTTACTTTATTCTTTGTCACATTTTGGATTCATTAACTTTAACCATATTGGAAGAATAAAAAGAACCATCATTGAAAACACGTAGTGTACATAACTGTTAAAAGTATTGGAAAACATTTAACGTATTTATATCAGAATAGTATCAAATTAAGAGTTTCAAAAAAAACTCATTAGGAAGCATTCATGTTCCAGATGATTGCCTGTCATTAAAATAATTTATTATGCATGAATTAACTTTACTAACCGAGCAAGGCAGCTTTGGCTTCATGTGACTCACCAACATATATGAAAGAACTCTTCTAACTAACCAATATTAGTTCTTTATTTATTCGCCAGTCTACTTTCAGTTTAGATCACGTTGAATATATGATATTCATTAGTTTGAATGTATCACTGAAAGGTGGTGAGGTACTTCTCCTTAAAGTGGTGGATGGGTCTATTTGAATCAACTTAACATGTTTTAAGCATGTCTGAAAGATATATATTTAATAAATAATAATGAATCCATGTCAAATGAGGCTGATATTAGGATCCAAAAGATAAGCTAGAAAGCACACGCAATACAGATTCTCAGCAAGGAATTTACGAAGGTGAATATAAGTTTCAAGAAACTGGACTAGACTACTTCATTGTTTCTTAACAATGAATTACTCTGGTCCCACTTGGAAGCAACACGATGGTTGTAGGCAACGGGTCTCGTAATTTTGAGCCCCTGTCAAGTAACGAGGATGGTATCTGAACTGGTACCTTGTAATTTAAACTTTTACACCCCGCCAATGGGAGGACTTGTCACTTCGACATAATTAATACACATCAACTACACGGTAGGCAGCATCAAGACCTGAACCCTCAACTGACGGATTTAAGGTTGGCGACGGTGCGACCATGCCCACTAAGAAACTACTGCCAATGCTTTTACTGAAATATCTAGATGCATTTCATCATTGCTTTCAATGCTTTCCATACCAACATTTAATTTTCATACACAAATACTTCCTTATCATCATCCATATATTTACTGGTACCAATCATTTCAAAAACTCAAACTTGCAATCGGCTTATTTACGGAATGTGAATTTTTGATAAGTTTTTGTAGATAAAAAATACACTCGCGGTTTATACATCAATCGTCTAATTTTCATTTATGTAAGACAAACACATTTTTTTATAATAGCAACAAATTCAAAGTCTTTAAAAAACTACTATACCTTAAACTTATAAAAACAATATTTTTGATGTCAAGAATGTTTATAAAGTTCGTGTAATACATTGGAAAAATTTTTACTTGATGAGAAAAAGAGAAAGAGAGAACTTTATCATTAAAATTCTATGTCTCTAGGTAATAGGATTTTTAAATCAAACATTTCAAACTTTAAGAGCTTTCAAGATATGAATTGGTTCTTTTCAAATAACATTTTATGAAGAATGTAGTCATAAAATGACGTATAAATGTATATTAATGTAGCAATCTTAAAAAGGCATTTTTCATAGTTTTCTTTAAAAAAAGCGTTGAAAGGAATCTATCATTTTTTTTAAAGAATGCTCTCGAAAGTTCCCTGACTTTCATTTAACATTTATTTAGTCTATTGAAATAAAGATATAGTAACTCCTTGGTGAATGTACTGTAGCTTTTCAAAGTAATAAAAATATTTTTTATGTTAACATTTGATATTTTCCTAAATTTAGAAAAAGCTTCTTTCATCACATAATGTATGCTTGATAAGTTTTGAAAAATTACACGAGGTATTATTAATATAAATTTTAATACTTTCTGAAGCATTTTCTGTGGATCAGTATTTACTTTTTTATATTTTTTTCTAACTTAAAAATTTTTTTAGTGAAAAAGCTCGTGGAAAATTTTATTTTTATGCTGGTGTTTTGTTAAAACTCTATAAAGATTGTATTTTTTTTTATCAATGAGTGATTGTGATTATTTATTATCATCTAACTGAGAAGTAACTAGAAGGCTATTGGAAACAGACATCGTAATTCGGAACATCAGTCAAGTGACGAGGACAACACTTGAGCTGGTGCTTGCCTCTCCTAACTTCCACACTGGGAGGACTTTGAGTCTTAACATATTTAGCGTGTATCAACCCCAGCTTTATAGCGTGTCTTTAGAGGCATCGAGACTTTGATGAATGGAATAAATTTCTTTTGAATTTTATTGAAACTTAAGAATTTATTCATGCGACTAAATGAACCTCATTTTGAATATTAATTTCATAATTTTCCGCGATACTTAAAGTATTTGCTTCTTAATCTGTACATTTTGAATAAATAATTACTTTCTTTTTTTATTTTCTTGAAGATTGACTTTGTTTATTCTCGAAGTATCTTTAAAATTTTAATTTTATTTAATTATGCTTTTAATGATTTTGCTTCATAATTGACAAATATTGAAGCATTTTTTACACAATTCAGCTTCAAATATAACAAGTAAGAGACAATTGATTGTTCATTACGAAACCAAAATCAATGACACTGGTTATTTGTTATAATTTGTATCTTGTCCTATCACATATAGCTTATAACCATTTCATCCACAGCTTTAGATTCTTAGATACTGAATTGAAATTTAAAATTAAACTCTGTTATTACTTTCTCAATTGCTTGCGATATTTGCTAAAGTATAATAACACATGCTTTTCGAATATTTAACAGCAAGAGTACCATCTGGGATTATAAAGATATTATTAAACATCGAAATCCCTCTGTAAAATACTTTCCAACAAACAGGAAATAAGAGAGTGAATTTGGAATTAAATTTGGTTGAGCTGGTAGTAAAGCTTACTTTGGATCACCATAGTTTGAACTACAGTTATTGTGATTGATTAGGCACCCCTCTGATCTGTTGATGAAGATGGAAATAAAAATTAATAATATTTCTTACTATTTCTAAAATATTTTTTGCTTAAATTAATTCAAAAATAATTTATATATTTCTTACCGACACGTTTAGAAGCAACACGAGGCTATTGGTGACGGATCTCGTAATATTGTACCTCGGTCAAGTGTCCAGGATGATACCTGAGCTCTACATTGAGCTTCATCTGCACCTGAACTTTCAAAGTATCAACTAATTTCTGAGTTACTTGCGTAATATTCCAGATAAGACATCCTGGAGCATAACATAAGCAGTTTATACATATTTTAAAGCTGTGTTAATTTAAATGTAATTTCCTATAACGCTCAATTTACTCAAGCGCTTGCCGTACATTGAAATGCTACACAGTTAAATGCCTGTAACTGGTTTCAATGTCTTAGATATCTATCAAAACTCTATGGTACTGACTATCTTTAGTGGTTAATTTATGTGAATTTAGAGCGGAAATTCTCTTTTAAATACTAGTTTTAAACTAAGTACACTTTATCAACTAATCCGCCTTCAATCTGATTTTGATTATTTTCTCGCAGTTAAATACTATTTTTTTCATTTTTATGTAACACTTTATGTTTGATATTTTTTTCCAGAAAAAGGCTATTTCTTTTACAAAGTTAAAATTCTCAGTGAGTTTAAGTGTACATGCGTTATGCTATAATCAGTTAGTTTGTGAAATACTCGTAAGTTTGAAATGGCTATGATCCCCGTTTTGTGTATGTTAAACTTCATCTTATTTCATTAAATAAGTACAGAAGTTCATTAAAAAATAATCACATAAGTTTATTTTGTTAAATTCATAAGTTCATTAAATAAATAAGCACAAAAGTTGTTTATTATAAATTCATTAAAGAAGCTCGTTATGTTAAACACATAATTAGTTTTTACTCTGAAAGTTAATATGAAATTAATCTAAACAAATGAACACTTTTATTCATGCAAATATTTGGAAATCTTAGGAAATATTCCAACCGTAGCCATAATATCCAATTGGATAAAAAAAACAGAAGCGAATACATACTAAGCACTCAAATCATCAGCAAACAGATCATACCATCCGGGCTTTTGCTCAAATTCAATTTAAATAATATTGCACAGAAAAGAACTTGTAAAAGTATCAATGTTTTAGAACATATTCGTTTGACTTGTAATAAATATGCGTTCCGTAGGAATCATCTGTAGAATGTGTTCTGGATAGACCCATAGCTCAATTTTATTTTCAAAGAAATGTTGGAAAAGACATTGGATACGAAACAAATGTTCAGAATATTCTTGCATATATGATGAAACATTTTGATATATACTAAATTAAAAGAATATTTAAAGGGGATAAAAGTTTTGTGTTTCTATGTCTCATAGAACTAATCACTCAATCAGCAAATAACATCAAACATAAATTATCATTATGAGTTAAGAGAAAACGTTCAACAAAATTAGATTTCGATAATACAATTCATTGATTCCTATTCAATTTTGATAAAATATAATATCTCATGTTGTAGAAGTTTCCATACTGGCGATTCATAAATTCATAACACAAAATCCTCGAGCTTTAAGGGTACCAGGACATCAGGGGTAAAATAAAATTTCAAATTTAAGAATCTTTCTTTCTGAGACATTTATGTTTTAAAAGTTATTTGTACAGTTTTGGAATTTTGTGTGCTTAATAAAAATATTTCAATCATTTTATTGAAATGTAAGAGTATCTGTTAGGTAAAAAGTTTTTCTTTCCCTTTGAGTTGAATATGGATATGATTTTTCAGATATGTTTGCTTTTAAGTACCATTTTTTTAAAAAAATAATATGCCATGAATGTACAAACTATTTACTCATCAACAAGTAAACAATCCACAAAACGCAGTAAATTTACTTTTTAATGATATGACTGTATATTTCCTTTGAAAAAATTATAGAACTTCATAATTATAAAAATATTAATTTTTTTTCTCTATCTTCCTATAAAAAGTTATTTCTTAAAAATTAGGTATCATTTAGAGAAAAAAAAAAATTTTAGATTTACTACATGCATAAATTCCTTATATAGAAGAATAAAAAAAATGGAGCCATGTTGTATAATTGTTTTCTTTAAAATGGTACCTATATTTAAATATTTTTCAAAAATCATGACCCTACTCAGCTAAGAAAGAAAGAAAAACTTTTGACAAAAAATTCTTTTTATTTTTCTATAGACTGATCAAAATGTCATTATTAAGCATTCACAAAAACCTAAGCTCAACAAATATAATTTGAAAACATTTTTATCACAAAAACAAGAAGTCTTAAATAAGGTATTCCACTATTCTCCCGATGTGCTGGTAACCTTAAGAAAATTATTTTTACACCTATGTTGAAATGCACTTCTAAGATAAAGCATATTTTTTTTAATATTTACAGCAAATGCTCAAAATATCCTCCCCTTCTAGGAGACAATGCGTAACTCGCTGCCGCAAATTCTGAGAAACGCGTTTCAAGATACTGATATTTCGTCATCATTTGAGTAATATGGGAAATTTGAGGTAGTCTATTGGTTGGGGATGATTTCCAGAAACTATTCTTTAAATATCCCTATAGGAAAGGGTCACAGAATGATAAAATTAAGAGAAAAAGATTATTGATTCAATACAGATAGTATTATATGCAATATGTTTAAAGAATCTATGCTTATAATTCAAGATTTTTTTTTTCTTTTTCGCATTCGACTCCTTTAAAGAAATATTTATCCACCTCATACCACGACCTATGCATTTAACAGTTTTGCTTTGTCAGTATATTTAAAGAACTGTGTTTATGAAAATAATTACCAAACAATAGAGGATCTGGAAATTATCATTATTCAACGGACAATAGAAATCAATTTCACCATTTTGAAACTCATTTCTAAAATGAAACGAGTTCAGCTATGCATTCAAAATAAGGAGAGTATTTTGTTCATTCGTCGTAGATGTAAGCTCAATTTTTTTTTTATACATAATTTTAGAAGTTGTGACGTTGGGCTATTCGCGATTTTTTCATCACAAACCTTGAGGACTTTAATTGAGATTGATTGCATGAAATAACAATTTCTTCCCAACGAAAATGAAACGTGATTATATTAATTAGATGCAGGTTTAAATGAAATGAAGTAAGCCAGATATAGTGATATATAAGTAAAGCAACATTTATAGAATAAAGGAAGAATGTGGTTAACTCTGAGAATATTTATAACAAGAGGCCGACAATATCAAGAGCAATTAATGACTATAGCTGTCGCGGAGGATTTGACAAATAAAAACAACCCCAATTCGAAGGGTTTGGTAAGAGCATATTAATTCAATAATGTTTGAATTTGTGGGTTAATCTTACAGTCCAGAGTAAGATATAACTCATTGAATAATATATTATAATATTCAATGATAAATAGTTATGTTGGAGATTGATAGATAAATAGTTGAGTTGGAACAGACTTGCATGTCTTTGCATTTGTGATTGACTTTTAGACTTAGTTGTATTTACTTATTCTATGGTACAAGAGTCGGATAGAAGTAACACAACATTACAAAGAGATTTTTATGATTACCGTGAAACATTTATAAGTCTTTTGTTTTTGCATCTTACCAATAATCAGTATAGATACTTTTACGATATTTGAATAAATATTAATAGTCGTAGGAACTCTTTATTTTTCTTAAAGCTTTAATCAGAATATATTATTCATGGTTTACCAAGAAAAATATATTTCTATTTCAAAATTTAAGCTGTATGCCGATCTAATTGTAAATGATGAAACTTTATTTTTAGCAGCTATTAGTTGTTGTACTCCTTGGGTGTAATTATTGGATTTTATTGAGTAAGGAAAATGTCACTTGAGATCTTTAGAAATCATTTTGCTAGATAAATACTTTCTCCCCATCATTGATTAGATGAGAGAATGAAACACATACTCGTGAAGTAACTGATAATTTTGAAAAAGTGATTTTGGTCATTGGGTAATTTTTGCTGCCTATAAATTCATCTAGAATAAATTTTCAATGATCCTTAGTAAGATTAATAGGTGCTACAATCAAAATCAACAGAAGGAAGTAGGAAAAATGTAAAACAAACGTGGTTGTAATAGACTATACATTGATATTACATTAACATCAAAATCAATTCAAATAAATCTAGAATAGATCTAAAACGCTTTGAGGAGAGCATTTGCTTAGAATTTTTCATACAACTTTCAATTCACTAATATCATACCATAAAAATATGAATTTATTAATATATTTAAAAAAAGTAACTGTGAAAGTATTTTTGGATATATATATATATATATATATATATATATATATGAAGAAGAATGAATGAATTTTCATTTTTGTAAATAATGCAATAAAAGGAAGTTTTGGGAATAATGTTTTAAATGTGACGTAATAATTTAATGTTTTTAATAGTGACGCCATCTGGGCATATGAATAATGGGACATGACACTTTGAAAAAAGAATTTTTAATGTTTCCTGGGAGAAACATTTTGAACAGATTTCTTTACTCTACTTGATTAATTGGTAGACATATATTTTCCTAAAATAGCTGAAAATAAGCTTTTTTATTTATTAAAAAACGACCCATATGAAATCAAACTGTATGATAATAAATAACTTTCCTTCTTAAATATTAATAAATCTGTAAATAAACTAAATCTAAATATGTCTTAAAAATATTGAAACACGTTAGCATGTAAAATCTTTTGTCCACGTAAATTTACTTTTTTATATTTTTACTCGAAAAGCCTACATACACTCCTTTAGTGCATTTTATGCATTTAAATGAGAAAAAAAGACAATGCTTAAATATTTATGGCTAAAATTAGAGATAATGGTTTGATTTTCTAGTTGCTCAACTCTCGGACTCATTGTACGAAATATCGAATTTTCTGGAATATTTATAATTTATATAAGACAAGTTTCACTACTTTTATATTAACTGCAATAACAAGAATTAGAATACACCTTCTTGAACAGAACATTTACAAATATATTCAGATATAGTTTAATGCCCATGGACTAAGTTAACCATTCATTCATATAACATTTTCTAAGCTTTACACTCATGATTAGTTTGACTGAGAAACCTTTCTATGCTTTGAAAATAACTTTTATCGTGTTAAGAATACAATTTGCATTTATTAAATACATGCCTGTGCAGCTTCTGTAGTAATGAATCATTATAATTATGCAGTACATTTCAATTTAAATCAGAATAATCTTAACTCAGGTCAGAAAATTTTATTTTACAATTATTATTACTCACACTTTATATCAAAATTCCTAAAATTCATTGATGTTTAAGTAAAAGCAAAGTAAATCAAAAATGCTTATCTTGGATTTATTTAAGATTCAGCACATATGTATAGCAATGTAAAGATTCACTGGAACGTTTGTAATTTAAATTTTGCTTATAGATTGAATATGATCGAAACTGCTGAAGAATTAAATCCACATTTTTGAACTTTTGAATGATTTCAAACCTTTTTATTTTTCTTTGAGAAAATGCCTTTTCAATACATCTAAGCACCTTTAAAAATTTTACATACTATTCTTTGTGTTCTATAAATATATTTTTAGAAATACAACAGTTACAATTAAAACTGTTTGAAGATTTTTTCATTTCAAACGTATTGTGAATTTATTTTAGCTTTAAATTTACATTACATCCTACTTCCAGTTTTACGAAGGAAATGATAAATTCTTATAAAACTATATTTGTAATTTTTAAACTATTTTCTTAGGTTTTTATTCAATCTGGTCTTTATTAAATGTGGTACTTAATCCCTTAAGTGTAAGTAATATATGGATGAATATCGTCGTTTAAGCCAAATAAAGAGATTTGAAACAAACCCTCAAATATTGTATTTCACTCTGAATAAAGAGATTAAAATTGTTCAGTATTTTTGAATCTTATATATATATATATATATAAATAAATATAATAAGTTGGGCTTTAAAAAATTATTTTTTTCCTTACTTTTATACATTTGGTATTTTTAAAAATATTTGAGGTAGTAACTGTTCTAACAATTACTTAACCTTCTTTAAAATTTGAAAGTTATTAAAGTTATAATAGTACTTATGTGTAACGATTGCATTCATGTATGTATCTTAAACTTCTGAGCTCACTAAACATAAGAATTTTATTTCTTATTAACAATGAAATATTAACGTTAATAATATAATTATTAACGATGTAATATAACTTTAAACCAAGCTTAATATTCGTTTAGGATGACTTTATTTTTAGTGGAAATGATTTAAAATTTGTATTTATCAAATACAATGTATTTCCTGCGAGATTTAATTGCTATTATTCTATTTCTGATGGTAGGCATTAGGATTCCTTTGTTACCCCATATATGTACATACAAGAGGACAAATTTTATCTTTTTAGTTAAAATTATTATAAATCTATAGGAAAGAATTTCCTAAAGTATATAATTTAGGATAGCTGATCCTACAATATCCGAATAGAAATATCTTATTAAATCTTCAAATTATCTTCACATCTCATTGTTTCACTAGCAGATAAATAATAAGGTGAATATATATTAAGCTTATTCAGCGTCATTTGGATCGTTCCCAGCATTATTCTACTTCAGAAAGTTTCCAAATGCTTTACATATTAGGGAATTTTGATGAGATTTAAATAATAGTCAAATTAGTAAAGCAATTCTCAAAAATTAAAGTTTTCTTTATGTTACTCTCAGAGTTTCAGGAAACATAATAGGTAAATTAATGGTACAAAATCCTATAGTGGAAGTAAATATATTTTAATAATCATATTTATTTTCGGAGCAGTTAAGCTTTTTCATCTTCTCAGTTTGCTACTTTGTAACTTTATTATAAATGAATTTACTTTAAGTTAAAATAATTTTAATAAAATTAAAGGAATCGATAATGAAAGATGCTAAATAAAACTTTTATTGCGTTATTAAATTTTCGTCTTCTCGCATCACCATTGAATCAATTTCTTACGAACTGGCGTCATTATTAATATCAAGAGTCATAATGAAGTAATAAATGATCAATCAAAAGTTATTTTACTTATTTATTCCTTCTAAGGAAATCCATACAGAGGGATGTTTAGCAAAAACATGTAAGTTTTTTATCATATTATTAGTTATTCATGTGCTGACTTTACTTTTAAATGCTTTTGTTACGAGTGAGCGCCGTTAGTTATTAAGTTATATTGACGCAATAAATGATCAATCGAAAATATTTTATTTATTCATTCTTTGTAAGCGAATCAATATGGAAGAATGTTTGACAAAAACATTTGTTTCATAGACGTTATTAATTCTTCGATACTCAATTTACTTTTGAATTCTTCTGTTATACGAATATACTTCGTTATTAATATCAAGAGCCATAGTGACGCAATTAATGATCAGTCAAAATCTTCGAACACTTCATTCTATCTGAGAAAGAGTAAGAACAAAATAATTTATTAAGGTGGATTGTATGCTTTATCGCGTCCTAAATGAATTAAAAAGAAAATGCTACTTATCATAAACAATCCAAACAGCACGATTAATTCAACTAGATTCAAGTCTAATGGACTTCTTGTAACTGGATCCGACTCAGGTGTATGTACACTTAAAACATAGCTTCACAGTTATTCTTACCTATATAGTGGTTCATCCCTCTCGCTAATTCCTCTATCTTCCCTTTTTCTCTTATCTCTATAATTTCCTTAATCTCTACATCTCATACACCACACTTTTTATACTGTATTGCTAATTTATACGTAAGTCTAGGGCATGGGGAGCGAACCTTTATTATAAATGTGCCAGTTTTTCTAAAAAAATGTTTAATGAGGTCATAGATGTGCCATCAAATAATTTTGACTTCGGGATTATTGGGAAAATAATAATAATATCAACTCAAAACTCTTTATTTACTACAAAAAAAAATACGTTTTGCAATGTCTCAGTTATACGAGTAATTCAAAATTAACGTAACATTTGTGTGACTTCTGTTGTTGAAGATTAGATGACGAATAACTTATAATAGGGTTGTAAGATGTTACTTTTAGCAGAATGCATGCTGAATTGGAGTCATCTGTGAAATGGTTTCTAAGCGAGTTTTTGATGTTATTCATCTCTGAAAATAACGACTGGCAGGCATAGGTATAAGAAAATATGGTTAAAATAGCACAACCCAGGTTCTTCAAACAGTTAAACGTGTCTGGTAACGAATTTCACGTTTCCAAAATTTTGTTATTGTCATTTTTACTTAAACTGCTGTTTGTAGAAAATGCAACACCATGAAGGAATCATCAGAATCAAATGAAATTCGCAGCAAATGTCAATTATAGAATATTATGCAAATTAATAAAGTTTCAGAGCCATCGCGCGTGCGTGGCGCGCGCAGCGCCCTCTGAATTGATGCTGAAAGCGTATAAATAAAGTGCTGTAGCGGGACGTTGAAAAAAGTCTATGATTATTTGTTAGTGGCAAACGTTTAGTGAGACCTGAGTATGCCTCCACGACGGAAGAATAAGAAATTCAAGCAACTTACGGAGTTTGAACGAGGGAGGATAATCCGCCTTCGAGAAGGAGGATTTTCCTATCGCGCAATAGCAGCTCGTATGCAGCGGAACAGTTCCACAGTGATGCGAGTTTGGAAGCAGTGGACCGACGAGCACCGAACAACTCGAAAAACAGGCACTGGACGACAGAAGGTGACGTCAGAGCGCGATGATCGACACCTGCTCCGCATGGCGGTGAATGATCGCACAGCTTCCTCCAGGCAGCTGGCAGCACGTTGGTCTACTGCTACAGGTGTACAATTGTCGGCTTCGTCAATTCGTCGTCGTCTGCTGCGCCGTGGATTGCGTGCAAGGGTGCCTTTATACAGGATTCCCCTCACGGCGAATCATCGACGGCTGCGTCGGCAGTGGGCTCTTGAGCACAGAGACAGGCGAGCTGATTGGCACCAAGTTGTCTTTTCAGATGAATCACGCTTCAATTTGTGGCCCCATGATGGCCGTGTTCGTGTTAGACGTTATGCCGGTCAACGCTGCCTTCCTGAGTGTATTATTGAACGACATAGTGGTCGAACACCCGGAGTTATGGTCTGGGGTGCGATTTCGTATCATGGACGATCCAATTTGATACGAATTGAGGGTAATCTCAATAGCAACAGGTACGTCCGTGAAGTGCTACAGCCCGAAGTCGTTCCTTTCCTTCAAGGCATCCCTGGAGCTATCTTTCAGCAGGATAATGCACGCCCACATGTTGCGCGGACTGTTCGAGACTTCTGTTCAGCACAACGCATGCAACTTCTTCCTTGGCCTGCTTATTCACCGGATATGTCGCCTATTGAGCACGTGTGGGATATGGTTGGTCGGCGTCTCGCTCGTGATCCGCGTCCTGCAGTTTCCAAAGACGAACTTTGGTTGCGCATACAAGCGATATGGAATTCTCTTCCTCAAGCAGATATTCAACATCTGTTTGACTCCATGCCACGTCGTATAGCAGCACTTATTGCAGCGCATGGTGGCTGCACCAAATACTGATTTCGGACGCTTAATTTGTTTCTTTTGTTTTGAAAATTTCATCATTTATTTGTATCAGTACAAGTCGTTTCTGCATTAAATTTTATTTGATTCTGATGATTCTTTCATGGTGTTGCATTTTCTACAAACAGCAGTATATATTACTCGTCAATCTTTCAGTTTCAGTTAATTCCAACTCTTTCCTTGTTTCAATAAATTTTTGAATCCATATTGAACTGGACTGAAAATCAATCAGCTGCATTTCAAATTCTTCAATTTTCAATCAATCGATTTGGGACAAGTTCAGTTTATGAAATGAAGTCACATAGGGGTACATAATAAACTTGAATGTTTCCGATAATTCTTTGAACTGAGAAAATCTCGCTGAAAATACATTGATTGAAGAATCAATTACAGAAATAAATTTATCAGAGACTGTTTCTGATACAGATACTGTTTTACAGAGACTGTTTCTGTTTCCTCATGTATATCTAAATCGTTGATATTTTTTTTTTCAAGTTTGGAAAATACTTATAGTTTCTTTTAATATTATCATTCCTAAAAACAAGCAGTTTAGTGTCGAAAGCGCGAATGAGATCTATCACGATGATAATTGTTTTATTTGTGCCTTGACGCTTCACGTTCAATTCATTGAAACGGTGGCATATGTTGTAAAAAACATCAATTTTGAAAGCCACATAATATCCAACAACTATGGGTTTTGTTCAATTTCCCACTTATTTTGCAGAAAATGTCTGATTTCTTACAAGCAATCAACAAATCTTTGAAGTACGTTCCTGTTGCTCAACCATCAAACATTATTATACATCTGTACACCATTATACACCGCGGTGATTTCATTTTTACAGAACATCAAACTTTCGCTTTCTTAAAGCCTGCGATGAAATGAGAGATTGATTATTTTGGGGACTACCGCCATTACATTATCAAGAGATGTTAAACCACTCTTAGCCCACAAGATATGCAGAGGAATTCAAGAATCGAATGTCCTACGTCTGTTTGAAATAAACTTATGAAACCATTTTTTTTTTTTTTTGTCTATCTTACTTGGAGCACCATCATTTGTTACTGAAACAGTTTTTTCCAAATCAATTTCTTTCTCAGCAAGTAAACTTTTAACAGTCGTACAAATATTTGTGCCCTTTGCAGTTGTTATTAACAATGTTATCGCAATTAATTCTTCTTTAATGAGGTTTCCTAAGCAATGTCGAGCAAAAACAGCTAAACGTGCAGATTTAGTCTGTGCTTTCGTCAAGACATAGCGATGTAAAAGGAGCGGAGCTAATGTCAATTTTTTGTTGATCTGCTACATTTCCGATCAGTTTTAAGATTCTTTCTTTTATTGTGTTTCTAGATAAAGGAGTATATTTGATGTACTGAATAAAGATTATCGAAATCATTAAAAATTGAGGGCACGCATGCTAAACCAGGTTTCCTTCAAAAATTCTCCGCCTTGAATAGGTTTACTATGCCGAGCAATGACATTTGTACCCCAATAACTTGCCTCACCAGTATGACAATTTTTGCTAACATATTTAATCATACACGTGGAATGTTTATTTCTGTGTTTCATTGCACTTGCAATTAATTCCTTTTGCTCTGGTACGCTTTTGAACTAAGGAATTTGTGATTTGTTTCAAAATGCCGTTTCACAGATGATGTTCTACATACCACTGTTCTAGAACATAAAACACTCAAAGCTTTGTCACCATTACTAATTGTACTATATTTATCAGTCCGCAAATTTTGAAATTCTCTGATATGCTTACTATCCTATCTTGCAGGGTTTTTTTTTTTTTTTTTGCTGAACTAGCCATATCAAATATGATATATATAACACAAATAAGTTTTAAAATACAGTTATGTCAACAAAATTGACTATTATGCAATGCTAAATCAACTATATTTCATAAGCAATCATAGTCCATGATGCAACTACAATAACAAAAGAGATCTCTTCCTTCCCGCCAGCCCGAACTCTCCGTAGCGTTCCGCCAGCCCGAACTCCCTTTCATTCGTAATATACTTCACCGTGAACTTTGTGATCGGTGATGTGCCCAAAATATAGTGTTGCGTGCAATTGATTCGCCATCCCTGGTCTAGGGGCTTTTATAAGGCGAGGTGCTCAAATAACGTAATAAAATATTCTCAAATGCGCGTGAGAACGACTTACAACTTTCTTTTTCCATTACTACTCCACAATTTTGAAAATATTATGTGAATTGTATTAAAATTATCTTAACTATATATCTTTTAAAAAAAAGTTTCTTAAAGAATTAAAATTCCTCCCCCCCCCTTCGAAATTGGAAGATTTCATCCTACCGTATACAACTCATTCAAAGAATGATAAGACATACGGATAATCTAAATTTTATGGATTATTAGTCTTTTTAAAACTTATCCTTAATTTTCTTGAAAGAACAAGAAATAAATTTTATGTGATTATAAAATATATAGTATAAAATATGTATGTTTTCGGAAGCTGTATGGTTTTCGTTATTTTCTTCAAGAGTAATTGCCGTTATTTTGATTTAGCTTTCCATTTTATCCATATAATTAATAATAGAACATATTTAATTCTACGTCAAAGAGAATCGAATGGTAACATATAATCGCATAACATACGATCATCATACATCGTTTAGTCGTGCTGTTTATAAGAGCACTAGAAAGTAAATATCTTTTTTTTTGTTATTTGAAATGTAGCCTCCTTGTTATACAAAGTTGTGCGAGAAAGGAATTGGCTGACATGTACTTCGAATATAGACAGGGTTGTGGCAATGGACGTGTAACTCAATATTTCTACCGAATGATGTACCTGGCCAACCATTTGTTTTCGCATAACAAGTTACATTATAAGGAACCAGTCATTAAGAGGGCACGCTACGAGTGATCTTGGTGCACGCCAGGAATGTATGATCAAGGATGGATTGGGTTGATGGATTCGGTTGCCTGGTCCTAATGTTTCTTCACATTTAATTAACCTGAATTTCTTTCTTGGGGGTTAATCAAAGTTGTAATGAATTAACTAATGGCCGAGATTAAAATGTATATGATTGCAAAAAAATTATTTATGCACAAAAACTGCTTCTAGCATTGTCTTGTGTTCATACTTCTCTTTTCACACTGTGCATATCCAAATGACATTTCCAGTCAAGGATTCTTAAGCAAATCTGATCTAATTTTAGTTAGGCTTTTCTCTCTCTCTTTCTCTCTCTCTCTCTCGAAATATATATATATATATATATATATATATATATAAACGTTTGTGTATGCATGTATGTATGTATGTATGATACTTAGAGGTATAAAATATCATATACTAAAATGAAAATGTGAACACAAAGCTCCTATTTAATTTCAGAACTAAAAGGCTAGAAGCTAAATTACTACAAAATTAACTGAAAAAAATCAGTACATTAACATGTTAGAAGAAACGCAATTTAAAAATATAACTCTAAGTTAAGAATAAGCAATAAATTATGATGAAAATAAGCCAAAAATTTACTTGAATAACAATTTGGAAGAAATATTAATTCAATTCAAAAATATATACTACTAATTAAAATTTACATCCAAGTTAATACCAAGCAAATTTAAACTGAATTGCACAAATCGAAAGGAAAGAATTATAGTAATACAGAGATATGGATAATATAAATTTGTACTCTATTAAAATTTAGAGTGGAAAAATATTTTTTAAATTATTTCATATATATATATAATCAAAATATGAATTCAGTTATATAAAGAATTAACTCAAATTATTCAACTAAAACTAGTACAGAAGGAAGATTTAAAACATGACAAAAATTTTAAAAATAAAAAATAGCATGTAAATAACAATAACGTTTTACAAAATAGAAAATGTATAAAGAAAATTAACTAAAAATTTTGTTTTTTAAAGCCAGGACAAAAAACAGAAAATTACACAATACAATTACTAAGAAACAAAAATAATCAAATTTCTAAATTTAATATTAAGTAGTTATAATATAAATGTTGAATGGATATATATACATACATACACACACACACACACACACACACACATATATATATATATATATATATATATATACCATAGCAACAAAATTAAAAATTATTTAAGATTGTAGTTTAAACATTATTTGAAACAAAAGATTTAAAAAGAAAGTATATAATTATTAAAAGTTATCTATTATAAACACACACACAAATCTATACATACAGCAAATAAACTTGAACAATTTAAATTCCTTAAAAATAAAACAAATTAGAAATAAAGCTATTTAATGTTTCTAAAGAGCTTGGAATTCGGTGTAGTTTATACTAAAACTAATGATCAAACATTCTCTTCAG
Source organism: Nephila pilipes (assembly GCA_019974015.1). NCBI lineage: Eukaryota > Metazoa > Arthropoda > Arachnida > Araneae > Nephilidae > Nephila > Nephila pilipes. The sequence goes on along the minus strand of BMAW01067410.1, from coordinate 475,474 downwards.
GAATATTCTTAAGGAATCTATCTAGGAAATCTTAGGAAATCTTCTAATATTTATTTTAAATATTTTCATGTTATTTCAGTAATCTTTCTACATTCATAAACATTTAATTGGTTTTATGTTTCCTTCATGACTCTTTTTGTTCAATAGGATTACATTTTTAACTACCTTAAGTCCTAATTTACTATTTTTTTTACTAATACAATGTCTTTTCCACAAATG